>CM042013.1:1947500-2492058 GCA_023525715.1 Cichorium intybus
AAACCCACGCTCTAGTGAGTTTGGGTGGGTCGAAATAACCCTCTGGTTATTTTTTAGCGAGATGGTTTTCTGGTGTTCAGGTTTTGGGTTTTGGACAGAAACAGCCCTCTGTTCAATTGTTAGCGATATGGATCTCTAGTGAGTTTGGGTGGGTCGATTTTTAGCAAGCAGATGTGATTGGAATTATGCATTAGATAGATTATAAGAGGCAAATATGGAGAACATGATTACATAGGGTTGTCGGAGGCAAATATGGAGGAAAAAGCCTCTGACATAACCATAAACAAGGATTTAAACTTGAAAGCCACTGAATTGAAACTTGGTTTGCCTGGCTCTGAGTCGTCGGGAAGAGTGGCGATTAACGGTGCTGCAATCAAGAATTTGGTGGCCGGAGCTAAAAGGGGTTTCTCTGATACCAATAATGGTGGGTCTGTGTAATGGGTTTTTGCTGGTAACGACGCTCTAGTGAGTTTGAGAGAGAGAGAGAGAGAGAGAGAGAGAGAGAGAGAGAGAGAGAGAGACGGATGGGTATGGGGTGGGGTGGTTTTTTATTTTCTATTTATTTAAAAAACAAAAGGGTAAAAAGAAAATAAAATGGCAAAAAAGTTTTTTTTTATATAGACCAGGACCGATTTGTAGCGTTTCACATACCTTAGGGACTCCCAACGTGATTTTCCAATAGTTGGGACCAATCTGAAAGGTTTGACAAACCACAGGGACCAAAATTGTAATTTACTCTAATTATTATATTGAAGTAGGATAGGAAAAGCATGATGAACCAACAAATTAAGAGATTTTACATTCCATTTCTAAAATACAATTTGTTTTTCAATTAGAAAACTTTTAACATACTAATGCAACATGATTTTGTTATCCATTTAACAAGATGCATGCATTGATCCCGTAATTCTACTTAAAGGACATTTCTCATTGAGGTATTTGATCAAACAGTTGGTGTTCATTTCAAAGTCAATAAAACGTCACAAGAATATAAGAGAAAAAAGCACATAAAATATAAATAAACGAATGTAGAAACTGAGAAATCCTTAAAATGAATTAACATACTAATTCAACATGATTTTGTTATCTATTTGGAAGAACTTGTTTATGCCACAGAAACTTTAAAGAAGCTTAACAAAATAACAGATATGAGGATTTAAGACCTAACCATCAAAATTAAAACCCTGGATAATGTAATCCTATTAATAATTTAAATAGAAACGAAAACCATAAATAGCAAAAGCAGACAATACGATCATTCACGTAGAAATTTTACCGACATATGAAAGGGGGAGGGAAGGTCGGATGGAATGGATTATGATGCAGGTTGAATGTAGTTATATCGGATGCTTTTCTGATGATTTCTGTGCGTGAATCTGCACAAGAGTCCACATCTAATGGTGGCAGCAAACCCTGGCTTCGACGAGGCACTAACAATGGAGATCCTCCTTTGATCTGTAATGACTGTGAAACATCTACGTGAAGGTAAGCGACGAAGACCGCGGCCAGAGGAGTTGTCCAGCGAAGAGGTGGTCGAGCGATGTTAAGTCGTTGAGTTCACTGAGCATAGTCGGCACTTTGATAGAGTCGACATTGGGTTTCAATTTGAAGAGGACCACGTGCTCGACAATCTGCTGTTGTCCCAGCATGATCTGTGTTTGGTAATTGCGGTGGAGAACAATAGACTTTATCTGACCGAAGTATTCAAAAATAGATGAACACTATTCCAGAGAGAGAAAGAAGAGGGAGTGTGAACATTTTGGAATGGGGTTGCAATGATTCAAGGGTTTTTTTAGTTTTTGAACGTAGGTTAGAGATGAAGAGAGAGAAAAATTGAAGGTAAGAGGAAAAAGAGAGTGATTATAGGAAGCGATAATTATGGGACAATGAAAATTACTCTAATACTCTTATAATATTACTAATTTGGATTAGTAAGATTTTAATATATTAATATTTTTAAAAGTGTCTGATTATTTGTAACCTTAGATCTAAATTAATAAACCATCCTGATTTAATCTTGCGTTCTCAACCTTTTATGTGTTCTCATTATATATATATATATATATATATATATATATATATATATATATATATATATATATATATATATATATAGTTATATAGTTAGGTTCAAACGAGGACATTTAAAATGTCGAGAATGCGATGACAAATATCAGTCATCCAAATAGTTAGATCTATGACTATTATTAACCGGGTCATTTATGTAAATTATGAAATCATTGAGATGAATATGTAACTTGTAAATAGACATAAGGGTATCAGGTAATTTTAAAAATAAACGTTTCCTACAAATTTGGTAAAATTGATTTAAATCCCTAACTTTTAGTAATTTGAAACCTTCCATCGCTACAGATAAAATCCGTCTTCTTCCCTGTACCATTTTCATCGCAAGAACATTGAGCACGTCCTCAGCAAAAACGGCCGGCCATCATCCATGGCCACCACCGCCATCATCACCGCTCTAACGCACCACCACTATTCAGCCGTCGAGACCATCGATTCATTCATCTCTAACAAAACCAACGCCGACAACACCGCCTCACACCGACGCCGACGCCGGCGCTCCACCTCCAGTCGCGCCCCATGCCACATATTTCCAATTCCGATTTCTGATTTCAGATAATTTGATTTCTGATTTTAGTTACCCCAAATGGAGAAGACAAACGGTTCCGATGGTTTTAAAGTGAATTTGGAATTTAGAGTGAGTTTGCATTACCCTATTGTTACGTAGATTACCCGTCTTCCTATGGTGTATTTTTATTTTTAGGTATAAGAATTAATTTTACATTATTGAAAAAAAATACAAGCATCTATCGCTTGCTGTGAATCATATTGAACGAGTTTTAGCAATTTAACTGTTTTGCTTTTTGCTTGAACTATTCTTTATTTTTAATTGTAAGACAAATCTATTTTTTGTTTTTCTTGTATTGTCAAAACATTGAAGGTTGTTTGTATGTATGTATGTATGTATGTATGTATGTATGTATGTATGTATGGGTTCACGACGCAACAACCCAAGCCACAACCTTCCATCTGTCGTGAACCTGCATATGCGGGGCAGTACCGGAGGTACCAGCGATACCGTGGTCATCTTTCTTCCGAACCCGCTCCATCTTAATTTCAACCACTCTGTCCACCCTTAGTGGACAAATTTCTGACTATTCTAACAGTCAAAGTGTCCCAACGGTTATTAGAAGGTCACGGAAAGGAGAGTTCAACTAGTAACAAGTAATATTAATAATTATTTAATTGTTCATAAAAGACTAATAAAATAATTGATAATAAAGGAAGAAATAAATTAAACTTAAAAAGTTATTTTGATATCTTATAAGCGCCTCGTATAAGTCATGTGGATGTCCAATAATGCTGTAAAATTGTTGTACATGTACGTGTCATAAAATTGTTGTACATGTTAATATTAATAATAATTTAATTGTTCATAAAAGACTAATAAAATAAATTGATAATAAAAGAAGAAATATATTAAACTTAAAAAGTTATTTTGATATCTTATAAGCACCTCGTATGAGTCATGTGGATGTCCAATAAATGATAAGTTGTAAAATTGTTGTACATGTACATGTCATAAAATTTGTGTACATGTAACATGTCATAGTATTACATTTAAAATTTATTGATAATTAGTTATCCTTAAAGATATTAAGGTAAAAAAGAATAACTTAATAAATACATATACAATAGTTTATTTACAATTGATAATATAAACCCTTCTTTTTTACAACCCTACCTAACATTAGTAAACTATTTCGCACATTTTTGTGGTGTCCTTTTAGATCAAGAGATTTTCGTCAATTCAACTTTCAGCCCATCCACAGCTTTCACTCTCATTGCTTGGATCCTTCCTGAATGAGGCATATGACATGTGCATTGCTGACGCATTCTGTTCACAGGATAATCTTTCAACCAAATACTCGATAAATAATCCTATATGGCAAATTATTTTATTGGGTGTCCATATTTTCAATGTCTTGTGCAACATGCGAGCTTTGAGAAAGTAAGACATAAAGGGTTTGTTTTGTTAAAACCCGCAAAAAGATTATTAAATTCTAACGATAATATGAAACAAGGATTTAGTAGTTTGGAAATAGAGTATGTTACCTTTCCGTTTAGCCTTTTTCTTATTTACAATAGTGCATCGGTTAAGAAAAAGAAGTTAACATTTCAAACAGGGATTCATGGATACCACATAATTTTCCATAGGTTGTACCATTAACGGATATTTAACTTTATTAGTATTTTAACAATGTTTTTATTGGTTCATGATAAATCCGTCGCTAAAACTTTTACGACGAATTATATTTAATGGATATAGGTCGTGCTACCGTAGACTCTATAAGAGGCGGATCCATATAGTATGTATCGGATGCATCTGAGCCCATTAGAACTTATCTTTGAGACTTTGACCACTTCATTGTATAAGAAAGTTTTGGAAATTTGATCGTCAAAATGTGTAATGACACCCCTCAAAGTTTGAGAGGGACCACATTAATTTTCCTTGTTTGCTATAAAAATATAAATAAGACAGAGGACTTGTTAAAATTTTATATATATATATATATATATATATATATATATATATATATATATATATATATATATATATATATATATATATATAGGGTCCGGTTCCGGTGAGGACTCTTTTTTCGGTGAGGACTCGCGATGACACCTTAAAAAAATTAAAAAAAAATATAAAAAAATACAAATGATAAAATCGAGAATAGTACTATATCATTATCAAAAAAAAATTTGAAAATTTTTTTTGCATCATTGCAAAACGTAATGATGCAATTTTTCTGTTTTTATTTTGGATCATTATTTCATTATAAAAAAAAATGATCGAAAAGTTTTTTTTTTAAATCTTTTTTTCTCCGATATAGTACTATGATCCATTTTATTATTTATATTTTTTTAATATTTTTTTTCAATTTTTTTAAGGTGTCCTCGCAAGTCCTCACTTTAAGAAGAGTCCTCACCCGATCCTGATTATATATATATATATATATATCCAACTATTGTATGACCAATTCTGGACCAATCAATATTTAAGGATAAATTAGTCATTTATATAATATAAATATTCTGTCAATTAATTAATTAATTAAATTGTCCAAATTATATGCCTATATTTATGGATCGTAACTTACCTAACCCTATTCATCCTCCCCAGTCTCTCTCACGTCTTCAACGAGAAGGTCCCGCCGCCGCCGGCCGCCGCCCTCCACCCTCCGTTCAAGCCTCCTACATCGTCGTCGTCTTCCTCCCCTGCCTCATCCACCATCGCCGCCGGCAATTCCTTCTCCGATCGGATCATGGTTGCCGCATAATTTTAATTCCACCGTCGTCGTCTTACCTAACCCTATTGGTTCTCGTTTTCCGTTCTCGCTTGTCACTTTCCCAATCCGGCACACACATGAATTTTCTACATGTGTGTAAATCGTGGTAAAAAGTGTTTTTGTGTTTATCAGACGGACGACTTGGATTAGATACAAATTTCACTTGCCGCACGATTTTAATTCCACCGAATTTTTTTGTACATCAATGAGAGCTTTCGTGGGTTTGTTGCAAGTTATCTCAAATCCTTGTTTTAAGCAACCGAGAAAGTGGCGATGATAGGTAATATTTGTTTTTGGGCTTTTTTTTGTTTGAAATTGATTTTGTTTAAATAAGAACTAAAATCCTTCATTTATTTGTAAAAAGTATGAAGGTTGTGGTACCTGATGCAGAACCTTAATCCTTACCGCCATCACCGTTTAACAAGAGGTGATTATTCTTTGAATGTAGGGGTATTCTTTGAGAATTTGAATGTATATAGTGTATTTTTTGATAATGTAAAGGCATTTTGTGAGAATGTTATAACAAAATAAAGTAAATAAAGTGTATTATTTGAGAATGTGAGGGTATTCTTTGAGAATGTGAGGGTATTCTTTGAGAATGTGAGCGTGTATTCTTTGAGAATGGGAGCGTGTACGATTATTATTTTGCTAAAATAAAGTACGTAACTAAGAATAGTCATTCTTTGATAATGGAAGTGTATTGATGTAATCATACGTAACTGAGAATAAAATCGTATCCTTGATCGTAGATTTTGTTGGTTAAAACATAATCTATTCCTTTTTTAAATTTTGATTAATAGACTAAAATACCATTTCTAAGGTTTTAATTGTAAGATCTGATAAATTAATTACAATATATTTACAACTAAGCCCCTTGCTTGTAAAACCGTAGATAATATTGATCGGACGCTCCACATTTGGTCCTACAGTCACACAATAATTGTTAAATGTATTTAATACTATATATATATATATATATATATATATATATATATATATATATATATATATATATATATATATATATATATATATATATATATATATATATATGATAGTGAATATGAGGTTGTTATATACCTAAGTTTAGGTGTAGAACCACTCAAACAACCTATTTTTAACAAAAATAAAAGCCCAAGCAACTTAATTTCTTCTAAATCGTTATACACAATTTGTTGTTCCATTCAATTTAACTTGTTTACGTGCTATTTTAATAATGTTTCTTCTTACCACCAGTTTTTGTGCATTGACACATATGCAGGCGTAATACTTTTAATCATTATATTGTATGATTCATACCATACTTTTTCATCTTTTTATATTCAATCACATGAATTACATATATTAAAGAAATAAAAATGCAAGTTTTTCATAAGAAAACTAATAAATTTTGATGGTTCTACATCTAAGCTTAGATGTATAACAGCCATATACAGGGGTGAGATCAATATAGAACCAAAATTATGTATAGAACTATGGATTATAGAACCAACATTTTGACCTAAATATCAAATTCAGATGATAAGGGTATGATGGTAAAATATAAAATATCATTAATTATAAAAAATTATCAGTTAAATCCCATAAAAATCGAGATTTTATTAAATCTAATTAATATCTATCCAAAAATATCACAACCTTATTCAATCAATACAAATCAAATCTAAAATTGATATCGGTTTCTTAAATTACACGTAAATGTTCATAGATAAACATTATGTTTCATATTTATCTTCTAGAAAGATCACGATTTTCTAGATAAAAAAATGTATATTGTTCATCAATAATTGTTCCTGATTTTCAAGGTGATTTTCGGTTAATATATGTTCATGGATGAACATATGTTCATGGATGAACATTTGTATAAAAAAACATGAAATTAGACATGTTCAAAAATGTTCATAACTGAACATGTATGAGTATATATATACATTTATATAAAAACTCAAATGTTCATAACTGAACATGGATAAATATATATAAAAAATTCAAATGTTCATAACTGAACATGGATGAACATTTATACAAAAAATCAAAAAGCAGTCACTTGTGAACATATGTTCATAGAAGAACATATGTTCGTAGATGAACATTCATAAAAAAACTCAAAAATTAGTCAATTGTGAACATATGTCCATTGTTGAACATATGTTCGTGGATGAACATTTATACATAGATGAACATTCATACAAAAACTTAAAACCAGACACTTGTGAGAATATGTTTATAAATGAACATATGTTCGTGGGTGAACATTTATACAAAAACTCAAATGTTCATAACTGAACATGGATGAACATTGATATATATATATATATATATATATATATATATATATATATATATATATATATATATATATATATATATATATATATATACTAGCTGCGTACCCGCGCAATGCGGCGGCGGATAATAGTTTCTTTTTGGCGATTAATTACTATCGGTGGCGAACATTAGTTTCATTTCGACGAATAATTTTCGGTATGCAAATATAAGTACGTTTTTGTTTCTAGCGGCGAAACGTATCTATTCGGTTGTAAACTGGAACCGTCTCGAAAACGATTAAGCAATTCGATTGTATGAATTTTATTTTTCTGGTTTCAGTTCTGTTTTTTTCGATCCTGTTCAAGAATTTATCTTGTCATAAATGAGTAAAATAACAATTGGAACCACAGTTAGTTCACCCTGAGAATTTTATGCAATCGGTGTGGATCTTGTCGTAAATGAGTAAAATAACACATTGAACACCACATTTTAGGTATAAAATCCTTCTCGATTAAATTCTTTGGTAAGTTTCATTAAGACTTTCTTAATATCACGTGATACATCTCTTGATAACACCATATAAATTGGGTCTTTAGTTCTTAGCAATCTCACTTTTGTTCGTACATTCAATTCATGAAAATTATGATATGGATTATTTCATTCGACTATTAAGATAGCATTAATGTTTTGAGTTTAAATATAACTATTCAGATGTATGTGTTAAAAAATAAAAGTACGTTAATGTTTCTGGTAAATAATAAAAACATGTTGTATTGGATTATAAAAAAATAATGTTGTTTTTGTTTTAAAATATAATTACATTATTTTTGTATTAAAAATAAAACTTTGATTCAGTTTTTCTTTCAAAGTATACATATATTGTTGTATCCTATAAAGTCTTATTTTAAATATTTGGTCTAAATAAAAGCTGCAAGTAAAAAGAGCTGTCATAAAAGCATGGGATACAGATTTTGTTGTGGATATTACCGAGAATATCATAATTCATAACAAATAAAAATATTAATAAAATAATGTAGTATAACAGCATGGTCTCTCATCATGTTTAACTATTACGCTGTATTTAAAATTAGAATAATTAATTGGTTGTTTTCATGAGGGAGGGCTACTTTATTTATATATATATATATATATATATATATATATATATATATATATATATATATAGACCCATCGATGTTTCCATCTCCACATAATTATTAAATTGCATCAGCTAAAAAGTTTTTGAAATTTTATCTAATATCATGCATGATGACATTTGATTTAAACATATAATGTGAAAACATAAGGATCGTGTTATAATAGAATGATATTTTAAATAATTTGTAGATTAGATGTTAAAACTTTATATAAAAAACTAATGATTGTAATAAATAAAGTGAATTTATACTCCACTAATTATGACAACTTTGAAAATCACTTTTCCAAACGCATGCGATAAACACAAGAAAACGAAAATTCAATGACATACACAGAGATGACAAACATAAGGAAAAGCATTGATAAAAGTTACAACTTGGGGAAAACCAAATTCAACGATACAGATTGGAGGGGCATATATGTAATTTGACATATATTTATACACTTTTAGATTAACCCTAGCCCTAAAACAACATTTGACAGCTTCCTAACGCTTCTATCCTCTCCGCCTCCGCTGTGTCTCTCTTTGAATTCGGACAGGAAGATTGGAATCGACCACCGGTCTCCTTCCTAGCCGTACACGCCTCACCGCCGACTACCTGCCTCACCGTCCGCTACTCCCTTCCAGCCCAACCAGATCGTCAACTCCTTTCCAGCCCTATAGCCGGCTACTCCCTTCCAGTCCAACCGCCGCCTCCTCTTCCTATACGTCTCCACCAGCGTTCAAGCCTTCGATCTGCTTCCTAGCCGTTCACGCCTCCGATCTCCTTCCTAGTCGTTCACAGCCTTCGATCAGGCGGATTTGGACGGTTGAGATCTGACACGCCTTCGATCTGCTTTACCGACCGGCTTTCCCTTACAGGCGACTCCGATAATCTTGACCAGCGGATCTCCCTTATCTGCGTCTCCTGTCTCCTTCGATCCCGCTGATGAGTTTTTTCCGACGATCTCCTTCTCCGGTTCGATTTATTCCCGACCATCTCCTTCTCCGGTTCGATTTGATCCCAGAAATCTCCTTCTCCTGTTCGACTCCTTCTCCGGTACTCCTCCGGGTATCATTATTCGTGTCTCCTCCTATTGAAGCTGTCGACACCGTGAGATCCGATTCAAGGTTTCGACACACCCACTGCTTCAACCAGATCCGTCTGATTCAAGGTTTCGACACACCCACTGATTCAAGTTCTCAGATTTTGGATGTGAGTTTATTTTCAATGGTGTTAAATGAAATATTTAAAAAAGATAATGACATTCTTTTTGCTGTAATCCGTATCCACTCATCCACTATCTATAGTTATGAAAAGTTGAAAGCAATAATTTCAAAATTTTAAGATTTAACAGTTGTTCCAATCTCTTTAAGTGGTAGCCTCCTTCGATATCTCGATTGTTTTTAAGAAATAATTTTCAAGTTTTTTTGTTTGTATATTAAAATAAATAACGATGTTTCTCATTTATGGGAAAATACCAATTTGTATCCCTTCTTTAATTTTTTTAGAGATAAATGTTAGGGATAAATGTTAATATTCAATTTTATTTATCTTTTTGATGTTATATGTTGTACAGGAAGTGTGCAAATACAAAAAGGTGGAAGAATTTTTTTAACTTGAAGCAGACCATAACTCATAAGGACATAGGTATCCAACTCTGCTACCTTTGCTTCTTATAAATCTTTAGTAGTATTTTTTTTTTTGCTTTACATTTTTCAAATCTCCAGATTTTGTCAATATTTTTCATATTTAGTTGTTTTACCTCCATCATATTTGTTTGTTGACTTTGTTTGCTAATTAAAATTCATATGTAGTAATCACCAATATGCTCCGTTGCAGCACCAATCAGATATGTTAGTCAACTTGTCATCTTTAAGTACATTGTGGCACATCCACAACCATGACGACATAAGGTAATTGCTACTTTGTTTGCTTATGAAAGCTAATTGTTGCAGGTTTAAATAACCCAAATCAGTTGAAGCTTTTTTTTATTATAAAAAATGAATTTGTTTCTTTTTCCAAAACTACAAAGTAATTAGGGCTAGTTGTTTCACTTTTTCTATGAAAACTTCATATATGATGAAAAAATGAGATTTTAAATACAAATTTACTGGGTTAAAAATATTCAGCTACGCTACCTTTTCTACCTTCTTCCTGTTTTATGAAGAACACATCAGTAACATCAAAAAATCCTGAAAAAATGAGAAAACGGTAATAAAAATGAAAAGTACAAATAAAAACATGTGAATGCAAAAGCCAAAATAAAGGAAATCAAATAAAGTGAATGGAGATATCTTACATGTTCAAATATGAGTATACAAGCTGAACAAACATGTAAGAGAAACGGTGCATAAAGCATTACTTTTTGATAGGAGTAGTGTTTTTTTTAAATCTACATAACAAAAGAGATCAAGATAACAAAATCAATATAAAATGAAATTATTGCTGTTTATGCCGTATACTGGGTTAAAAATATTCAGCTACGCTACCTTCTACATTCTTGCTGTTTACGCTTAACACATCAGTAACATAAAAAAAACCTGAAAAAAGGGAAAAATAACTTTAACAAATATGAAAAACGAAAAAAAAAAAAAAAAGAGTATGCATAAGCTAAAATGATGGAAATCAGATAAAGTGAATTTAAATTTGTTACATGTTCAAATCTGGGTATAAAGCTGAACAAGCGTGTAACAAAAAGGCAAAAAGGCAGTAGTGTTTTTTCAAAACTATATTGTAAAAGAGATCAAGATATCAAAATCAAAATACATGATAAAATTGTGTGCTTTTTGAATATTGCAGGTGTTTAGACTCAATTCATACAAGAGAAGACTGGTGGCTCTTAGTATACCAGAGAATGCAACATGGAGGAGAAATTTAAATGAAGAAGAATGTTGGGTGTGGATACCTTTTATACTTTCAATCATGCAATTTGATTGGCTGATTTTTGGTCAGCTGGATCAGTTTTAAATGAATGGTTTAGATTCTTTTAAAAGATCCAAAGGTTAAGATTAAGTTTAAAGGCTGAGTGAGAATACACATCTATCAGCTAGATTTGTTTATTATTATTTGTACAACTTTAAGATTCCACATAGGATTTGTTATTATTATTTGCACATGGTAGCAAAAAGCAAAAAGATAAGGATTTGTTTATTATTATTTGTACATTCGTAACATGCAATAGCGTGAGCTGTGATTCCTGAACGCAAATTGTGCATTAGGAGCTGGTACTATCTTAAAAATTAAGACAATTGTGCATAAATGAGTTGTAATTTATATATGGTTTATAGTATGGTATATCAAAAAATGAATATGTCAAGACTAGTTTCATGGATTTATACAATTATATTTATAAGTAATTAAAGTATTTTAAATAAGAAAAAATATAACGAAAAATCAAATTATACATTCATATATCACATCTATATTCGTAAATGATTAACATATTTAAAAAAATGAGAATCTACACAAAGTTATCTTCAATAATGATTACATCATTTTTAAGAAAAAAAGTTACAGAATCCATCTCGATGTCAATACTTTTTTTGAATCATTCGCAGCCCCTTTTGTTCACTTTGAATCAAATCGCAACCACCGATAATTTGTAATTGGTCATCACTTCTAAAAAAACAATAGCAAACTTTATGTTAGTTGCAATCATATAAGATTATATAATAACAAACACTAACAAACGATTACACTAAGTTAATTCTAATTATAAATGATTATAACTGTCCTATGAAACCTGTCTAGAGTTATAATCATAAATTGTTATTCTAGTAATTTATATAGTCATTGTTATAATCATAAATGATTATAACTAGTATTTTAATCCTTTACACAGAGTAACTTTTAAATATTTGTGATTAGATAATAACAAACATAAAACAAATAACATTTAATCACCTTTAATTATAGATGATTATAACTCTCATATGAAACATGTCTACAATTAGAGTCATTAATGATTATAAAGGTTATTCGAGTAATCAAATAACATTTAATCATCTTTAATGAATATATAACCCTAATCATAAATGAATATATAACATTAATCATAAATGATTATACCTAAAAAAAATATAAATATAACTATAAATGTAGGGGAGTGATATTTCCACTTGAAAATTTGATTCATCCACATGATGTACAACACATTTACAACTATCGTACAAATCAATAAAGCATACATTTCATGTGGATGAATAAAATTCTTAAGTGGAAATATCACTTCCCATAAATGTAATGTAAGAATTTAGATATTATTATAATTGTAACCATAAATGATTCACACTTCAACAATCGATAAAAATGTATCAAATAATCAACTATTGCATTAGTAGACTTTAAAAATATGAAACGATACACAATCGAAAAGGTTTAATTCATAAATGATTAAACCTAAACATAATATAAATATAACTATAGTGCATCCAAAACCTACACTTATAATCATCAATTAATATGTATTTTAATCTTAAATGTATAAAACATATTTAACTTATCAGTTTTATCTCTAGTCATTAATGATTGTAGAATCAAATTTTGTTTGTTTAACTCTAATATTTATGATTATAGTGACAATTTAATGATATATTAAAAATCAAATTAAGGACATAATAATGATATACCAAAAACCAAAATATTAAAAGAAAATGATGCGAACAGTTTTAATTTGGTTCAAATTAAGATATTTCAAAAATAAAAAACATAATTAATATGAAATGCTTTTATACTGTTTTTCAAAAAAAAAATTAACAATAGATAAAGTTTTAAAATATACCTTTCGGACGAGATTGAGAGCGTAGTGGTCCGGCAATAAGCAGCGACGAATGTGACGGCTTTTTCTTTACATCTTTGAACCAAAGATTCCTTGGAAGCTCTTCTTCTTTCTTTTGCAATCCATAATACCGAGAGCAAGATGAAGGCTTAAGAAGATGATTATCGTGGTGATCACTTGTGTACATCGTAGTAGGGTAGCTATGGCGAGAAATTTTTGTTCTTTACTGATGTTCTAAGCAGATGGTAGTGTTGGCCGGTGGTTTGGCGGTGGAAATTGGTATCGGTGAAGATCGATGATGGCCGTAGTGGAGGTCGACCGGTAGAGAAGACAGAGGTGGGTGGAAGATGACGGTGGTAGACGAGAGAGAGACGTGTGGATGCATATACGGTGGTGACGGCTCTTAGTAGTAGGGTTTTGGTTGAAATGAGTAATATAGAGAGATAGAAACGAGATTTTAGGAAAAACTAAAAATAGCTGGAAATTTTATGACTATAATACCCTTATTTCTATTTCAAAGTGACATATTTATCTTAATAGTTTTAATATTTACACAAATGACCCGGTTAATAATAGCCATAGATGCAAATATTTAGAAGGCTGTGATTTGTTCTCACTTTCTCAACCTTTTAATTCTTCTCAATTTATCCTACCTCTATATATATATATATATATATATATATATATATATATATATATATATATATATATATATATATATATATATATATGTATGTATGTATGTATGTATGTATGTATGTATGTATGTATGTATGTATGTATGTATGTATGTATGTATGTATGTATGTATGTATGTATGTATGTATGTATGTGTCCGGTTAAAAAGTCTCTATCCTTAAATTCAAAAAGTGTCATATTTCCGATCTTTCAACTAAACTAGTGGGGAGCCCGTGCTATGCACGGGTCGGGTCAGCTCGATGTGAGGCCGGGCTTGTTGAGTGGGTCGCGGTGTGTCGGGGCGCTTTCTTTTCGCGGAAACGGAAGCCAACTTCTAGAAGATGCAATCCTGTCAAAAATAAAACTATATAAAGTATTTGCTAATTAAAACATATTATTGTCTCAACCATAATCAAATCCCATTGTTAAAATAAACTGCAAGAAATAGCAACGTACTTTCATTGTGCCATTTAGAATGGTGCCCATATATCTGCATTAAGAATGACATGATCTATTAGCAAAAGCCACAGGACAGAATTGATAAAAATGTTAGCTTTTTTTTACCAAACTCTAAAACATAAATACTCATATGTCAACAATAAAAGTCAACAAATACCTTGGCTTCTTTTTCAAATCCTAAAATATTGAATAACTGTTGCAGACTTTGCGATTCATGTGCCGAAATCACCATAGATCGGTGTTTGTTCCTGGAAAATTGAAAAAGTAGAAAAAATATATGAAACTTGAAATGAGGACCGAAATTATAAAGTTTTTCAAACAAAATAAAGATGAAATGAAACTTTAAATAGTACCAAAATCAGTAAGTTATTGGGACAATGTTGATATGGAACTTTAAATAAGGACCAAATTCAGAAGGTTTTGGTACTGAAGTTGATTTGAAAATTTAAATACGGACAAAAATGAGAAAGTTGTTAGGATCAAAAATGTCATAATCTTCACTGTTATTTTATAGCATTATATTTTTGTGTGTGTGTCAGTGTGCGTGTCTGTGTCGATGTTTAAATGACATTTTTAAAAATAACTGAAGTATGATGTTAATATAGACATAGAATTGAAAATCAGTTTTAATATTTTGCATTTATATTAAAATTGGATAGAAAAGGTTAAAAAAAGGCAATTATCTATCAATGTTATATATTTGTGTGTGTGTGTTTTGTGATGTTTATATAACCCCTTTTGTATCCATTTTTAATAAGATAATTGAAAATCCGTTGCTATAATTTATATGTGGTTTTTTAAACAAAACTTTAGTATGATGCTAATAAAGATATATGATTGTAACTCGGTAGCTGTTTTTGTATTTATAATAATATAGAGAAATGGCGAGAAATACCATTAACACAAACATAAACATAGACATAAACAAATAGAAATACCTGGTATTATGTCATTTATTTCTTACACATTGAAAACTCGGATTTAATAATTGTGCAATATGTCTTCTAATTAGAACTTCAAATGAAATCTGCATATAAGGTCAAAAATAAGAAAGTTGTTGGGACCGAAGTTGTCTTAATGAAAAACGCTGAAAGTAAATCGCTATAATTGGCGGATATTTCAAAGGGAAAGGTTGTAATGAAAAGCACTCAAGCAACTTATCTCCATATGACTTAGAAAGATCAGGAGGGGACATGGTAGAAGTCTTGGATAAAGCACTTATTGGATTCTTGATTGCATTCACTAAAACCAACAAAACCTTTTTGTTGTGTCCATAAAAAACACCACATATTAGTAAACCCAAGATAAATTTTTTCTACTGGTCTTTACAGACAAAAATTATTAACAATTGTTGCTACAAAAATTCAAAATCAAACCTTGTCACCATCTGCAAGTAGAGGAAAATTACTTAGACACCCTTGTTTTAATTTATTCTATTACATTATTATTATTCAACATAAATTATCAAATAATTACCTCTCATCATGTCATTATATGCAATTTCTGCTATTTTATATACATGAGGGTTGTCCAAAATCTTTTCTTTATAAGCCATGATGACATCACTTCCAGAAATTCTTACATCTTTGAAGGGATTATTTGCTAATAAAACGGGCCCCATGATAGACTGTTTACACAAAGAAAGATTAGAACTTAACAAAAAAAAAGTAATTTTATTATAATTATTTTAAAAGAGATGGAAAATATGCTTATATAAATTACATCACGTTGATATCTATAGTAGATGTTATATAAAACTGATGGCTCATTTAAGTAACCAAGTTCTGCAAGATTATTAACACCATCAAGAATTTCTGAATTTGCAGGAAAGAGGTCCCTTGTAGACACTTTCATCACCTACAAAAACAATGTTTTATTATTATTTAATATGATTAGAAATTTAGAATTAACAGATAATAAAAAGTAGACTTACATTTCCATCTAGAAGAACAACAGAAGCTTTTCCTTTTACAGATGATTGTATTTTTCCCAACTCCCAAAACCCATTTTGCAGTCGACACCATAGTCGTAATTGCGGAAGTAAAATTGGTTTTTGAATTAATTATAACATTGTACTTTCATTTTTTTTTTCTTGAAAGGGCATTGTACTTTGAAAAATCTACGAAATTTTAGCATTGAAAATTGCTTTGTTTGTAATAGGATGACATTGCTATAATTGGGTAGATTTTTTCAAAGTACAATGATGTAGAAATGAAAGTAGGATGCTATTACAGATATATGAAAGTATGTTGCTGACGAGCACAATTAAACCAAACATACACAAATGCATAGATACATAAAGAGGTACAAATGAATAAACAATAGTAAAATAGAGAGTGAAATTGTAGAGAAAACTCACAATCACTACTAACTTTCTGAAATGTTTGTTGTCGTTGCATTAGGATGACGTATCTGAATCCAACATCGACACCTTTGATCGAAAATCAAACTACTTGAATTGACCGAAGAGAAACCTTGAATTTCAACAGAAAAATAAATCATAATTAATACGTGAACAAATGAGACATTACATCTCAAATGGTATGAAAAAGCACAAATAATCAGGTTTGTATTACCAATATTCATGATTAAAAGTATCCAAAACCACAAACTTGATAAGAAAATTTTGAACGAACTTTGGTGGTTGCGGCAAACGGAGGACTAATCTCTTGGTCTTCAAACGTCAAGAAACCTTTACCGAAAAATCTTTTTTTCCCTTCTCATTGGCAATTGCAATACCCAAAAAAATTTTCAGGAGAAGGCGGCAGAATGTTAGGGTTCTGTTCGGACTCTCCAATGAATGACGATTCATGTTAGAATATTAGAAACAAAGATCAGAATTCGGCAATTAACCATAAATCGCAAACCCGAAGCCAAAAACAACCACCCCCAATTCTTCTTTTGTTCTTGCAGCGAGGGAAAACGATAAAGCTATAAACCCTTGTGTGGATTCAGATCCATATGGATCCAAACTGCACAAAAACCCAAAAACCTACGGGTTTTTAATATAAGATAGAATATTAAAGTTACTATGTGAAACAATTTTTTTATCTAATTAAATTACTTTTTAAGGGTTGTAAGACAAAAGTTTCAAATAACTAACCTCTATTTTATGTTAATAATTGGGGATTTTGGCTTTCTTGATGCTGGAAAGTGGAAACAGAGACTTCTAAGATGGATTTGACATTGGAATTTGCTAATGCGACTATCACTTCTTTACGGGTTCTGATATTTTCCAAGATTTTGGCGAGTCTTGGGTTGATGGTGGGGTCGGGGAGGATTGTAGGGTTGATTGTTGTACCCTTTACGGTTCCAAAAGGACCGGGTTTTTGTGGGTTGGTTATTGTTGTAATTTGGTGATCTGATTGACCGTTTTTTCTGTTCAGATGGTTGGAGTTTTTCGGCTAAGTCACGTACTTGTTTCTTTAGTTCATCGTTTTTGGTGGATAAATCTGTGATGTCTGATTTGAATCTGTTGACTTGATCTGCGGATTCACATGAAGTTGTTTCAATCTGAAAAGGAAATTGAGGGTTTGATACTGGAATAACATTGATTAAGTGGTAACTACTGATCTTAAGTAAGGAAGAAGCAAGTTCTTAATATAATAATGAAACAGGGGATGTATAAGAAACGATGTTGAAGTTGATGTATACAGAAAGTTACTATTTTTCTAACCCCCAATTTACCAACCATAGTTATGCCCTATGAAATTGGAAAACTAATACCTTGTACATTATTGCAAGAAAGCAAAGACCATAAGTTCTAAAACAGAGAAGTGGATTATGTTGTACATCAAAATGTTGCTCAATTTGTAATACTTGCTTTTGGAAAAATCTAACATCTAGATTAGGTTTACAGGCTTACAGCTGAACAGGAACATGTTGGACATCAAGTAAATTTGTTAGTGAAATATCTTTCTTTTTTATACAGGAAGGGAGTACGAGAAGCTCTTGATTAAATAGTACCAACCCATTCATGCAGATCAAGAGAAATGTTTGATCCAATAAAAGGTCAACAGTAGTTTTGCACAAAGTCAACGATGCGTGTCGTTAACGAAATGTATTCATAAGCAACTGATTAAAGCAAAATAGGCTTTGAATATGGAGTAATCTCATATAACAATATAATGCGAGTGATTCGGAGTTCACAAAGTGGTACCTGTGAATTCGATTTGGAAAGTCGGCGACTTCGAAAATGAGAAGCGGGATTGGAGTCGTCGGAGAAGAAACCATGAGGGTATTCCGATGATGCAGTTGGAGACGACGACCAAGCGATTAGGGTACGGCGACTCACGGCGAGCGAGGAAGATGATGTGCCGACCGACGGCGAAGAGGGAGGAGGAAGAAATCGGACGGAAGGCAACCTTTTAGGACCACCGGATGCTGCTGGAAAGCTTCATATTGCGGTCCATAATCGGAATTCTTTGTGGCGGTGTAGAAGCGGTGTGAGAGAGAGAGAGACTCTCAAGAGAATCCGTGATCCAACATAGATGAGAGAGAAAGAGAGAGATATAATTGGTATTTATTTTGATTTTACAAATGTTACATAAAAAAACGTAGCCTCATAACTCAAAAAAAACGTTCAAATAGGAAACCAAATCACGGGAACAAACGTACAACCAAACCCAAAAAAACACGCAAATTAAATAGATAGATAATGTCACACTTTATGTCATTGAATTGTATCAATTTCCAATTTGTTATGTATTTTTACCTTTTGTTAGATTTCAATAAAAAAGAAAATATTTTTTCAAAATCTCGGATTTATTAATCGTAATTCATACATAATCCTGATATTTAAGGTAACATAAAATTATAAAAAAATACTTCGAAAAAAATGATTTAATTATTACATGTAGCCAAAATCTAAATGCTCATTTATGTCGATATTCCATTATTGTATCTTTTACGTATACTTTAATATGATCATTTAACTAACCATGTGCTACGGAAAATGATGTATTGGAGACGTCCTACATCAATTATGTGTGTATATTCAAGTTGTATCATTCTGGATCTGCAGAATATGTTCAAATAATTAGGTGAAGTATTTTCCATGTGATGTTCCGGAACATTTGTGTATATATGTATAATACGTGATACATATATATTTTAGGGTTAAGCTTAAATATATAATGTTGCATCTCTGGTTTATAAAGATGCATATGGAAAAAAATTGAATATTTGCATGTGTTTACGGTCGTACATATATGAAAAAAAATATGTAAACGCGTAGAATAAGTTATAATATTAAATCAAATAACAAATATATAAATAATATTATAAAAATTAATAGAAAACATATAAAAAGGTGTTCAAAAAGTTGGGAAAATTGATTCAAATCGGTAATAAAAATTAAAAGTAGGGTCAAAATTGAAAAAAAAGTGCGAGAACCAAATTCGCAATAAAAATTAAAAATTGAGTAAGAATAGTAAAAAAAATCAAATGTTTTACCACCGAATTAAGTTGTTTTATAATAAATAAGGAATGCTGATTATTTAAAGAAAGCAAGCAAAATTATTTAAAAACTAATAAAAAAACACAGTTTACGCCAATATGCCTATTTTTAACTGTTAGTGTTAGGTATACTGATGTTTTTAATAAAAACACATAAAATAAATTGTAATAAAAAAAATGCAAAATAAAACAGCTGGAATGTTACTTGTAATTTGTAAACATAACGTGAGTTGGTAGCAGTGTATACAATATGAATCATGGTAGTCACTAGTCAATCCAATGGACAATTCACTACCTAATTGAATATGATTATTCTCTATGTTTCCTAAATAAACCACATGCTACAAGGGCAAAATTGTCAAAAACACTACATGGAAACTCTACCAATTTTTTCCAGAAAAGCACGTGGTTACATGCCACCTTAAATTATTTCACACCTATTTAACAAAAATAAAAAATTCAGCATTGTCTCTATATATATGTATATATATTAATTCCATAAATTGTTTTCTATTAGCCTCATAATACCGAAAAAGTACTTGAATATCTCTCAAGATCTTAAACCATGTCGATAAGGTGTTTGGCTTCACAACTGAATTTGCACGAAGCCCTAACTCACAAATCTCATGTTAGTCTCTCATTCAATTCTATTTCTGGTTTTCCGACCAAAAAGCAGACCGTGGCGCTAACTCCTCTCACAACCACCAACATCGCCACTAGATGGGACTCGATGGTGGTATATGCCAACGCAGAACCCGCCGGAACACCACCTCCTTCATCTGGTCCTCCATCTGGGTCTTGGTAATCATCCAACTCATTTGTTTGCATGATGTGCGTATGAGTCTTTTACATCTATTTGTTGCTTCAATCATTTTTAAACCTTTTGTAGGAAGAATTGGGTTATTGGGGGTTTGATGACATTTATCGTACCCTCAGTTACCACCAAAGGAGGTCCAATCAAATTACTTCTGCGTAAGTATTTTAGGTTTTTATAATCTTTTTAATGTTCGAATAAAAAGTTTTGAATTAAAGTATTGAGGTTTTCGTGATCTAGAGAAAGTTGACCACATAGTTGATACGGCGGAACAAATAACGGAGATGGTGGAATCTGTAGCTGATAAGGTGGACAAGGTGGTGGAGGAGCTCGAAGATGATCTACCGGAAGGTAGCCAAATCAAGAAGACTCTTGATTACATCGAACAGGTGGCTGAAAGACTCGAAAAAGATGCTCACACCGCCGGTGATTTCATTGACAAGGTTGTTTTTTGTTAAATTATGTACGCTTCAAAATTTACTTTCTTAATCCATACATAGTTTTTTTTATAGGTAAAGACTCTCATGATATATATATATATATATATATATATATATATATATATATATATATATATATATATATATATATATATATATATATATATATATATATATATATATATATATATATATATATATATATATATATATATATATATATATATGAATGAGTTCAAATGAGAACCATTAAAAAGTTAAAAACCGTGAGAACCGATATTCACAAATTAAGAATCATGTTTTTTTTTGTTTTTTTACACTTGTTTATTATGTCAAAATAAATTAAAGTTAATAAATTTCATTATTTTTAATATGTTTTACACTATTTACAATATAAAATAATTTCTAGTTATTAAACTGTGAATATTAAAACGTAAATTTTTTTTCTTTAAAACACATCAATATTGATATATTATAGCAAATGAATGATAATTATATATATTTATGTGTTTGATAATTTTATTTTGATAAAAAAAGTGTTAAAAATAAAAAATACAACGTTATTAAACTGTGAATTAATGGGTCTCACAGTTCTCAACCTTTTAGTGGTTCTCATTTGAATATATATATATATATATATATATATATATATATATATATATATATATATATATATATATATATATATATATATATTGGGAAGGTTCAAATGAGAAACACTAATTCACAGTTTAATAATATTTTATTTTTTATTTTTAACACTTGTTTTTTATCAAAATAAAATTACCAAACACTTAAAAATATATAATTATCCTTCCTTTGCTATTAGATATCAATATTGATCAGTTTTAAAAAAATAAATTTACGTTATAGTATTCACAGTTTAATAACTAGATATTTTATTATATTGTGAATATTGTAAAACGTATTAAAAATAAATAAATTTATTAAGTTTGATGTATTTTCACATAATAAACAAGTGTGAAAAAAATAAAAATAAACAAAAAAACATGATTCTTAATGTGTCAATATCGGTTCTCATTGTTCTTATATATATATATATATATATATATATATATATATATATATATATATATATATATATATATATATATATATATATATATATATATATATATATATATATATATATATATATATATTATTTCATTTATTTAAGTTATATTTCTTTTCTGTGATTTTAGGTTCAAGAAATGCAAGAGAAGATAGAGGATATAATGGAACCTGTACTAGATGAAGCTAGGGAAGTTGCTAAAGAAGCAGAGGAAAAAGATAAAGCACTAAAGCCTTAAAACAACCACAAGCTTAATCTTACATTAATATTCCATAAAGGATTTTAGTTAGATAGAGGATATAATGGAACTGCAAAAAAAAAAAAATCTCGATTGTTTACTTGTGAAGTTCGATAGTTTAGATTTAATGTGAAAAAGATGATTAAATCTTAAAGTTTATCGGCTATCTATAGAAAATTTTGAAAATGAGATTGTGAAAAGCTGAATTTCAAAAAGGCATTTTGGTCATTTTAGTACATTAAACGCACCCCCTGCGCCCCTTCTCAGAAAAGCATTTTGGTCACCCTTATATTATAATATTGCATGTTTAAAAAATAACTTTAAAAATTGTATGATCTAAACTAGTTGTAATTCAAAATTGTTGTTTTTCAACATGTTTATGATGTTTAATTTGTTATGATCAAAAAAGTATAATTATTCAAAATGTTATGAACATTAATCGTGTTTTTGTGATTCAAAATTATATAATTCAAACATTGTTACGATGTAAAACTTGATTAATATCTTATTATCCAAAATGTTTTTTTATCCAAAATGATATGATCCAGAACGTTATGGTCAACAATGATATGATTCAAATGGATTAAAAAGCGTTGAAATTTTTAAAATAAAAAATTTTATAATACAAAATATTATTTTTTTTGAAAAATTTATGATAAAAATGTTATTATACAAATTGATATAATGCAAAAATATTATAATAAAAAATGATATGATCCAAAATGTTATTACACAAAATGTTATGATCCAAAAATATAAACAAAACGTTAAAAATAGATTAAAACATTAAAAAAACTTTTAAAAAAGTCTAAATTTATTAAAAATAATAATAGATAAATAAATAGTAATAACAAAAAAGGAAAAGAAAAACTCAAATAAATTACGTTCCATGAACGTTTATCGCATAATGATATCCTCGAGTTTGTAATACATTTCATAAACATGTGTCGCACGTAATCATGTCACGTCTAAGAACGACGTTTTACATTTTTTACTGAAACAATTTTTTATTAGTTTTTCGACCAATTTTAGTGAACTTTCACAAAAATAAACTATAGAGACGTTTTTTCGCATTTTTTTTACAAATCATGTTTTTTTCTTTCGTATCTTCTCTGATTCATTTTTTTAATTCGTTAAAAAACATATAATTAAATCGCTTCTTATTCCTCTTATAATTTTTTTTATCCCTATCGTGTGTCTTCTACCGATTACAAACTCATTTGTCAAAAAGATATCGTTTTCTCTATCTCTACCGGATCTTTTCAAATCTGTAATTATAATATTTTTTAACAAAACCAAAATATAATATAATACGATAAAATTACTTTTATAATTATACTATAATGAATTTCATTTTTGCAAGACGCAAAATAAAATAATTGGAGTATTACTTGCAAATATGAAGCGAGTAGTTGGGGATGTTACCAATATGATCGCCCTAATTAATCAAATGGACAACTTACTCCCTGGATGAATGCGATTGCTCTCTTTGTTTCCTAGCGAACAACTACCACAATGACAAAAATGTCAAAAACATTACATCTTCCGGAAATCCTACTAATTTTTCTAGGAAAACACGTGATAACATGCCTCCTGAATTGTTTTCAATCTGCAACTTATTTTACCATTATTTATTAATAATTAATTAGTTAAAAAACAAAAAAATACAGCACAGTGACACCGTCTCTATATGTGTGTATATATTCCATAAATTGTTTTATAATCCCTTATAATATCGAAAAAGTACTTCAGAATCCTCGGGATCTTAACCATGTCGATCACAAAATGCTTGGTTTCTCAAATAAGTTTGCATGAAACCCTAACTCACAGATCCTATGTTAGTCTGCCATTTAATCCTATTTCTAGTTTTCCGGTCAACAAACACACTGTTGCTCGAGCTCCTCTAACAACCACCAACATCGCCACTAGATGGGACCGGATGATCGTTTACGCCAACGTGGATCCCACCGGAATACCATCTCCGCCACCTGGTTCTCCTCCTGGATCTTGGTGATCGTCTATCTCATTTGTTTTATGTTTTTTTTATGAATCTTTAATATTTATTTTTGGCTTAAGTTGTTTTTTTGTGTGTGTAGGAAGAACTGGGTTATTGGGATTTTGATGACGTTTATTATCCCTTTGGTTACCACCAAAGGAGGTATAATAAAATTACTTCTCCGTAAGTATTTATGGTTTTTTGATGATCTTTTTCTGTAAAGGAAATTATGTCAAATAATAGTTTGGTATTACAGAGAAAGTTGACCAAATAGTGAACACGGCGGAGCATATAACGGACATGGTGGAATCGGTGGCAGATAAGGTGGACAAAGTGGTGGAGGAACTCGCCGATGATCTGCCGGAAAGTAGCCAACTCAAGAAGACTCTTGATTACATCGAACAAGTGGCTGAAAGAGTTGAAAAAGATGCTCAGAACGCCGGCGATTTCATTGACAAAGTTGGTTTTTTATTCGAAAAGTTATTTAGACTTTAAGATTTAACTTTACAACGTCATTTAGTTTTCTTTTTTATAGCAAATAAAATTCACACACACGATATAAACCGGTTTTTTTTTCTTTTTATGAATTTCAGGTTCAAGAAATGGAAGACAAGATGGAGGATCTAATGGAACCCGTATTAGAGGAAGCTAAGGAAGTTGATAAAGAAGCCAAGAAAAAGAAATAACACCAAAATATTGACATCTAAACGGAGTTTGTAAAAACGTGGTCAAGTGTAACGCAACGAGTCATTTGCGCTTCTTATATTTTAGCAGCCTATGTGCAGGTCGCCGTTAGTTAACGAGACTTATGGGTACTCTATAATTTTTAAGCGATTCTTGAGCTGTAATGAGAAATGTGTAATGGTACAAAGTTTGGTACACATTGCGCCATATATTATGTAATGTTTGTTTTTTTATCTTAAACTCGTTATATATATAATAAGAAAATTAATTTGTTACTCAATCGAATAAGTGAATTTACAGTTGACATTTGTGTCTATTTCTATAGACCTTTAGACATCGTATATTTCTTCAAGAAAATGAAAACAAAAGGTTTCAATATGTGATATATTGTTGTTCTTGTTTTTTTTGTTCTCCTAGATACTAGTATCGGATATTGTTTTGTGATCTTATGCGTCTCGTGGTGATTGTCAGATTAAACACGAAACACGTTTCACGTGTAAAATCATTTTTCGCACTCAAAGAACATAAACCCACATCATTTTGAGCGAAATCATATTTGTTCAATAAATCCAAATAAAAATACACTTTCACACTATTCTGAATAGAGATTTTGATTTATTCTACAACAATTTAAACACACCACATATAGTTTAATACTGAAATGCGTACAGGCTTTTTGTAATATTATTTAATGTTTAATCAAATGAAATTCCTATTATTATATGAGACGATAACAGTTACCAAGTTAATCACGATCGTCATCATCTTCATCTATTCAATTGTTATTTTCGATCATTTTCATTCCGGTCTTCAAGTTGTTTCGGTATCCTTTTATTAGGCATAACTTTTATAGATATTTTTGAGTAATTTAAACTTACTTGTTATTTTCGATCATTTTCATTCCAGGCTTCAAGTTGTTTCGGTGTCCTTTTATTAGGCATAACAGTTATAGATATTTTTGAGTAATTTAAACTTGTTAAATATGATTTTAATAAATTTCTTATAGTTATTTATTCATGCATAACTCTATTGAATATTTTGAAGTATTTAAATCTTTGAATCTTCCGCGCACCTAACACTAGCGAGCTCGTCCTCGTCGTTTTTACAAATTGGCCACCATAACAACTTGTCTCTGCATTCGCCAATTTTTTATGGCATAAAGATGACTAGATGAAGGGTAGTGTGATCTTGAACACATATTTCAGGGTTGGCAAGAATTAATGGTGTTGGAAAATATCGTTTGAATTCAATGATTCTTGATGGTTTACATATGGATGAGATCTTAAATATTATAATATATATTTTCGAGTTTCGTTTTTGTTTTAAATTAAGAATTATAAATAGAATATTATAAATTCAATATTTTTTAGAAATATAAATATATTTATAGAAGAATAGTTTAATTTAATAAATTAATATTATTTTACATGATAAAGAGAACGAGGGGTGGTACAAAAAAAACATAATTGTTGAAACATAAATAATACACATTGCCAGTTATTTACATTTGTAGACCAAAATGGCAAGAAGATAGGCTTGAAAAAGCTGGCCTGTACCTATCAATTATCGAGTACATTAATTGATTATTTAATGAAAATTGAAATATTTTAATAGGATTTAATTAGAGTTATCCATTAAAATAATGATAACAGATTACCTCGTGTTTTAAAATGGCAATTTTTTGGGGTATTTTAAGAAAATGTTCACCTAATCCGTGCCATGAGCTTGCGATCTCACATGCCAATAACTTTTTGAGTCATAAGGTGAGATTGGGACGTGCATCTTTTTCCCTCTCCTTCAACGTCTATTTACTTATTCGCTTTTTTTTTTTTTTCGTTTTGCATCCGAGTAGAGTTCTTACCGCAACTAAAGGTGAGTATAAGATTTTTAAGCACACGTCTTTTATAAAAATAAAGTGTTTTGTTATTATCTGTTATTTACATGCTATGTATACTATATTTATAGGCATAAGACAATATCAATTCAACATAAACTCGATAAACTTTAAATCAAATGAAGAACGCTTACTTGGAGAAGATAACATTCCATTGATTTAAAAGCGACGATCTCATATCATGATTCTTTTCGCTTCCCACAAAGGTGCTTGAGAGAGTTCTTGATGGATAGATATTTAACACATGATCATGGTGTTTATATAGAGGACTAGGAAGGTGAAGGAAAAGACCTTTCACATTTCCATTATCGGTTTCCCTCATATGTGTTAATTAATCATAATTGCACCTTATGGATAAGTTATAGAACTACTAAAGTTTAGTCCCTTAGTTTATAGACATATGTCATATCCATCATATTACATAATTAAAGTCTAGGGACCTGGTGTGTCACTTTGGCAAACATTATGGTACAAAATATAATCGTACCTAACATGTAACTAATATTATAAAATAGTCCTAAGGCCATACTAATAGGTTATTTTCAAACATTCTCCCACTTGGACGAGTGACTATTTGTATGCATGTTTTATCATCTTGGCCAAGTTTCATTCATCTTGTTTCATACTAACACCAAAAGCAGAAAAGTACAGTCTAACGTGTCATTTTAGACACGGGACCCCCACCGATCATACATTGGTGCTTTATATGAAACTTTCGATTAATTTAAGCCAAATGACTTTACAGTTAAGTGGTAATGCAGTACATTTGTCTATATAGAAAGTAAGTGTGCACAAATTATTAGTATAGACAAATCGCGTATTATGATTAAATAATTAAAATTTAGAGTTCTAATAAGGCACTATGCTATAATTACATTATATTAAGTCTAGCCATAAACCCATTTTGACGTCATGCTTGAAATATTTTGGGTGCTAGATCTTTCGTCATTGGATCCGTTAGCATATTACTAGTGCTGATGCGCTCGATACAAAAAATATTATCCTCCATTGCTCTCACATGAACAATTATTTTGTATCGAGGTAAAGCCTTATTCAACTTTAAATATTGCTTGTGGAAAAGCTTATAGAGGCAAAGTTATAGCAATAAATTTTCTTTAAATGGCCTTGAAATGGAATTTAAGATCACGGGTCCAGTGATTAAATTTCTCAACAACATTTAATGGCAAGTTGCATTATATATGGCAACATATTTCACCATCATAGTTAATGTAGTCGTCAACTTTAATTAGGACTCTTCCATGGTATTGGCCGACTGATAACATAAAGATGTATCCCAATAATGACTTATCATAAGGTCATAATCCAAAATCAATTTAGTGCTAAGTTATCACCTTTTAACAAGATTGCAATTATTAGTCCCTTGTACATATCGTAAAACTTCATTGACAACTTTTTAGTAATCTAGATCGTGCTTTTATTGGTAATGACCCAAGATGCCAGTAGCATAAGCGATGTGGGGACAAGTACAAACTTGTTCATATCTAAGCATCCAACTACCGAAACATGTAGAGTAACTGGATATCGTTGAACCTCTGTTTGAAGGCATTGAAATAAACCAAAACATCTCCCTTAACTATGGGAGCAACTTAGGGGAATTATTGTTGCATGCTATATCAATTAAGTAGGCATTAGATATATGTATTTCGAGTCATTCCCGTAGGTTATATCTCACTGAATTTCTATGCCTATGAATAAGAGGCCTCACCAAGATCATTCATGTCGAAATGATGCAACAATAAATGCTTTGATTTGTGCAACAAATTTATAATATCACTCACCAATCAAATGCCACTGACACAAAAGACGAGTATCATAAAGTTCCTCCCACTCATCTTGAGGTATATATTTTGATGTAATTGATTCTTAATGATGTAGTTTTTCTACATGACTTCATCGAACTTCAAGTACTGTTGACACGAAGCTTGTTTCAGCCCATGTATTAGTATTTCGAGTTTACATACTAGATGTATTTGACCCTTAGGAAGGGGTTTTGACGTCCATTTGATGTGGCTCTAAATAAAAATGAGTTATAAGGGACAATATAATCATAAGGGAGTCTTTTCAAGAAACAGAGACAAAGTTTTTTAATAACCCTCCTTTTGTGTATACCCTTTAGTGACCAATCGAGCTTTTAATCGTTCGATGTTTCCATTAGGGTTCAATTTGGTCTTGAAGACCCACTTGCATCCAACGGGCTTGTAACCCTTTGGAAATTCAACAAGTTCACAAACATCATTTTTATGGAAATAACATCATCAATCATCGATACATTTTATTTATGTGATTAGTCATTAGTTATGGAATCACTGTATGTGACAGGGTCATTTTCAGTCCATATGTCAAGACCGGCCACATTTAAGTAAATGATGTAATCGTCAAATAAATATTTTTGGGCCGCCTAGATCGTTAAGATCATCTTATAGGCTACTCAGTGTCTTGGGTCTCATTGCAAATCTCTTGAAAATGGGTTCATTTTGTGGCATTTTACTTCCCTCTATATTTCGTGAAGAATTTCATTAGGCATATTGCATTGACTTGAATCTCCTAATAAAGTACTGATCGTAATGGGCACTTGATTTATATGTGCCTCCTCATTAGCTTCTTGGAGATCAAAATCGTTTAATAAACCACTCCCACTGATTTTGACATCTTCAAGAAATTCAGCATGCTTCATTTCCATAATTCGGATACTATGTGATGAAACATAAAATTGGTAACATTTAGACCTTTTAGGATACCGGTATGAGGAAGCAACTTACAGTTTTCATGTCGAGATTTTGTGGTTGAGGATTGTAGAGTTTTGCTCTGGTCGGACAGTCCCACACCTTTTAATACCTTAAGCTTGGTTCCTTTCTATCCGAAACTCAAAAGAAGTTTTAGGAACAGGCATTGAAGGAACTCTATTCTAGATGTGACTCACCCTTTTTAATGCCTTGGTCCATAAGAATTTGGGCAAGTTAGTGTTTACAAGCATGCTTTGCACCATGTTCATTGAAGTTCTTTCTCCTTTTTTCGGAATGTTACTTATTAAGGAGTATTAGTCATGGTATGTTGGTTAATTATCCCATGATCTTTACACAATTTTAAAGAAGGATGAGGGTGCTTAGCCAACATCTGTATGCCTACCATAATATTCATCGCCCCTGTCCGATCACTATTTTTATTTTCCGGTCAAGTTGATTTTCAACTTTGACCCTAAAGGTTTTATGTAATAAAGGAGATTCAGACCTTTCATCAACAAATACACATATGTGTAACATGATTAAACAACCATAAAGGTTATATATGATTTATGACCACTTATGTCCGCTAGAAAAGGTCCACAAATGCCGATAATGATCAACTTTATTAATCTTGGACTTCTTGTGGATATTTTCTTATTCCCTTTATACACTTAATGAATATATTAAATTTCAAGAATTCAAGTTAAGAAGAAACTTCATTGTCTATAAGACATATCACTTTATTATGTGATATGTGGCTTAAGTGTTAATGTCATAATGTAGATGAAGTCTCCACTTCTCAATTCCAATTATTGAAATTTTCATTAATCACTAAAAGATAATAAAGATTCTGAAAAGTGATTGTTGAAATGTAATTGATAGAGGTAGCCTTCATGCAACCATGGCCAACAATATGGGAAATGAAACTAATAGTTACATAATTGTATCCAAATGTGAAAGTATAGTTGACATTGCCAACTTAGATACAAGTTTCAAGTTATACTTGATATGTAAAGTGTATCATCAAGACACAAAGAATGACCATTTTCTAAAAATAATGAAGTTGGTCTAATTGCTTCTTTGTTTAAGTCTTTATTATTCCCAACTTTAATATGTTTTTTTGATTCAATCCACTTTTTAGGTTGTATAGAATCCCTATAATGATCCAGCCATGTGTATTATGGAACCGAAGTCGATCGATCATTAGTGGGGATATTTATACTAACAGACACATAAATCATAAATTATTTATGTTACATTTCTTCGTAAGCCATTTTATGAACAGATGGCAGTTTCATTGACTATGTCGGGATTGCATGTACTTTGACTTGACTTTTGGACCTTACTCGAACTTTATTCCTCACTAACATGAGTATTGTAATTCCTCTATGATCCATGTATTTTAAATACATGAAAAGAAGTCAATAATACGGTTTAACGGGATACCAATGATTAAAGAATATCAGTATACCTATTATTAACACCAAAATAATAGGTTATGTAGACACCTTACTCAATTATCAGTGTCGCTTTGGCTAAACCAACAACTGAATATTATGGCGTCCTAAAATTTAATTACGCTACATAAATATTGCACTCACCTTTGGGCAGAAATACAACATTTATACATATTATGCTAAAAGGTTCACTGTGTGAGTCAATATTCAATTAGCCTTTGGGTTCCTTGAATAACAACTCAAACAGTTGCTTAATGTGGTATGTAATAAACTTAAATGTCAAAATCAAACAACCTTCCTATGGTCCAGTCGTTTAATCCTAACATCAAAGTTACCACTTATCGTTGGAAGTTAAAAAAACTAATTTATCATGTTCAAGAATAGGTAACTAATGTGATAAACAAAATTGAACTAAAGGGCAATAAAATATCAATGGATACTTTGGTATCTGTCTTACCTAATCTATATGATATCATTCTCAATGTTAAATTAGAGCCCAAATAAATTAACAAAGCACTTTGATAACCAACTGCAGATGTTGAATTACACCACTTCTTATTAATTCAACACATACATTTTGTGAGTAGCCCGTAAAAGAAAAACATATGTGTTATGATGGAACAGGGCAAAAGCAATTAGCAAAATACCACCAAAAATTTAAAAGTTACAAGCATAATGGCACTTCAAATGTGAAACACTCGTATGTGATTTATTTACAAGAGTTTAGAAACCTTTGTTTATCATCATCAAAATACAGTGAAACAATGGAGTATGAAAAGGATGATTAATTTAGTGCAGTTCTACCATCATCAAAACATTATGCATTTGGAAATGAAAACAGTGTTTTAAATTACATTTGGATAAATTGGATTTCTCTACATGAAATAATTCATAATTGAAGATAATGGATAAATTAGACTTTGTTTATCAAAACAATGTTGCCCAAAATCAAATTCCAAACAAAAAACTTAATAATAAAGGGATTTTAAGGGATAAAAGAGATTAGCGCATGATCATCAGAATAAAACATTAAAATTAAAATTGGGTTAAAATTTACTCAAACCCTACTCTGTTGCACATATATTTATGTGGCATCTGCATATTCTTTATCTCTTTTCTTTCTTTGGGTTATGCACGCAACCACTAGACATAATTTGAATAAATAAATGTAATTTCCACTTTTATAGTGTTTTTCCCTGTTAACCTTATTGTGATTCGAAATCAAACATTACATTTGGATATGAGAATCAAAATCTATATCACAGGAAAATGTGGATTCATTATCTTAACTACGACATAAAATAAGTATTTAATAAGATTTCACGTATGAAAATTATTGTTTGATAAAATTTAAATAAACCATGGATGTTTAAGAAAAATCATGTTTATTATAAAATTACATTTTGTCTTTTGCTACAAAATGAAAGGAATGAATTTATGGCAAACCGAGAAAGGATAAAAATTGAAAATAGTTTGCTTAGTTAATGTTTATCTATTCCCACTAGCAACAAAAAATAATATAACAAAACTTATTCAACTAGTGGTCAACATCATATGCTATAATTTCATCATTTATCCTTTGATCGTTTACCGTATCGAAGAAAGTCGGAGAAATTTAACCGACTTACGCAATTTATTGGATCACGGATTCTCCAAGAGAACAAATAAAGACGACCAATATTTATACGAAAACAGAACAAATGATCATCAAGTAAGCAGGTGATTTATTTAAGGCATTTCAGTTTAGACTCGTCTATTGCCGAGAATTAAAACCCCGAATGGCATTTGATAAAACTTAATTCAGATTATGACATGATCAAAATTTAGGGTTCGTACTTTAATAGTTTAACATGAAATTCAAAAAACAACAATTAGGGCTAGACAAGTCAAGTTAGACCTTGGCTCTGATACCACATATTATATTTATAGGCATAAGACAGTATCAATTCAACATAAACTCGATAAACTTTAAATCAAATGAAGAACGCTTACCTGGAGAAGATAACATTCCATTGATTTAAAAGCGACGATCTCATATCATGATTCTTTTCGCTTCCCACAAAGGTGCTTGAGAGAGTTCTTGATGGATAGATATTTAACACATGATCATGGTGTTTATATAGAGGACTAGGAAGGTGAAGGAAAAGACCTTTCACATTTCCATTATCGGTTTCCCTCATATGTGTTAATTAATCATAATTGCACCTTATGGGTAAGTTATAGAACCACTAAAGTTTAGTCCCTTAGTTTATAGACATATGTCATATCCATCATACTACATAATTAAAGTATAGGGACCTGGTGTGTCACTTTGGCAAACATTATGGTACAAAATATAATCGTACCTAGCATGTAACTAATATTATAAAATAGTCCTAAGGCCATACCAATAGGTTATTTTCCAACAATGTAACTATGTATGATTTTTATGTGACCTTAGGTGACATGCAATGTGTTTAAAAGTGTTTTACTTTATTTATGTAGCATGCAATATATTTAAAGGTTTTTAGATGTCAAAGTGTTTTAATGTATTAAATGTGTTTACTTTATCTATCTATCTATACTTATAATAGAGGTCTTTCAAAATCATGTGGTCAGAGATAAATTGATATCTTAAACCATATTGATTTGAAACTTAAAAACTTTTCATATCCTTAAATTAATAACAATTACTAATGTTATTTCATTCACTATAAATACTTTGAAAACTCATTTTATAGTTGTAAAACATATATATTGATAGTTTCAAGTTTCAAAAGCTCTCACAATCCAAATTCATTTGATCCTAAAGTCATCGAAGAATCCTTATCCGATTCAAATCAAGACAAACGTAAGTATTTAGCTAACCAAATATTAGGCTATGCTTTTAATCATTTTGGTTCAAATCCAAAGTTCTCACCGTACTCCTAATATTCCTCTTATTTTAGGATTAATTTAATCAAGTTTTACTCTCAATATTCTCTTAGTAACAATACATATATTATTCTCGCTTTTTTAGATTTTGGTTTTCGAGATTTAAATAATGATGAATTGTATTCCTTATTAGTTTGAATATCAATATGATGGAAAATTTTATTAGCTTTATTTCATTTCTCCTTATTCTTAATGTGATTGAGTTGGATTTTTATGTTTTTGAAATCTTGCAACGTGTTGGTTTATTAGAATGAAGAATGGTTTTATTATTGACAAATAATCTATTGATTTGGTTTGTCAACATGATGGTCAAATAATTATGAGCCTTATTGATCGTTCTTCAATTATTAATTTATTTATTTTTACTGTTGTTATTGTTATATTTTTAACAATAATCTTATATTCATGTTTCATGATGTTTGATTGATGTTTTTAGATTAAATGATGTAGCATTGATAAGATTGTTGATACAAAAAAAACTACTAATTAAAAATATAATAATAATATAATAGAAAAAGCTACTAATCTAAAGTGTAATAACAATGTAATAGAAAAATAATAAAACATTATAAAACATTATATAAACATAATTATAGTTAGTTTATGGACCGAATTCGTTATAAAATGTTATCTAAAATAAATGACCAAAAACTATACGAAAAAACTTTTTGCCAACTAAATCATCTATCATATATCATCATTACATTATCATTATCACCATTATGATTATCATTATAACTCATATAATAGAGGTGTTTAAATGGATACGGTTGAAGATAGACATCATATTGTAATGGCCCAAATTTCGTAATAAATTTTCGTTTTAAAAACAACTTAATTACAATAAAATAGTTGTAACATAAAACCCTTCAAATTAAACTTGGTATTTAAACATATGAAAACGTATTTAGCCGAAACATTTACAAACATTCATCAGCGGAAGACTTAATCATTGAAATCCTCAGATGCGGTACAGTAGTGTCGTGCTCCAAGCTCAAGTCAGCAATTTCCTGAAAAACAGTTAGGGTAAAAGGTTAAGCAAAAACCTTAGTGAGTTCCCCAAAAATATCACACGATCCATCACATAAACATCGTAATCGGCTTTCGCCGAAAAAATTTGTTGGATTAGGTGTCTAAGTCATGACTATAATTAGTATATATTTAATTGATGGTAGAAAAGTCCTTTTGGGTTGCCCTCATAACTGGCAATTTGATAGAATTACCTTTAGAGAGATTTTGATTTATTATATGATTAATAAATCAATATAAATAATTTATTAATATATTATGTGGATAATATATTAATTAGAAATAGTATTATTTAATTAATAATTAATCAGAAATCATTTTGAATTAATTTTGGCATTAATTGGATTAATTAAAAGTGCAAGGGCTGAATTGTAATTATTCAATAGTTGAGTAGTGAACAATTATGAAAGGTTATATATAGTTGGTGAAAATATGAATATATATATCCATGATTTTCGAAATATATATAAGAGATAAATAGGGATTTGAATTAAAGATAAAAGGTTTATCTTATTTGAATTCAAAAAGGTTTATCTCTAAGGCTTATCTGCTTATCCTTCCAGTGGCTATAAATAGGGGCCTTTGGCCACCCTTTTCTGCGCCATTCATACCCTCTCTCTACTCTCTGGTTTTTCTTGTTGCTTGCTTGGGTGTGATTACATTAGAGGCACGACATTTGTGGTGCTAGTTTCCAAAAGATTGAACTAAAGGTTAGTATTTTCACTTCAATTTTTTTAGTAACTTTCGTTTGGCCTCTAGGTATTTATTATATGTTCAAATAGTGAAAACATAGATCCAATTAGGTTGCATGAGAACTTAGGGTCTAAATCGATTTTGGGATTAGGGTTTTCGAAACCCTATCCCCTCCCCACCTTATTTTCAAAATTATTAGGGTTTTAGAAGTTTTTCTATTTTTGGTAAATGTGATTAATTAATAAATGGATAACCTTAAACCCTTATGTGATTTTCGATTTTAGTGGGTTAAAGGATAGGATTAAAATTAATTTGATTAATTTGTTGTTCTCTATCTGATTTAATTTATTTGATTAACTGTTAATTAAAAGATAAATATTAAATCAATTAAGGTTTAAATTTAAATCTAAATTAAAAGTTTAATTTCGAAAAATTTAAATAGATAAACCAAAATATTTTAAAAGGTTTAAAATACATATTATATATAATGTTATTAAAAGTTACTATTTATATGTATAAGAACCAGTCAGTCAAATCGCTAGTATGCCTCATTCACGAAGTTGATCTATAAGGGGGTATAAGGAAACTGCCTATAAAATGGCGGTTAAATGGGTGTCCACTCTCACCCACCGCTCCCTTGATTAGTCGAGGGTCGTTAGCAGAACGTATTTGATAGGACGAACTTAATCTCATTAAAAGTATAATGTTATTAATCAAAGTACTAGAACATGTTTTATAAAATTTCCAAATCTAGTTACTTTAGGAAAAATGTGAAAGATATGCTAATCCATGAAATTGCACATTACACTTTATGAGACATTAGTGGAGCGTGTGTGGTTAACCGGCACACTAATAGGGGCTCATAAAGAGTGGTAATGGGTTTCTCATGAATTATCATTGTTGATGGAGCGTGTGTGGTTAACCGGCACATCAATTTGAGATGATAAATGACATTGAGGTTACCAAGCACATTTGCATGGTTATTCACATCTTGTTTGTGATCCTCGGCATCCCAGTCACAAATGGAAGAGCATAGTCCGAGATTAAACATGCCATTGAACAGTTCATTGAATCTCATAGATCTAGGAATTTCATAAAACTGAAATTGATAAATGGATATCTACCTTAACGACCATTATGGTGTGATTACGGCATCCCTCTTCACAGCATAGTTAGGAGATTTTGGATCCTAGCCTTGTTAGATAATAAATTGGGTAATTATTTAAATGGATTAATTAAACTAATAAATTTCTGATTTTATAGATGTCTGAATCTAGTATCGATTCTCCTCCTTCTCCTCCATCACCTATTTATGAGAGCTTCAAAAAGTACCTGTTAAAAATGGAAAGGCTGACTGGCCTAAACTATGTGGTATGACTTCACAAATAGAGAATGGTTCTTAGTTTTGCTCGCAAACCATATCTGATTGAGTGTTCGCTCCTTGTTCTACCAAAGCATGGCATCACACAGTAGTTTGTGATGAGCATGACTCCTTTTTTGATGAAAAATAAGGAAGTTCGTTGCCTCATGTTGTTGACCATTGACCCCGAGTTCCGTGGGGATTTCGAATTCCTGGGGTCATATGAATTAGCACAGCTGGTTGAGGAAAGGTTCCGAAAACCGGTGGTAAAGGGACGAGCTGAGATCTTCAAAAAGCTTGAAGTGTGCCAGCTGGAAGAAGGAAGTAGCACTAGTTCGCATGTTCTCAAGATTGAGAGACACATAGGCGAACTGTATGAAATTGGTCACACTTTTGATCGGGAGTTAAGCATTAACTCGACTCGTTGATATGTTCATCCAAATGTACAAAAAGGGTAACCAGGATAAGACTATCATGGAAATGCATTCAATGTTGACTCTGTATGAGTCATTCGTGGAGAAGCATAGTTCCACTGATTCAGCTGCTTCAGGATTTAGTCCAGTGATAAGGCGCATTAAGAAATGATCCAAATCGTCTGGACCAGTTCTTCGATGTCTCAAACTGGGAATCCACAGGGTGGGACACAGTCACAGAAAAATTGGAAAATGCTCTGAAGCCAAACAGTTTGGCAACTCAGGCATATCTTAAAACTCGGAACTCCTGATCCGCATTTCCATGATACAGAATGTGATTCTCACATTTGCTCTATATGCAGGGACTCAGAGGATGCAGGATATTGTTGCATAGGAGCATATTCAGATTGGATCTGGAGCTCGTGTAGTTTTGGAGTTTAGCTAGATATTTGATTAATTTATTAGTTTATAGATGCATATCACATTGTTTCACATAGTACATTGTTCTGAGGATAGTTCTGGTTCTATAAAATATTTTCTTTTAAAACATGGTTGTTTTAATTATCCCTGAAAATGTTGTGTGAAAGTGTTGATGGCATAAATGGTAATAACTTGAATGTTGATGCATCCAAAGTCTGTTGGATTCATGAAGTGTGTCTTCTATGATTGTTAAAGTAAATTTTATAAGAATCACTTCAACCAAAGGTCCAGTTGGACAGGACTTTGGAATCATTTGACTTGGAATCACATGATGAATTGAGTTCTTAATAAAATTAATTGTTGTAAGAAATGAATCACCCAAAGATCCAATGGATAGGATTTTGGAATCAGTTGACTTAGAGTCAGGTGATGAATACATATCTTTTTAACATAGGCATAAATTTGTATGGAGATGTAAAATACATTAAGGTTATGAGCTACGGACACATTAGTTATTGTGAATTTCTCGAATCTTCAAACAAAACACAATTAGTTATACTTCATAATATTTGCCAATTAGTATGACAAATATGGCTTCGCTTATTAGAATAAGCGATTGATTGAAACCTTGAACTGTTCAAGAACTTCAAAAGAAGTATAAGATCAACAGAACCTGAGTGATAACGTAAACAGAGAAAAATGTTTCGCAGTTCATCCTCTTCCAAGAACATTAATGGTTATAATATGTCTTAGAAAAAATGATCGAGCACTGGTCGGAATAGTTCGATCCTCGGTGTATAAGATACACTTCCAATTAGTTTTTCGAGAAATTGGATATTAAACCAGTCAGACCATGAAAGCATATGCAGACCACATCTTAGACTTAGTAGGTTGCACAAACACCGTCTGACATGTAAAGCAGGGTTCGACCCTACTTGTACATGGAAGGTCCAGGGTCATGTAGCGTTCGTCTGAACCTCATAACATGCCTGATACTGATCAGCAATGTCGTTTCATTTGCCATCCTACCTGTAGTTTTGAAAGAAGAGTCCTTTATGAAAGAGCTCATATTCTAAGGAAACAGTGGGAGTAAGAATAATCCTGAAGGAGTTCAGGGATTAGCTAAGTGAAAGAACCTCCAATCATCAATAGGCCTTGACCAGGAATCAGATTCCTATTAAACCTGACATACTCTTCTCTTCGCTTGATTAGTAGTATTGGTCACCGTCATAAGGTGTTATGATCTGGGTGCCATACCGATTAGTGGTAAAACACTAAGTTGGTATGGATAAGCAATCCTACTACTTGGAAGCATTGGTGAGACCATTCGCTGCCAAATAAGAGAACCTTAGGCGAGACACAGTCTATGTGACAATTTGACTGATTTTACATGTGGTCTAAGAACCAGTGGGAGTAATTGAATCACCAAAAGAAAGCAATATGGATATAAATGTACTTATGCTTAGAGCACATCTGGTTGAGTGAGACGATACTCAAAGTCAAGTAATTGATTCCGAGAGAAACGCTCTTAATAGAAAATGAAATACGAAAGGATACTGGTTGATATAACTGCACCTTATGAGTCGTTAGTGGAGCACGTGTGGTTTACCGGCACACTAATAGGGACTCATAAGGAGCATGCCAGTATATCTAAACGAGGAACATGGCCCCGAGATTCATCTTACGGGGACCTTGCAAGGAAGGATATTTGGATTCTCAAAATGTGTCAAAATGTTTGGATTTTATGAATAGCCTGAAAGAATCTTGTGATTATGTCAGACGGCTTGGATTTTGGAATCTCAAAATATGCCAAAGGGTTTGGATTTTGTGATAGTCCAAAAGAGCCCTATTACCTTGTCAAAGCTAGTGGGAGTGTCGTTGTGATCTATCTATTAATATATATATCAGATACATACCATTCTAGGAAACGTCTCTTATCATTACAGAGTGTGATGAGTTAGCATTAAGAGATGATTCACTGTGAAACGTCTAGAACAGATACAACATATTAAGGTGGTCACAAGCATCTATCAGATAGATGACATCATCAGTGTCGATCCTGCCAATGTAAGTATGATCTTGATAAGATTCAAGATGCGTGACTTCAAGAAAGGAGTTTCTCGACATTACAAAGTGTAATGACCTGACATTATCTAAAAGAGATACAAAATATTCACGTAGTTACAAGCATCTATTAGATTGATGAAAACACTAATATAGACCCTGCCAGTATTTGTATGATCTTGATAAGATTCAAGATTTATATCTCCAAAAAGGAAATAGTTTCCAAAAGTCATGACACAAGGTTTGTAAGTAATCTTTAGATTCCTAAAGGGTTTGGAATAGAATAGATCAGATTCCACGAGCTTCTTGGATTGATCACAAGTTTCATGAACTCATCCTGATGACTTGATGCTTGGAGCATAGTAAGTTGGATTCAGGATACAATCTGGCTGAGAATACTGGATGGTTTATTTGAACACACGTGAGAAATCATTGAGAATGATTGGGGAGAATGTGATAGTAGTAATTTGAAAGGAGTTTCAAATATGTAATTATTAACATCAGGACATGGTGCTAAAAGACTTCGTGGTTAAAGAGTTTCGTTGGTATTATTAACACCAGGATTAGGTGTCTAAGCCATGACTATAATTAGTATATATTTAATTGATGGTAGCAAAGTCCTTTTGGTTGCCCTCCTAGCTGGCAATTTGATAGAATTACCTTTAGAGATAGAGATTGATTTATTATCTGATTAATAAATCAATATAAATAATTTATTAATATATTATGTGGATAATATATTAATTAGAAATAGTATTATTTAATTAATAATTAATTAAAAATTAATTTGAATTAATTTAGGGATTTTTTTTGAACGGCAAATCTATCCTACTCCTACTCCTAAACTACTCCTTGTTATGTTAGTGCCAAGGTTTGAACCCATGACCTCCTTGTTAGTAATCACCTTGTTAGCCAAGTGGGCTAGCTCCAACTTGTAGAATTAATTTAGGGATTAATTGGATCAATTAAAAGTGTAGGGGCTGAATTGTAATTATTCAATAGTTGAGTAGTGAACAATTATGGAAGGTTATATATAGTTGGCGGAAATATGGAGATATATATATATATATATATATATATATATATATATATATATATATATGTTGGATTAGGTGTCTAAGCCATGACTTATAATTGTATTTATGTTATAAATAAAAGCAAAGTCAATTTGGGTTGCCCTCATAGATGGAGGATAGATGTATAGTTCAGTAGAGAGAATAGTTGATTTATTAATTGTTTAATAAATCAATAGAAAATAAATATATGGTTTATTAATATATTTAAGTGTTAATATATTAATTAGAAACTATAATAATTAATTAAGATTTAATATAGAATTAATTAGATTTAATTTAATGATTAAATTAATTAATATAAGGTGCAGGGACTAGTTGGCATTTATTCAATAGTTGAATAACTGGCCAGGTAACCAAGGACCAAAGTTGGCGCCACCGTGGAGGCTCCTCCAGGGTTTTGGCGAAACCTTAATTAGGGTTTTGGGGAGTCTGGTCCAAGTGGCCAAAAGCCTTGTCCATTTGGAGGCTTTCTAGGGTTTCAGGTGTAACCCTAGGAGGCTATAAAAGGAACCCCCTGGGCACCTCTTATTCACGCCATCTCTCTCTCTGTTACTCTGCTGGACTGATTCCTCCATATCTTGGGTGTGACTTGCATTTGAGGCAGGATTCTTTTGCTGCTTGCTTGAAGGATCATAAGATCAAGATTGGTTTTTCTTAATTGATCTTTAGAAATTATTGTATCCTTTAGGGTTTTAGTTTATTATCTTCATAGAAGAGAGCATAGATCATCATAGGGTTGCATGTGAACCATAGGGATTATTTGTTCATTGATTGCATAGAAACCCTTCTGTGGTATCAGAGCATAGGCTTGTTTTCTTATGAATTGATATAAACTGCATGCTTGTTTCTTGCCTTGAGGTATTTTGCGAAAATCCCTCCTTGGGAGGCTTGAATGTCGACGGCTTGGCTAGGGTTTCGTAACCCTAGCCGCCATGCCCTAATTGTCCCCTTTGGTTGCTAGATTTGCTTGCCATAATAGTATGTTGTTATTTTTGGTAATTGGATTAATTAAAATAACTTGAACCTTCCTTGCTTGGCTTGTAATTTTCGAGAACCATAGGGACCATGATAAAAAAATTAATTTGATTAATTTGGTAATATTTATCTTAGATTTAATTAGTTTAATTAATTGTTAATTAAAAGACCAATTAAATCAGTTTAAAGAATTAATTTAAAATTTTCAAAAAATTAGTAAAATTTGCTAAAATTAGAATAAAATTAATTCTAAAATATTTTAATAAGATTAAAATATATCTTATATATATTTATGATTAAAAGTTAATTTTATATATATAAGAAAATTGGTTAGTCTTGCCGTTAGTAGCCTCATTCACAAAACTGTCCTCTAAATAGGGTATAAGGCGACTGACTATAAAATGGCAGTCTAATGGGTATCTACTCTTACCCATCGCTCTCCTGGTCAGTCGAGTGTCGTTAGCCGAACGGGTTTGATAGAACCGCTAGGCCTCTTAAAAGTATAATGCTGTAGAAAGAAGCAAAAGGTGTTATTTCATCGGATACCCGAAACAGTCTTTTGGATACTTGTTCTACAGAACAAGCGAGGACGTGGTCTTTGTAGCAAGACGGGGGTTCTTTCGAGAGAAAGAGCTCATTTCCAAAGAGGACAGTGGGAGTACTATCGATCTCGAAGAAATTCGGGAGATGACCGATGAACTAACCTTAGAAGAAACTAGCCACCAAAGTATAATGCTGTAATTGAAAGTAATAGAACCTTAAAACAAATCCCAATCTACTCTTACCCACCGCTCTCCTGGTCAGTCGAGTGTCGTTAGCCGAACGGGTTTGATAGAACTGCTAGGCCTCTTAAAAGTATAATGCTGTAATTGAAAGTACTAGAACCTTAAAACAAATCCCAATCTAGTTACTTTAGGTTAAAAATGTAAATTGGTGCTAATCCATGAAATTGCACATTGCACTTTGTGGAACGTTGGTGGAGCGTGTGTGGTTTACCGGCACGCCAACTGGGGTCCGCAAAGAGTAGCAATGGGTTTCTTGATTTTGTCATTATTGACGGAGCTTGTGTGGATAACCGGCACGTTAATTAGAGATGACAATTGACTTCAAAAGTACCAAGCAATTTGGATGGTTATTCACACCCGGTTTGTGATCCTCGGTATCCCAGTCACAAACAGCGGGGCATTCCCAAGATTAAAACATGTTATCGAACAGTTCGGTAAATCTCAATGAAACTAGGAATTCTATTATAATAAGATTATTTTTCCGTGGTGGAATTGGCTGAATCGTCATTCGCCTACCTTATAAAATTTACAATAAAGATTACGGCATCCCTCTTTGATATTGTAGATTGTTATTGTAGGATCCTAGCCTTATATTTATTATTGGGTGAATATAAGGATTATTATTTATATCTAATTAAAACTACCTTCTTCTTGTTCAGATGTCTTCTGACCAATTCGTTCCCCACTCGAATCCCGGTAATGTCACCTCGATTCTGTCATTGTGCTCAAAAGTGACGTTGGACGGCACTAACTACAATGACTGGATCCGCAACATCAAAATGGTTCTCAGGTTCGAACATAAAGAGTATGTTCTGGAAACCGAGCTTGTTGATGTGGACACTGAAACCGCTACTCCCGAGGAAATCTCCGTGTACACTAAACACTCTGATGATGCAACCAAAGTGGCTTGCATCATGATCGCTACTATGAACCCTGAACTGCAACGTATTTATGAGGACTATTGGCCCTACCAGATGCACAAAGATCTCGCGAAAACGTTCTGCAAGCAAGAATGCATCGAAAGGCGTGAGGTTGTAAAAGCCTTTACTAATGGAAGCCTAAAGATGGAGAGTCCATCTGTGCACATGTGCAAAGGATGCATGGTTATGTAGAGAGGCTTAGGAAGCTGGAAATGCCTGTCCATGAGGATTTAGCAGTTGACATAGTGTTAAACTCCTTGCCCAGTTCTTATGACCAGTTCACACTGGTGTATCATTTGAACAACAACCAGGCAACTCTAGCTGAGTTACACCGCATGCTTCGGACGGCTGAGGACGGGATGAAGGGAAAAGGTTTGATCCCTGTCAACCCGCCTGTCCTGGCTATTGGCTCTGGAAAGGGAAAGAAACGGAAAGGCCCTCCTAAGCAAAACTGGAGGGAAAAGACTCATGTCGGGTCATCTAGCGATGCCCCGAAAGGCAAGTCTTCCGGCATTCCACATGTTCAGAACCCCAAAGAGGCCGACTGCTTTTACTGCAAGCAAAAGGGTCATTGGAAGAGGAGCTGCCCAACGTATCTGCATGATATCAAGGACGGTAAAGTGAAACCATCACAAGCAGGTACATATTCTATATATAATAACTCATCTTTTTCCCATTCTTGGGTCCTTGATACAGGATGTGGTTTTCATATCTGTTCTGATTTGCAGGGCCTAGAGGAAAGTAGGGAGATGGAGCATGGCAGATTGAACCTGGTCATGGGCAATAGGCGAACGTCACCTGTTACCAAGATCGGTGTTTATGGACTAGTTCTCAGTAGTGGAGTTAGATTAGATTTACATAATTGTTGCTATGCGCCTGATATGGCAAAGAACATAATTTCCTTTCATGCATTGTTTAAACAAGGTTTTCATTATGAGTTTAATAAATTAAATGGTTCAATTTCTGTTTTCAAAAATGATATTTTTATATTTAATGTTATGCCTTGTGATGGAGTGTATGAATCTATTATGTGTGTTGATAATTATGGTAAAAATGTTTTAGCTATTGATGCTTCAAGCGGTGTAGAAAAGGCATGTCTGTGGCATTGTCGCATTGGCCATATAAACAAGAAACGCATCGCCCAACTCCAAAAGGATGGAGTGTTGGAATCATTCGACCTCGGGTCGGATGATGTATGCGAATCTTGCTTACTTGGCAAGATGACAAAATCACCATTCAAAGGTTCCTTTGAAAGAGGTGAAGGTCTGTTGGATATCATACACACAGATGTGTGTGGTCCCTTCAGAACAACCACTAAAGATGGCACGCAGTTCTATGTGACCTTTACCGACGATTTTAGTAGATATGGGTATATCTACTTAATCAAGAATAAGTCGGAAACCTTTGAAAAGTTCAAAGAGTTTAAAAATGAAGCGGAAAATCAATTGGGCAGAAAGATAAAGATGCTTGGATCCGACAGAGGCGGTGAGTATCTTAGTATCGAGTTTCTCGATTACCTCAAGGAATGTGGAATTGTTTCACAGTTGTCGCCTCCAAGAACACCTCAGTTGAATGGTGTTGCTGAAAGGCGAAACTGAACCCTGTTGGACATGGTTCGTTCCATGATGAGTCGAGCTTCACTTCCGATCCATTTCTGGGGGTATGCCTTAGAGACTGCCGCCCATATCCTAAATCTTGTCCCAACCAAGAAGGTTGCAAAAACACCGCACGAGATGTGGACGGGGAAAGTTCCCTCGTTTGCACACATCAAAGTCTGGGGCTGTGAGGCCTACGTAAGACGTGAGACTCATGACAAGCTCGCAGAAAGAAGCAAATTGTGTTATTTCATCGGATACCCAAAACAGTCTTTTGGATACTTGTTCTACAGACCAAGCGAGGACGTGGTCTTTGTAGCAAGACGGGGGTTCTTTCGAGAGAAAGAGCTCATTTCCAAAGAGGACAGTGGGAGTACTATCGATCTCGAAGAAATTCGGGAGATGACCGATGAACTAACCTTAGAAGAAACTAGCCACCAACATGAGGAAGAGGTTCCTGTTGGACCCACCGACATATCATTGCCCCTTAGGCGTTCAGGTAGAGTTAGCATGCCGCCCGAGTTCTATGGTTTCCATATTACTTCGGACGGTGACACGTTAGTCAGTGATCGTACATTGACTAATTTGGATGAGCCAGCTAACTACCGTTAAGCAGTGGCAGGCCCCGAGTCTGCAAAATGGAAAGAGGCAATGGACAGCGAGATAAAGTCCATGTGTGACAATCAAGTTTGGAACTTGGTTGACAATGTACCGGGTCGAAAGACAGTCAGATGCAAGTGGATCTTCAAAAAGAAGACCGACATGGATGGAAAGGTGCATACTTATAAAGCTCGGCTGGTTGCGAAGGGATTCACTCAAACCCCGGGGGTTGACTATGATGAAACCTTCTCACCATTAGCCAAGATTAAGTCAATCAGGATAATGCTTGCCATAGCTGCGTTTCATGATTATGAAATCTGGCAGATGGATGTCAAAACCGCTTTCCTCAACGGGAAACTGACTGAGGATGTTTACATGAATCAACCAGAAGGTTTTGTAGACACAAAGCACCCTGATAAAGTATGTAAGCTTGAAAGATCAATCTACGGATTGAAACAAGCGTCTCGCAGCTGGAATCTTTGCTTCCATGAGAAAGTCAAAGAGTTTGGTTTCTCAAGGAGTGAAGATGAGTCCTGTGTGTATGTCAAGGCTAGTGGGAGTATAATCACTTTCCTGGTGCTGTATGTTGATGACATACTGCTCATGGGAAACGACATTCCGACCTTGCAAGATGTTAAGGCTTGGCTCGGGAAGTGTTTCGCCATGAAAGACCTAAGGGAAGCTGCTTATATTCTCGGGATAAGAATACTTAGAGATAGAAAGAAAAAATTGATAGGTCTGAGCCAGTGTACATATTTGGAAAAGGTGTTAAAAAGATTTAACATGGAAAATTCCAAAAAGGGAGAGCTGCCAATCCAAAGCAATACTAAATTGAGTAAGACTCAAAGTCTGAGTACCGATGAGGAAATAGCTGAAATGAGTCGGGTACCATATGCTTCGACAGTAGGGTCGATCATGTATGCTATGACATGTACTCGTCCCGACGTATCCTATACACTAAGCATGGTTAGTCGGTTTCAGGGCAATCCTGGAAATGCACATTGGATTGAGGTCAAGAACATACTCAAGTATCTGCGAAGGACAAAGAACATGGTATTGGTCCTTGGTGGCAGTGATGACTTGAAAGTGAGTGGATATACAGATGCCAGCTTTCAGACAGATAGGAACAGTGGACGGTCCCAGTCGGGGTGGGTATTTCTTTTCAACAGGAAACGGTGGCTGATTCAACGTGCGAATCAGAGTACATTGCAGCGAGTGAAGCGTCTAAGGAGGCGACTTGGCTGAAGAATTTCATCGGGGACCTTGGAGTTGTCCCGAGCATTCAAGAGCCGGTGGAACTTTTCTGCGATAATGAAGGAGCGGTCGCCTTGACAAAGGAACCGCGAGACCATGGAAAGTCCAGGCATATCGAAAGAAAGTACCACTATATTCGACATCAAGTAGAAGAAGGTCACTTACTCGTTAAGCGGGTATCATCAGAAGACAATCCAGCAGACCCTTTCACTAAGGCTCTGAGTAGGATCAAGCACAATCATCATGCCAGGAGCATTGGACTGAAGGATGATATTAGTTTTAGTAATTAGATAGGTTTGAAACTTGTAACAGTATAAATGTAATTGACTCGGTGATTTTGTAATAGAGATTTATAAATGAGTATTGTTACTACCTTTGTCAATTGTTTATTATTGTGTTTCTATATTTGCATGTTTAACTTCCTTAATAATTAGATTATTTAAAGTTCCACAGTCGATCACACTGTTAGGGAGTAAGTGTGAACAAAGACTGTCATGAATCGGTTGCAGACTGTCTAACGAGTTAGACATTGCAGTAAGACTGCTGCAACGTTCATGAGTACTTAGAAAATATAGATTTGAGTATTGGATAAACCCGCGCTTAACAGATTGCTTCATGGATTATATCACGAGCAATGTTAAGACTATAATATCCGTTGATCTTTAAGTGGAGAGATATGATCTGTTACTTGCGATACAAGTGCTTATTGACAACGCGAAAACGCGCCAGTAACTCGGTGTTATAAAACGCATTGTTGTATGTATTTGGACCCGAAAAAGGTATGGACATATAAGTCGAAACTTATCCATCCCCTGAGCCAATGGGAAACAGATATCTATAGGCCTCTCGATGATTTTGAAGTTGACTGAAAGTGTTGGCCAACCGAGACTAAATTGATGTGTTCAATTAGTAGTCTCTAAAGTCGTATGCAAATTAGAAATCGAGAAACAGAGTATCAGACCAAGATTGATGTTAATCCATGTCTTGAGTCTGAAAATATCCTGTTGGACGGAGGATCATCAGATCACTTATCTTTGGACAGAACTGACTAGGTCAGAGTTCAGACAATTAAAGTCTTAGACTTATCCAAGTGGGAGACTGTTGGATTAGGTGTCTAAGCCATGACTTATAATTGTATTTATGTTATAAATAAAAGCAAAGTCCATTTGGGTTGCCCTCATAGATGGAGGATAGATGTATAGTTCAGTAGAGAGAATAATTGATTTATTAATTGTTTAATAAATCAATAGAAAATAAATATATGGTTTATTAATATATTTAAGTGTTAATATATTAATTAGAAACTATAATAATTAATTAAGATTTAATCTAGAATTAATTGGATTTAATTTAATGATTAAATTAATTAATAAAAGGTGCAGGGACTGGTTGGCATTTATTCAATAGTTGAATAACTGGCCAGGTAACCAAGGACCAAAGTTGGCGCCACCCTGGAGGCTCCTGCAAGGTTTTGGCGAAACCCTAATTAGGGTTTTGGGGAGTCTGGTCCAAGTGGCCAAAAGCCTTGTCCATTTGGAGGCTTTCTAGGGTTTCAGGTGTAACCCTAGGAGGCTATAAAAGGAACCCCCTAGGCACCTCTTATTCACGCCATCTCTCTCTCTCTCTCTGTTACTCTGCTGGACTGATTCCTCCATATATTGGGTGTGACTTACATTTGAGGCAGGATTCTTTTGCTGCTTGCGTGAAGGATCATAAGATCAAGGTTGTTTTTTCTTAATTGATCTTTAGAAATTATTGTATCCTTTAGGGTTTTAGTTTATTATCTTCATAGAAGAGAACATAGATCATCTTAGGATTGCATGTGAACCATAGGGATTATTTGTTCATTAATTGCATAGAAACCCTTCAATATATATATATATATATATATATATATATATATATATATATATATATATATATATATATATATATATATATATATATATATATATATATATATAAGAGATAAACAGGGATTTGAATTAAAGATAAAAGGTTTATTTCATTTGAATTCAAAAATGTTTATCTCTAAGGCTTATCTACTTATCCTTCCAGAGGCTATAAATAGGGGCCTTTGGCCACCCTTTTCTGCGCCATTCATTCCCTCTCTCTCTGCTCTCTGGTTTTTCTTGTTGCTTGCTTGGGTGTGATTCCATTAGAGGCATGACATTTGTGGTGCTAGTTTCCAAAAGATTGAACTAAAGGTTAGTATTTTCCCTTCAATTCTTTTAGTAATTTTCGTTTGGCCTCTAGGTATTTATTATATGTTCAAATCGTGAAAACATAGATCCAATTAGGTTGCATGAGAACTTAGGGTTTAAGTTTAGTTGATTTGCATAAAACCTATCAGCATCGTCATTGGCTCTCAAGCCGGCACTGTTGGCCCATAAACCTGCAGTCATCGACTTTCGTCGGCAAACACGTAAGGCACATACAACATATTATTACACAAAGTAATAATGTTGTCTACGCATGCAATATCACCCATAGTATAGTGAAAAGACTCGCCTGATTCGCGACCTTAAGCTAGACAGCACCCCACATAAGTGCCCTCGGATACCGACAATACGTCCTAACAAGGATAACCCCCACTTAGAACTTCCTAAAGCCCGAACGGGATAAAACCATAAGACCGGCATCCAAAACCCTCAAGTTTGACTATAAGTCAAACCGGTCAAAAAGTCAATGGTCAACGGCCAAAGTCAACAGTCGAAGTTAGCATCGCTAACTCTTAGAGTTAGTGCCATTAACTCCCATGTTCAGCCCAAAAATCCATAAAGTGCTTAATCCATTCAGCCAAAAGCTATAACTTTCAAGAGTTGTCCCAAACAGTCTGTTAACTCATAAAAACGTGAACTTTGCCGATCAATCCTTGCCAACAAGCTCAAGGCAACAAATCTAGTTTCAAAATAAAGATTAACAAACTCAAACTTCATCCAAATCACAATAGACTAGGCTAGGGTTCATGAATAGAATTTCAGAAGCTAAAAGGAAGGAGAACTCATTCCTTAGCTTCCTAATCCAACCATTTTCCAACATATGGAGCCATTAATGTCTCAAGAAGTTCTTAAAAGCATATTATAACTCCAATTTCACACAAAACACTCAAAGAGACAGAGATTGAACACTTACAATGGTCCAGAGCACTAAGCAATCAGATCTCCTTGCTCACACAAGCTTCCTTAGCACCTTTGCTTCCTTCTTCTCTTCCAAAAACCTTCAAGACTTCAAGGAAATAATGCAAGAACATACATGGAGGGTAGAGAGTGTTTCCTAGGGTTTTCTCTGGGTTGGAACTGAATAATTACGGACCCCAAATGAGTTTTAACCTTAAAAATGGCCTTAGACCACGAAAATATGGAATTTTCCCGCTCAGATGTCATTAGTGGCTAACCTGAAAGTTAGCGTCGGTAACTTCGAGTATGTCCAAGATCTGTGTCTTTTTCAGACTATCCGCGACTGAATCGTGATTTCTTCAAATTAGCGTCGCTAATCATAGGATTAGCGGCGCTAATCCCTTTTTTCCTAATTTCTCATTTTGTTTTCTAATTAAATGGTATCATCTCAATGCCTGGTTCCGGGTTTTACACTTTGACTCTTTAAAACTATGAACTTGACTTCTCAGGATTAGGGTTTTACACATATTCTCTTGAAACTTCCAAAACCCTTCAACTTTCCACTAATTAATTATAATAATTCAAGAGTTTTTGACTTGCATAATATTAATATTAAGTTGCCAATTTAACATGGTATAATTTATGAGTATCAAATGATGGTAGTTTAATAAGTTTTAAGTTATTTAAGTTCATCAAGTAAGCACTTAATGAAATGTTTATATTTTAATCACTCTACTTTTCGAATTACTATATAAATGTGAACGATTTGAGTAAACACACACGTATTAATCACATACATGTAAGTTACGATATTAAAGCTTTTATTTGTACATTTGTTACATATTATTAGACTATATTAATAATTTTTATTGTGTTTATTAGATTAAAAATGATCTTATAATCATTACCAACGACAGAAACACGTGTGTATGAAATGAATTTCACATGGCGTTTATATCGACTTTTTGATTGACATTATATATATAATCTTAAACTCATGAACGCTTAAAATAATTATTATAAAAATAAAATCATGTGAGTCAATATAAATAATAATCTCTTATATATTAATTTGAAAATTTTATTTAATTGATAAATTTTATTGGTTAAACTTTTTGGTGATATTTGAAATACTGTTACTATGCTTTTTTTTCTATTTTATTTTAGATGTTGAGCTAATTCATGTTAATTTATTTTCTTATATTTTAATTACATTATCTATATATAATACAAAATTACTAATTGGTGGTTCATTGATGTTGGTTAAATTAACGTGTTGATAATATAATAATTATTTTAAATATATGATTATGATATTGTGTTTGAGTTTTAATTTTATAATTGATACATTATATATATTGTGATGACATATTTATAATAACCCTATGTATTTATATTAGACCTAATGTTTTCAGATTCTTATATGATAAACCAATATTTTTACCAAATATTTTTATTCATGCGCAACGCACGACCATAGGCCTAGTCTATATATATTACTAGACGAATTCTCGTGCGTTGCGCAAGAACAAAATTATGTAATTATAATTATAACAAATATGTTTTGTTAAAAAATATTCAAGTCATTGTCATCAAGTATGAAATAACAATTTCATATAAAAAATCAAATGGTTGATGTATCACTAATTAATTATTTTATATCAAGAAATTCGTTCTATAAAAATCAGAAAATAAATAAAATATTAGTTAATTTACAATATGGTAGCATTAAGAAATATAATGTTTTGCATCTAATTTAAACCAATCGATTAAATACGTTAAGTTGAAATTTGAATAATTAAGTTTAGAATATTTATTTTATTTTCACTTATCTCATATTAATTAACCAAATTGTAATCATTATTAAAAAAAATTTGAAAAGTCATAGAAGTTTCAAATTGATGTGGTGCAAAATTTTGTGCTTCTTTTATAAGATACTAAGCGAATTCTCACGTGTTGCCCAGGAACAAAATTATATAGTTAAAATTATAACAAATATAATTTGTTATAATACTAAGCGAATTCTGCTAAGACCAATAAGCACTTACAACAACTTTTAAAGTTGGTTAATTATATTCAAATATTTTTTTAGCATCAAAGCTCCTTAAATTCCATCTAAAAGTTATTTAATTGTTACAAATAAACAGACTTTGTTAACTTATGTTAATCCATTGATACTTAAAATAATTATTATGGCAATTCTTAAGCATTATATCTTTTACGATAAGAAAAATGATAATTTGATTTGTAAAATAATAATAATGGTTATGAAAGAATATACATTAACATTAAATATCAATTGATCTTATAATAATTAGAAAGTTGAGTTAGGTTAATATTTATAATTTAACAATTCATAATTTAAAAGTAAGTAAAAAATTATAAATATATGTTAACATTAAAGACTAATGAACTACCTTAAATGAGTAAAAAATTGTTAACTCTAACGAATTATTATTTAATATTTTAACATGAAAAACCTGCGTGAGTAGCAAAGCAAAAAAATCTATTTAACCAATTAGTTTTATTAATCTTCACAGTTTTAAATCATTGGTCATATATCTCATTTAGTTATTGATTTTAGGAGTGTTTTAAGTTATGTCAAACGTTATTTCAATATTAATTAGATCACGATTTATCATAAATTATCTCTTACGCGGTTGTTTAGTTAAAACATCTAAAAACATGTTGGTGTTTTTTCTTATGGAGTGTTTTAAGTTATGTGGGTTGATTACGTGTATCATTACCTTTACAACTCATTTTCCCTTAAAAAAACACTTGGGGTTTTTTGTTTTTGGACTCAGTCGTGTAGCATGCTTAATGGCCACACGTAATCAACCCATGAATCGGTAAAACATGAATGACCGAGTCCAACCCATGAATCAGGGGTGAAGACATTGTCACGCGTAATGATACACATAATCAACCCATGAATCGGTAAAACATTAATGACAAATTGATAAATCAAACTGGCCATTAAGCATGATACGTGACCGAGTCCAAAAATAAAAAACTCCAAGTGTTTTTTTAAAAGGGAAATTGAGTTATACGGGTAATGATACACGTAATCAACTCACATAATAATTGTATTACGACATTGAGTGATTAAACCGACACTACTTGTTATTGCAGGTCATAAGGATTTAAGTTAAACAATATACATAGTTTAATGGCAAATAAAGCGCGAATAAAAAAGGAAAGTGACCAAACGTGAACAAAAAAAAAGTTGGTTACTCTTATACGCCATTTTCCTTAACCTCAAAAGCCATGTAGATGCCGCCGATTTGCCACGTAGGTTGTAACATGTTATTTCCAATCATAAGGATGTATTATGAACAAAATAAATAGTTTAATAGTAAATAGAACACGAAAAAAAAAGACCAAACATGAACAAATCAAATAGTTGATTACCCTAATAACTCATTAGGGCTAATAACATAAAAACCATCGTAATTTGAGCAATATTCTGGTTTAACCACTATATTTCTTTTTGTTCTATAAAAACCACTCATACTTTCAAAAAAAGTCATATTGACCACTGTTCATTTTATTTTATAACATTTAACGATTTTTTTCATCGAAAGGTTACGTGAAAAGTTTCATATCGACATTTTAAGCAAATATTGGAACTTCATTGCAGTGAAAATGATACATAATGTTGTCTACATATAATTTTAGTTTTCGTAACTACAACTCTTCGGCCACGTTGTGAATGCATAAAGTGTCCAATTGAATCCACTAAAATTTGAATGTGACGATGGTAAGAAGTGTTCCAATTTGACAACATACAATCATGACTTTAATTTGTTATAGTGGTCGCAATGTATCTTTTTGAAAATATGAGTGGTTTTTACGAATTTTTTTGAAAGTATGAGTGGTTTTTTTAGAACAAAAAAAAATATAGTGCTTAAACCGGATTTTGACCAAACTGTAATGGTTTTTATGTTATTAGCCCTAACTCATTATCCCAAAATCAACTCATTCAATTATTTATTGTCGATGGACTAAGAAATAAATAAGAAGGGCGTATTGGGAAACTTGATTTTCAATAATAAATATAAAATCACTAAACTAACGCCATCTTCTATGCACCGTGCAGCACATGTGGGTTGTTGAGTTGTTATATATATACGCACGTTTATTTAACTATATGTTGACCATTGACTTTTTAACATCTTTAATACCCATAAGAAGATTCAGATCTTGATCATGTATGAACCAAAACCAAAAAGAAAAAGAAAATCAAGAACTGAAAGTTTGGCTCGAATTACTGTATCTGAATGGCAGCTTCCATTGTCACGTGTAGCGTAACCAACGCTCTGCATAAAAACAATGTTGATCCTTTCTCCTCCTCCTCCTCCTCTGCCACCATCTCCGCTGTATCACTGTCAAAACTCACCGCCGTCGATGGGTGTTTCTCTACCGCTAACCGAAGGTATCCCACCTCCGGCAGCCAAATGTCTCATCGTCGTACCAAGTCAAAGATGTAAGACCCTCCGGGCCTCCCTTCTCTATCTATAAATTTATATATGCTTTCTTAATAATCTTATATTTCAAAAATTATGCTTTTATTTACCCATAATAACGTGTGTCTATTGGCATCAGCTTAATTTGTTCAAGCGTTGAATTTATATCTTATTTGATACAACTTTTTGGGTTATATATATATATATATATATATATATATATATATATATATATATATATATATATATATATATATATATATATATATATATATATATATATATATATATATATATATATATATATATATATATACTAGTTGTAAGACCCGTGTATTACACGGGATGATACAAAAAAATTATTAATTAAGAGTATCTAAACATTAATAATTATACTTAAGAAATTTGTTTGTGAAATCGTGACATCTTGCTTTTGATTTTAACTATTACGTCTTTGTATTTTGATAAATAGAATTGGGTATGAGAATGTCACCGGTACTAAAATCAAATTCACTATTATGATTGGAATAGTTTATTATGACGTCAATTGTCACTCTATTGTCTCACAAATCATTCTAAACATTAAAAAATAATATGATATTAAAAAACATTTAATTTTGAAATTCAGTGATAACAATTAATTTTGAAATTTAATGATAATTAAACTGACTATTAATGAGTTAGAAATGTTTCAAACCAATTAGTTTTTCTTAAGAAATTTAAAATTATGAGAAAATGACATGTGGCAAATTCAATGAGGAGATGACATGTGGCTTTCAGTTACTTATTTATTAGGATAGGATATATATATATATATATATATATATATATATATATATATATATATATATATATATATATATATACACCCACACACACACACACACGGAAGGGTTCCAATGAGAACTACTAAAAGCTTGAGAACCGTGAGAACCACTAATTCACAGTTTAATAACGTTGTATTTTTTATTTTTAACACTTGTTTTATCAAAATAAAATTACCAAACACATAAATATATATAATTATCTTTCATTTGCTATTAGATATCAATATTGATGTGTTTTAAAAAAATTACGTTAAAATATTCACAGTTTAATAAGTAGAATATGGAAAAAAAACACTAATTATTCTATTTGATTATTTTTTTTGTGTAAAAAATGACGAAAATAATAAATAAAATATATTTTTTTCAATTATTTTGTATTTTTTTTATTTTACACCAAAATGAATGGCTAGAATTACGTCTTTCCGTCTCACGAAATTCCATACATACATACATACATACATACATACATACATACATACATACATACATACATACATACATACATACATACATACATACATACATACATACATACATACATACATACATACATACATACATACATACATACATACATACATACATACATACATACATACATACATACATACATACATACATACATACATACATACATACATACATACATACATACATACATACATACATACATACATACATACATACATACATACATACATACATACATACATACATACATACATACATACATACATACATACATACATACATACATACATATATATATATATATATATATATATATATATATATATATATATATATATATATATATATATATATATATATATATATATATATATATATATATATATATATATATATATATATATATATATATATATATACTGATCTTTCCAAGAAGATAATTTATTTTATTACTTAAAACTTTTGATGTTAAAAGTAAAAAATAAAAAAAAAATGTTTTTTAAGCTAGAGACAAGATAAAGCAAAAAAGAACCCATGCATCGATGTCATCATGGATGAATTTTATACACATCGCAAGTGGTCCAAGAACGGGTCAAAATTATTGCATAAGATATCTAATTCGAAAGTGATGGGTTTTGTTTTCCATGATTTTATATACGATAATGTTACTACATGTTTCTTTTCATATGATTAATATAAGTAGATAAATTTCAGGGAGTTTATCGTATATGCCGGTGACCAAGTTGGAGATCTCCTCCCTTTTGGACTTCATTTGCCCGATTCTTGGTTAGTTGTTTAGATTGCTTTGAATTATTAAGGTTCTTTTTCAGCAAGAAGATAAGTTTAATAATAATAAATATTGATATTCTTGCAGGCCAGCGTGGAGTCCTGGATTTCTATTAGCTGTAGTCGTGCCATTTTTCACCAATAAATGGGGCCCATTTGCGAAATTCAAAGGTACATCATGTTGGAAGAAAAATATGTTAGTTAATATTGTGAAGAAAAAAGATAAAATATGGGCTAAAAATGGTTTGCAAAAACATTACAGAGGAGCTAGACAAGGTGGAGGTGGCGGTGGACAGCGTGGCGGATCGAGTGGAAGAAATGGCGGAGAAGGTGGAGCATTTCGTGGATGAAATAGGAAACGAATTGCCAGAAGGCAGTGCGTTGAAATCAACTTTGGAAAAAGTTGAAAGGGTTGCCGATAGAATTGGCAAAGATGCCCACATGGTTTCTGACATTGTTGACAAGGTATTACCAACTTTCCGTATGGATTTTATACATTTCATGGAAATGATTTGTACATAGTAATTTTTATCTATACACAACTTTAGAAAAAATTATATAGTATACAAACACACATTAGATTTTCATATACGGATAAAAATTATTGTGTAAAAACTACTCCCCATTGTCATGTTTATGTCATTAACTTTCATGCATAAAACAAATTTAGATATGCTCTTAAAAATAAATTCTTAAATAATGCACATGTTTCTAGAATAATACACACATATGCTTACAAATCGTCAAGCATTAATAAATAATTTTTTATTTGTTATTATTAAAAATTAAACATATTGAATTAATCATTTATTTTTATTCTTGTCACATTTTTTTCATATTTAATTAAGGTGATCTTAAATAAACATTTGTTATGTATGTGGGTATGAATTATGTGAGTTACTTTCTCTCTCTCTCACACACACACACACACACACATATATATATATATATATATATATATATATATATATATATATATATATATATATATATATATATATATATATATATATATATATATATATATATATATTATGAACATATGTAATTTTCATGTTCATAATTGAACATGTTATAAATGAACATATATTCATAAGTGAATATAGGCAATTTTCCTGTGCGAAAAAACCCTAATAATGAGACATATACATGTGATGATCAACTCTTACACACATTAGTAAATTTGTATCACTTCAATTATTTCACATCTTTGCACATATGCATGTAGGGCTGTAAACGAATCGAACGAACACGAACGGGGGCTTGTTCATGTTCGTTTGTTTAAGTTACCCCAACAAACAAACGAACGAACACGAACGGATACACGAATGAGTTTTCTTGTTCATGTTCGTTCGTTTAACAAATTATCTTGTTTATGTTCGTTTGTTTATGTTCGTAAACATGCTAAACGAACATAGATAAACAAACACAATTGACCATATATAAACATAAACTAACACATACTATTGTAATGTAATCAAATACAATCGAACATATATAGACATAAAACGAACTTAAATGAACAAAAATAAACGAACAACATAAACGAACCTTTACAAACGTAATTGAACGAACGAGACCACTGTTCATGTTCGTTTGTTTGATTAAACGAACAAGAATTTGTATTCATGTTCGTTCATTTATTAAATAAACGAAATTTACGCCGAACAGTTTGTTGAATGTTTAGATCGTTCACAACCCTATATGCACGTATCTCTGCTTTTAAAGGAGAAGATAAATAATAGGCCCTAAAATAATAGTATGACTTCATGGATTCTACCTACCAAATATATATCATATTTACAACTAGTGGTCCCTACTTCCTACCTACCAATCTTTGTGATATATATATATATATATATATATATATATATATATATATATATATATATATATATATATATATATATATATATATATATATATATATATATATATATATATATATATATATATATATATATAATTAAAGACACGAATGTGAATCGTAATTATTTAGGAAAGAACACGAAAATATATTATTTCTTTCCATTATTTTCTCTTGTTATTTTACTCTCTTCTATGCTTTCATTTATTTAACTTGGAACAAGTGTTCGTACCCTCTCTCCATTTATTATGTGTTTAACCGATCAATTTAACACATTTTGGGAAAGCCTTTAGAACTACGTATATTTAGTCTCTCAAATTATATAAAAATAACATGTCCATAATACTGCATATATTTAAGGACTGAAATGTCATTATAGTAAATTATAATACAATATATCATTGTACAATTAACACTACAAAATAATCATAATGTCACACTAATGAGTTCTTTTCCAATATAATATCCATTCATCGGACTAACCCTTGAAACAAGGGATGCGCACTTTTTACAAAACCCTATCATCACAATGTCAAATGTTTGTTTTGGGTGTAAACTTGTGATTGACAAAATGGAACTAATTTTACATGTTTGGTAATTTGGTAATTTGATATCTACTTCGAAAATTAGAGTCGAAAAGTTTGTTATGATGATGCTGAAACCACATAACATCGTATTCTATCAATACCTCTTGTCGTTAGGGAGACAAAGAAACAACATATGGTCCATCAATTAAATCTAAACTATTCTACCAAATTTGGATTTACATTTGTCGCAAAAGTTAGACCAATAAAAATGTTTGAAATTAATGGATTATATAAGAGAACAGAATTGTACTTTAACAATGAAAGATAAACATAAAAATAAAAGTGTGTATTAGTTACATTATTATTATGAGGAAGCTAAATTTGTATAATTCACATTCCCAAACTACAAAATAACTTCCTTTTGGATTTTGTTTATTTATTATTATTTTTTGTGGATATGATGGTTGCTGTGTAGAGATACACAACGATGATTGTAGAATTATATTCTACCGATGTTACGTCCTGTACACTGTACTATGTACAACCGTGCTTTTACAATTACTCATGTTATAGGAATTTATTTCAATTAAACTTCGTGAACATCTTATATCATAAAATAATAATTTACTTAACTAAATTAATTTTGCAGATGGATGAAATGGAAGCAAAAGTAGAGAATATGCTCAACAAGCCAAGTCAAGGAAATAATACTCCAAAACCAAATGACGTGAATGCAAAGGTGAAAACATCAACGACAAATTTGTGAAATAAGTAAAAGACCAGTGACCATATGTGTACAACATTGATTGTTTGTAGCTATTAATATAAAATAGATATTAGGGTCCGGAAATTATGTATCACATGTGTACGTTTTGCTTTTGCATTGTGTCTTGTGACCTATTTAATTTAAACGATAAAAAATTCTTTGTATCATAAACTCGTATCAACTTTTAAATCTGTCCCCGCAACTTTACAATCTTGTATTCTAGTCCTTGTATTTTGTTGATTACCTATAAGGGCAAAAAACTAGTCATCTTTATACCGATGCATATTGATCATTCATCAATTATGGGATCCAGCGCACGATATCTAAATTCAATTTATCTTTACATCCTACAAAAAACAAATGTGTTTACATCTTATTTATTTGCACCCATAAGAAGTAGCAAAGGTATTTCATGCATAAATTGGCCCCAATTTTTTTACAGGGCCGTTCCAAACATATTTTAGGTCCGGGGCGAGAAGAAACAAATGGGCCCCTCAAAGTCACAAATACAATAAAAATTTTCGTTTTTTCCTTTTTTTCACTTTCGGATAAATGTTTTTTAGGAAACATTTTTCACTATTTAGGTAAAGAAAATAATACACATGATTTTTGGATTCTTGATGAGTAGAAATCTGATTGTGCAAAATTAGTAACAAAATCCGAACTCCAAATCTACAATATAAAATCAATAACAAACAACATGTTAAAAATCTGATTGTACAAAAACCAGTAAATATAGAACATAAAAAATTAAGTCACAATAAGTTATACCTCTTATCAGATATTCAGAATCTAGTTATGTTTGGGATTCAGAAATCATTTTCACCGATCTGTTTTTGTCTGCAGTTTCAGAAATAAACGTAACCTATTTTTTATTTCAGTTAACCATAAAATACGTTTATTTCGGATACTTACAAAATTTAATTATATTAGGATTTTGTTTTTCTAATGGGGTAAAACTATCAAGTAGTACAAGGTACGTGGGCCAAACTTATAGTCTGTTTTCTAACGGCTCTCCTCAAGTTCAAATATCTTCCGAGTTCCGACTCCCCAAAACCTTCGTTTTGATGTTTGTGAATTTATGCAAAATTTGAATCGGTGGATTTCGAGATCAACCACGCAAACAAAGATTCGCAGACATCAGATAATGATGACTACCTGCGGGAATCGATAGAGTATTCACTCGGCCTTCCGGTATCTACACGTACGCTGGAGTTAAAGCTTCGATACTCTGAAGAAGCAGAAAGACATCTCCTCGACCAGTGCTTCTATCTGAAATCAAAATTGATGGAGAAAGATAAAGCCATCGAGGGCGCCAGGGTTAATGTTTTCCGTACCCTTTACGCTTATCTTTTTCTCTGAGTCATCTTATTAAGGGTTTAGGGGGCTTTTGGATTAGGCCTTCCAATTGATTATTGTAACTTGATTGTTTGGTAAACTCATTGTGATTATGATTATTTTGAGGTTTAAAGTACATCCCAACGTTCCCTTAATGCTTTATTGGAACTCGAAGTTTCTATTTTGTTCAATAATTGGTTTTGAAAAGAAAGATGAACATCTCTGAAGAGGTCATAATTGATGATGATTCTTTTGTTGTGGCCGAATCAAGCATGAATGCACAAGCTGTAAAGAAGTTTATAGAAGAGAACCAGAAATTGGCATTGGAGTGGTCTAACTTGTTGGATCGTTGTACAAAGTGGGAGAAAGAATGTTCATTGTATGATCATGATGTAGAAGTTTTAATGCAGTTTGGAAATGAAGTCGATGAAAGGGCAAAAGAGGCAGAGTTGCGTGTTCATTGTTTGGAGGAGGAATTAAGCAAGTTATTGGAAGAATTGCAGTCTTTTAAGCATCAGTCCGAGGGCGTAAAGGTAATTCTTAAACCTCTTCCAAATGTACAATGCTATACCTTACTGCAGTCTTGGTGGCACAACTTTGTAGTTTTTTCTCTTTCATCCCATTTCATATTGTCTATGATTTTATATGATGTTTTTATTTTTGTAATATCAGATAATAATCATAAACGTATTACTTGATGAAAGGTTGTTAAGGTAACAGATAACGAATCTACAGAAGACCTTCTCATTGAAACATTGCTCTTAACTTTGATCAATAAGGATGAAGTTGCTTCAATGGCACACAAATTTTTAGAGGCCAATAATGGAGTTGATGCATGCCAAAAGATGCTAAATATATGGGATAGGTAAGCCACTCTTTTATAATAAAAAATTCAATATTAGTGCATACTAATATTGTTTATATGAATCTAGGTTGAAGCCATCAACACGGCAGTTTTGAGTCTGGCTTCTGAGGTAAAAAGCTGCAGAAAGATAAAGATCTTTTAAGAAATAATCTCATGAAAACTGAAGAGGAGGTATTATGACTTTTTCTTGCAACTTTTTTTTCGTAAATTAAACACCGTGGCATATTTTTTAAACAATTACAGCATAATAATTTAACTTCTATTATTTTTAAATCACTAAAGTTTGAAAATTTACCAATTACAACGTCCTACTTTTATTTTAGTTTTTTTTAAATCACCTAACTTTGAAAACTAATGCTAATGCTAATGCTAATGCTAATGCTAATGCTGTTGATATTGCTAATGCTAATGCTAATGCTATTGCTATTGCTATTACCAATGCTAATGCTAATGTTAATACTAATGTTAATGCTATTGCTAATGATAATGCTAATGCTAATGCTAATGCTATTGCTAATGTTAATGCTAATGCTGTTGCTACTGCTACTGCTACTGCTATTGATATTACTATTACCAATGCTAATGCTAATCTACAAATTGCAACATCATACTTTCATTTTATTTCTTTTAAAACCACTACACTTTTAAAATTTACCAATTACATCTTACTTTCATTTATTACATTTTAAAACATTATACATTGAAAATCTGTCAATTACAACATCTTATTTCATTTTACTTTCAAAAGCTATCGATTACAACATCCTAATTTCACTTATATTTATTTATACAACTTAACTTAAAAGATCTACCAATTACAACGTTTTTACTTTCATCTTATTTGTTTTTATTTCATTTTAAAGCATTGTACTTTTACAATCTCCCAAATACAACATCTTGCTTTTGTTTTTGTTTTTTTTAAAACACTTACGTTGAAAATTTACCAATTACACCATCCTACATCTATTTTATTTAATTTTAAAGCATTGTACTTCTAAAATCTACTATTTACAGCATTCTACTTTCATTTTTATGTATTTTTAAAGCATTTTACTTTGAAAATTAAAAATTTTCAACATACTATATTTATTTTACTTCTTTTAAAAACGTTACATTGAAAATTTTACAATTACAACACTGTACCTTGAAAATCTACCAATTACAACGTCCTACTTTCATTTCAGCTATTTTATTAAAGCGGTTCACTTTTAAAATTTACCAGTTTTAACATCCAACTTTCATTTTAATAATTTGAAAACACTTTAGTTTAAAAATCATTCGATTATAACATCTTATTTCCATTTTATTTCAGTTTAAAACATTATATTTTGAAAATTTACCGATTACAACATTCAACTTTCATTTCAATTGCTTTTTTAAAACTTTACTTTGAAAATGTACCACTTACAACGTTTTACTTTCTTTTTAAATCATTGTACTTTAAAAATCTATCATTTATAACACTCTAATTTCACTTCAGTTCTTTTTTAAAGCACTTAAACTTTGAAAATATAGCAATTATATTATCCTACTACTTTTATTTAAGTTTTCTTTTAAATCGCTAATGCTATTTTCATTTTATTTCACTTTAAAACATTGTATCTTGAAAATCTATCAATTGCAAGCTACTTCCATTTTATTTCTTTTAAAAGCATCACACTTTTAAATTTTACCAATTACATCTTACTTTCATTTATTACATTTTAAAACATTATACATTGAAAATCTATCAATTACAACATCTTATTTCATTTTACTTTGAAAAGCTATGGATTACAACATCCTAATTTCACTTCTATTTTATTTATACAACTTAACTTTGAAGATCTACCGATTACGACATTTTACTTTCGTTTTAAAGTATTGCACATTTAAAATCTACTAGTTACAATATCCTACATCAATTTTAGTTCTTTTTTAAAATATTTTACTTTGAAAATCTATCTGTCTCAACATCGTACGTTCATTTTAGTTATTTTAATGCATTTTACTTGGAAAATCTACAAATTTCAACATCCTACTTTTATCTTATTTCTCTTTTTTTTTAAAACACTTACGTTGAAAATTTACCGATTACACCATCCTACTTTCATTTTATTTTATTTTAAAGCATCGTATTTCTAAAATCTACTAATTACAATATTCTACTTTCATTTTTAAGTTTTTTTAAAGCATTTTACTTTGAAAATTAAAAAATTTCAACATATTGTATTTATTTTACTTCTTTTTAAAACGTTGCATTGAAAATTTAACAATTACAACACTGTACCGTGAAAATCTACCAATTACAATGTCCTACTTTCATCTCAACTATTTTTTAAAGCGGTTCACTTTTAAAATTTACCAGTTTTAACATCCTACTTTTATTTTTAATTATTTGAAAACACTTTACTTTAAAAATCATGCGATTATAACATCTTATTTCCATTTTATTTCAATTTAAAACATTATATTTTGAAAATTTATCGATTACAACATTCAACTTTCATTTCAATTGTTTTTAAAGATTTTACTCTGAAAAATTACCAATTACAACGTTTTACTTACTTTTTATTTCTTTTTAAATCATTGTACTTTAAAAATCTATCATTTGTAACATTCTAATTTCTCTTTCTTTCTCTCTCTCTCTCTCTCTCTCTCTATATATATATATATATATATATATATATATATATATATATATATATATATATATATATATATATATATATATAGACTTAGGATCTTTTGAGAACCAACTTCACCCCGAGAACCCGAGAACTCCCAAACAGATATTTTTTTTTCGAAAAACCGACCACATAGGCCTCTAAAACGCTCAAATTGGTGCCGGGGCGCTGAAAAAAATTTCCGAAAAAACGACTTTTTTTTTGAAAAAAATTTGCACATGTGCAAACTTTTTTTATACGTATATTTTTTTTCAAATTTTTTTATGGATGTCTTTCTAACATATATTTAAGCCGTTTTGTAAAAAAAAATTTGAAAAAAAATGTACGTATAAAAAAGTTTGCACATGTGCAAAGTTTTTTTTTGCACATAAAGTCGATTTTTTCGGAATTTTTTTTTCGAAAATTCTTAAATATGTGCGTTTTAGAGGCCTATGGGGTCGGTTTTTTGAAAAAAATATCGGTTTGGGAGTTCTCGGGGGACTTGTGGTTCTCAAAAAATCTTAACTCCCTCTCTCTCTCTCTCTATATATATATATATATATATATATATATATATATATATATATATATATATATATATATATATATATATATATATATATATATATATATATATATATATATATATATATATATATATATATATATATATATATAAAACAGACAGAGTCTTGTTACTGTTTTAAGAAAATTCTGATCTTTGATAGATAATGAACGTCAGAATATGCTTGAATTAGTAAACATTTATTTTTCTCATTCAACTCGAATTGGTTTTTTTTTAATTGATATACATGATAAGCTGGTTTATAAATTTAGGTATGTTTTAATCTTGTGAAAACTGTTAAGGAATGAGAACCGTTAAATCACTTTAAGTTTTTTTTATCATAAAATGTTAAATCGTTTTTAATCGTACGCGCGAATCCGGATCCTAATTTTAAAGCAAGGTTTTAGTCTCTGCAAGCGGATAAGTTCATTTATAACTTTAATCTTGGTTATATCATTTTGGAGATATTATCATTAATTCGTTTTCTGGTCACCGGTATATGCAAAATTTTCAACTCAAAACTTTATAGATCGGACTTTAACCGATTTTTTATCAGATAAGTTAAAATTGTGTTTAAACGACATAGTTTAGATCACTTTGTTTTAATCTTAAAAATATCTATCTTGAAGGTATCATTATTAAATCACTTTCCGGGTTATTTATCTCACCAAACTTTTGAATAAAAACCATGGTTGATCTATTAAATGACTATTTTCTCAAATAATGTTAAATTTTTTAACCAACCGAAATTATAAATTAGCAAGGAGAAAATAAGCTCCACTAAAAGCCAAATGCTTAAACAAAATAACAAAAATAAATTGAAAGATCTTTGACAAACAACAATAGATAGAAAAAGTTACCCATGTGGATAAAGCTTAAAACTCCTTTATAATTATCCATTTTAGAAATTTTTTTCAAAACATGATCTTCGAGGTTTGACCCTGGCTATCTTTAAAATTCAATCGTATCAGCCTACTTAACTTAGCTTTCACAACATCACTAAAACGATCTTCACAGAAGATCAATTATCAATACTACGCAGATATATGTACGTATGTACGTACGTATGTATAAACATGTACTGAATGTACAATAAGACTTTTGAATTAGCTAACTACCATGGCACATGTCATGTGGGTGTGACTTCAATTACCGACGATGTCACAAAAACTTAAACTTTCACCGTTTTCAAAAGCCAGTTCGGTGCCGTTCACAATTTTCCGACTCTCAGTTTTCTTGTACTTAAACCGCAATTATCCCTCTGCTAATTTCCACACACAAAATACACAACTCACAAACGACTACCAACTGTTTGTTGCTTTGCCTCAATTAACTTTTTTATAGAACTCCCCCAAAATCATTATTTTGTTCAGATAAAGTTGGAGGGTTTTATTTCATTTGAAAAATAATGGACGTTTCTTAGGGTTCCGACAACAAATGATCGAAAATTTGCACTTCCTGTTGACTCCGAGCACAAGGCTACCGTGTTCTGGTTGTTTTCAGTTGCTACCCCTCACATGCGGGCATTCCATCTATCATGGGTATCTTTCTTTGCTTGCTTTGTTTCTATTTTTGCTGCTCCCCCACTCATGCCGATTATCCGCGACAATCTTGATTTAACGGCCACCGACATTGGCAATGCTGGGATCGCTGCCGTTTCTGGGGCGGTTTTTGCTCGTGTTGCTATGGGGACTGCCTGCGACCTATTCGGTCCCCGCCTCGCTTCCTCTTCCCTCATCCTCCTCACAGCGCCGACGGTGTACCTTAGCGCCATAGCTAACTCTCCGGCGGCCTTCTTAATGGTCCGTTTCTTCACCGGATTTTCTTTGGCCACCTTTGTTTCCACCCAGTTCTGGATGAGCTCCATGTTCTCTCCAGGAGTCGTCGGCACCGCCAACGGACTCTTCGGCGGCTGGGGTAACCTCGGCGGAGGAGCTACGCAACTAATCATGACACTCGTTTACTCCCTAATCCACTCCCATATCGGTTCAACTACATTCACCGCTTGGAAAATCACATTTTTCATTCCGGCATTATTTCAAACACTTAGCGCGTTTGCCATTTTCTTCCTGGGACAGAGCATGCCGGACGGAAATTACGTCAGACTCGAAATGAAACTAATCACCAAAAATACTATCTACGGTCTCCATATTCTTCCCCCACCGTATTAATACACAGTACCTGTTAATACATAAATTATATTACTTTTTTTTTTTTTAAACAAGAAGAAAATATCTTCTAAAATTTAAAATGAACGGTATGATTATTTGAGGGCTTTTGTATATGTTTCTCTTACTAACGTACAGGTGCCACTTTTAATGCAACAGGTAAACAACCGTACACACATATTATATTATAAAATATAACATTTACCAAATGTTTTGGCACTTGTTCTTAACGTCAGTTTCAATGAATAGTTTTATTACTGTGGTGACCTTGGTATAGCCATTCCATGTCCTCCATATTTTACAATCTTTTCCTCCTTAAAATACTGAATGATGTACTTGCTTGATCAGGACACTCTTTTTTATCCCAGTTCTACACGCTTCTCATCCCAGCATCTCCATTTTCGTTCGTTCTCTCAAGAAACCTCAGCATACAAAACCCTAGAGTCTTCGTCTCGCACTCACGGTTCTCATTTGCAATTTCTTTGCTCAATTCTCCTTCTAGATCATTTACTCACTCAATCACCGTAAGTTTTGCAGTTACTTCTTCTTGAACTGTTTGAGTTTCTAAACCCTAATTATCTGCATTATAATGCGATAGATTTCGTCATGGTTTATGTGCAATTCGGTTTATAGCGTACATATGATGTTCTAATGGCATATTTCTCAATGTTGTGGTCCATTTACGTGTTTACACTGCGAGACGGTACTATACGTGAAATGCGTTACAATTTTGTGGGTTTTGTGTATAACAAGAGGGTTTATATCGTCCGACTTATGGAAATTAGGATTTCGTTGGTGAATGTATGTGTGCGAGGTTGGTTGGAAGGAAAATTCATCCTCTTGGCACTGTTCTTAACGTCAGTTTCAATGAATAGTTGTATTACTGTGGTGACCTTGGTATAGCCATTCCATGTCCTCCATATTTTGCAATCTTTTCCTCCTTAAAATACTGAATGATGTACTTGCTTGATCAGGACACTCTTTTTTATCCCAGTTCTACACGCTTCTCATCCCAGCATCTCCATTTTCGTTCGTTCTCTCAAGAAACCTCAGCATACAAAACCCTAGAGTCTTCGTCTCGCACTCACGGTTCTCATTTGCAATTTCTTTGCTCAATTCTCCTTCTAGATCATTTACTCACTCAATCACCGTAAGTTTTGCAGTTACTACTTCTTGAACTGTTTGAGTTTCTAAACCCTAATTATCTGGCATTATAATGCGATAGATTTCGTCATGGTTTATGTGCAATTCGGTTTATAGCGTACATATGATGTTCTAATGGCATATTTCTCAATGTTGTGGTCCATTTACGTGTTTACACTGCGAGACGGTGCTATACGTGAAATGCGTTACAATTTTGTGGGTTTTGTGTATAACAAGAGGGTTTATATCGTCCGACTTATGGAAATTAGGATTTCGTTGGTGAATGTATGTGTGCGAGGTTGGTTGGAAGGAAAATTCATCCTCTTTAAAAATAAAACCTAGAAACCATCACCGCCATTGGCTGCCGCCACAGCTCTCCTCCGCCAATTTCTCCGGCAATGAACCCCCACCACGTTCTTGCTGCTCTCTACTCCCCTTATCTCCTTTCTCCATGCTATTTCACGATGAACGTCGCTGCTACACCGTTACCACCATTACAGCCACGCCATTCACCGCCTAACCATCAACCACCACCATCATTACTCCTTTTTAAAAGTCGTTGCATCTTAAGAATCCCCGGATAGACACACATAAAAGCAGGTATCATGTTTATTCTTTTTAATTTGGTCTTTAAGAATTTTGAAACTAACCGTAGATCTCATACTATAAAATCGAAAGATACCTTTAAAGTATGCACGCTATCTATTTGTGGAAATGCCATCACTCTATTTGGCAGGTATGTTTCTTTTTCTTGCACATTTTTTTTAAAATATTCAAAACTGAAATAAAACCCACTAAAATAATTGTTGTTTTTTTTTTCACATCTATCTTCACCGCTTTTTATTGGGATCGCCTACTACTTTATCAATGAAGTTGCATTTTTTGGAAGGAAGCTATGGTTTTTTAAGATTCACATCTTCGATATGTATATTTAATGGTCGCTTCTCATTTCTTTCAGGTGCTTAGGTTGACCGCCGTCCATGGTTCATAATGGGATAGGGCCAAAAGATGGACAAGGTTACTACTTATTTCTTTCAGCTACATCAGTTTATTTTATACCCGAATAAATCTAATATTTTCTCATTACTATTGCTGCTACACATATCAATATACTCTTTTTAACTTTTACTTTCTATTTGCAAAGGGAAAAGGAAGTTTGGTTTTATTAAAAGAAGTTAAAGGGTGGGAGACATCTATATATGATGGTGTTGAACAGGAAGAATTTTGTTTATGAATACCTAAAGGTTCTACAACAAAAGTCTCCTGAATAATGGATATATAGAGAACTTTATTGAGGTGCAACTGACAGAAAAAGTAGGACAACCATAAACCTATGTGTTTTAGTAGTATTTGTTAGAAATGGTGTTTATTGGTCTTAAACTATATATACTAATTATTTAAATAAATTTTAAATGAAGTTTTGAAACCATTTTTGACTAATTTGCCCTTCCCATCCACCCCCACCTAAAACATATACATATAGGACATACCCCAATATCAAGGCTTTGTACTCCATACTTGATATTTTAAAATCTTTCCATAGTTAATTTCTTAAAATTTTCCAACGGTTGATTTTTGTGTAAGTCTTGATTTCATTTTAATTTTTGATTAATCCATAAAAAACTTATAAGAGTACAATAAGGTCCTTGGTCCCGTTCCAAAAAAATAAGGTCCTTGGTAATTGCATTTTGCAGTTTTACTTTCCGGAAATATTTGTATCTATTTTTTGTAATGGATAATGGTTTTGTGAGTTGTACATATTGCATCATCTTTCAATCTCAAACAATTAATTCATCCCCGATCTTAAGTTATATAATTGAGGTAGCATTTGATCTAACACATTCGATTTGTACCTTATTTTAAACTGTAATATTGTTATAAGATTTCATGTCATTTAAATTAATTTGATGTTTATTTTTGTAAACATTTTTCAGATAAATAATATGTTTTTCTATTATCGAAATACATATCGTATATGTATTTTTCTTTTATAAAAAAAGTAACACGAGTTTTCAAGTGTCGGTGCTTTAAAATTGGCGGTTGTATTAGTGTTGGTCAGACATTTTTCAGATATTATTAATTATTAATTTTTACGACCTTTTTCATTTTGTTGAAAACCGAACAGTTGGTTTTATGAATGGTCTGTTTTATGAATGGTCTGGGTTTCCAATTTGATTTTTTTGGACACCAACAAAAATATAAAAACCAAAAAGTAGGTTGTGGTATGGATTCATCTTTTTTTTTTTCTTTCAAAAGTGAGTAAATAAAAGGATTGATATTTAATTAATTGTTTGGTTTTTTTCATTTTCAGGTGATTGAAGAGAACGGCTACAAGGTTGTTCTTGATGTCATTCTTAATGAATTGAGACAAGTTGTGAAAATGATATTTCTTGCATATAGTCCCTAATTGGAAAAAATGAAAAAAATAGCAATGTACTTTCACATACACACACAAAATCTTTTTTAAACTTCCGCCGCAACGCGCGGTCGCAAAACCTTGTGGAAGCTTAAACACGTCTTCGTTCTCCTGTCGCTTCGTTTCCTCCCTCCCCCACGCCGATACTCTTTCCCAATCATTCTCCCCTCTTTTCTGTAACCCTAGATCTGGCACAACAGACCTTACAACTCACCACCGTAATCCCCTACTACTATTACAACCCTCACCACCATGGCACCAGCCGTCGTCACCACCGTCATCGGTCATAGGGTTCGCCATCAACTTTGTTAATGTATATCCCGCCACCGCCTTGATTAAAACTCTAACGCCATCGTCCTCGCCTTCGACCATCCGCAGCAACTCCTACAACCCAACCCAAAATTCAAAGAAGAATCCTTGGGTACGTACCATCGCTACCCTCTCTCTGTAAATTCAGTTTATCTATGTAAAGTACTGTAAAACTCCTCCATCAGTCTCTCATGTCGCACCTCTTCCTGTAAGAAAACCCTCATCCAAACCACCTGTAATAGATTCTTCGAGCACCACCGTTCAATCCGCCGTTCTCTTCTGAATCAATCACTAAATTTTATCATTTCTCTTATGATGAATTTTTAAGTGCGTTGCTATAACCAAAAGGAAATCAAAAGTAGGTTGTTTAATTCATTACTTTGTTGTCATTTAAAAAGGCTTTCTATTTTGTAATTTAACACTTATGTTAACGCCTCCATGTTATACAAAACTTTTCTCATTATTTGCTTGATTTGCGTCTGATGTTTATGGTGGATCTATTTTAGGGCATTATATGGGCTTACATGTGTTTTTTATTGTTTCAGTAAAGTTGGGCTTCCCTAGACAACAAACCGGTTTTGAAGGGTTGTTTCACCTCTTTGTTTGTCCAAATCAGTTTCATCACAAAAATCAAGTAAGTCAACTGTTAATAGCATCCTATTTTTATTTTATTTCACTTTAAAACATTGTATCTTGAAAATCTACCGATTGCAACATCTTACTTTCATTTTGTTTCTTTTAAAAGCACTACACTTTTAAATTTTACCAATTACATCTTACTTTCATTTATTACATTTTAAAACATTGTATTTTGAAAATTTACCAATTACAGTTTCCAACTTTTATTTTAATTATTTTTAAAACAATTTACTTAGAAAATCTACCGATTACAAAATCCTATTTTCACTTTTGTTCTTTTTATAACACTTAACATTAAAAATTTACCAATTTCAACATCCTACTTTAATTATTATTATTTTTTTAAAGCACATTACTTTGGAAATCATACGATTACAACATAATAATTTAAAACGTTGTATTTTGAAAATTTACCAATTACAGTTTCCTACTTTTATTTTAATTATTTTTAAAGCAATTTACTTTGAAAATCTTTCAATTACAGCATCCGACTTTCATTTTATTTCAGTTTAAAGAAGTCTATTTTGAAAATCTACCGATTACAAAATCGTATTTTCACTTTTGTTCTTTTTATAGCACTTAACATTAAAAATTTACCAATTTCAACATCCTACTTTAATTATTATTTTTTAAAGCACATTAATTTGGAAATCATACGATTACAACATAATAATTTAACTTCTATTATTTTTAAATCACTAAAGTTTCAAAATTTACCAATTACAACGTCCTACTTTTATCTTAGTTTGTTTTAAATCACCTAACTTTGAAAATTAATGTTAATGCTAATGCTATTTTCATTTTATTTCACTTTAAAACACTGTATCTTGAAAATCTATCAATTGCAACATCCTACTTTCATTTTATTTCTTTTAAAAGCATCACACTTTTAAATTTTACCAATTACATCTTATTTTCATTTATTACATTTTAAAACATTATACATTGAAAATCTATCAATTACAACATCTTATTTCATTTTACTTTGAAAAGCTATCGATTACAACATCCTAATTTCACTTCTATTTTATTTATACAACTTAACTTTGAAGATCTACCAATTACGACATTTTACTTTCGTTTTAAAGTATTGGACATTTAAAATCTACTAGTTACAATATCCTACATCAATTTTAGTTCTTTTTTAAAATATTTTACTTTGAAAATCTATCTGTCTCAACATTGTACGTTCATTTTAGTTATTTTAATGCATTTTACTTGGAAAATCTACAAATTTCAACATCCTACTTTTATCTTATTTCTCTTTTTTTTTAAACACTTACGTTGAAAATTTACCGATTACACCATCCTACTTTCATTTTATTTTATTTTAAAGCATCGTATTTCTAAAATCTACTAATTACAACATTCTACTTTCATTTTTAAGTTTTTTTTAAAGCATTTTACTTTGAAAATTAAAAAATTTCAACATATTGTATTTATTTTACTTCCTTTTAAAACGTTGCATTGAGGTCGTATTCCAAAGATAATAATGCATTTATGTATTAAAGGGTTTTTTTTATTGCACAAGTTATTTTAATGTTGAGACTTTTAGTTTGGTATGCAATTTTTCTATATGTTCAGTTCATTTATGAGATTCCGGTTATGAAAGTGCTAGGATTTGAGTTCTTATATTTGATGAAAACATCCTCGTGTTGAATGTGCTTGTCTTTAGTTCTAATAGTGGTTTTCTTTTGTTTGCAGGAAGCAGCTATGGGTTCGAAAGTAATAAGGGTTCCATCTATATTACTATATATGTGTGAAATAGATTAAAAAACTGGAAAATAACCTGAAATGCTTTATTTTGTTTGTCATCAGTATTATTTAAATGCCATCGAGTCAACAAAACCTGAGATGGGGAGCTTGGCGAGGAAGTTGGTTTTTGTAGTGTCGTGCAGTGCACAATTCGGTTGTTGAAGTACGAAATATATGCAATCATCCTTACCTTAGCCAGCTTCACAAGGAACAGGTTGGTTTTGTCTTTCTTTTTATTAATAGTGCGATTTCGTTTTGCATGACATTGTGCAATTCTGGATATGATTTTTTAGTACTTATGTTCCAGCGTTATTTGTTGCAAACCTTGTGCGTTAATGATCTTTTTGTACTTTCTGGAACATGAAATTATTATAGGGTTCTTAATTTTGTTATTTACCAAGTGTGTTGTTTTAATTTCAGGTCCAGGATTTTACTCCCAAGCATTTTATTCCTAATGTGATAAGGTTTTGTGGGAAGCTTGTGATGTTAGATCGACTTGAGATGCAAGAAAGAGAAATGGACTTCCATAGTTGGCTGGGTGTGGGGAATGTAGAAACAGTTGTTATACATACACTACCTCTCCAATCCGCATTGAAAATCCTTTAATATCTTTCGGTCTATAATTTTTTCTTGGGATGCTTATGTTGGCAGGTTCTTCTCTTTTCAACAAACAAAAGGCTGCTTGATGTTATGGAGGATTATTTATATTGGAAACAGTACAAGTACCTTCGTCTAGATGGCCATACACATGGCGGTGACCGTGGGTCCCTAATTGACCAATTCAACAAACCAGGATCTCCATTTTTCATATTCCTGCTCAGGTAATCAACATTTTGGTTAGATTCTTTAGAGTAATGTTTACAAATTTATAATTTTTTTGTACATATTTCCTTTTGTCGTTCACAGTATACGTGCTGGAGGTGTTGGAGTGAATCTTCAAGCTGCTAATGCTAATGCTAATGCTAATGCTAATGCTAATGCTAACGCTAACGCTAACGCTAACGCTAACGCTAACGCTAACGCTAATGCTATTGCTAATGCTAATGCTAATGCTAATGCTAATGCTAATGCTATTGCTATTGCTATTACCAATGCTAATCTACCAATTGCAACATCCTACTTTCATTTTATTTCTTTTAAAACCACTACACTTTTAAAATTTACCAATTACATCTTACTTTCATTTATTACATTTTAAAACATTATACATTGAAAATCTGTCAATTACAACATCTTATTTCCATTTTATTTCAGTTTAAAACATTATATTTTGAAAATTTACCGATTACAGCATTAAACTTTAATTTCAATTGTTTTTTAAAAGTTTACTTTGAAAATGTACCAATTACAACGTTTTACTCTCTTTTTAAATCATTATACTTTAAAAATCTATCATTTATAACACTCTAATTTCACTTTAGTTCTTTTTTAAAGCACTTAAACTTTGAAAATATAGCAATTATATTATCCTACTACTTTTATTTTAGTTTTTTTTTTTAAATCGCTGAACTTTGAAAAATTCACCAACTACATCATCCTTATTTCATTTCAGTTTTTCTAAAGCACTTCACTTATACCATTTAAGACATCTTACTTTCAATTTAAAACGTTGTATTTTGAAAATTTACCAATTACAGTTTCCTACTTTTATTTTAATTATTTTTAAAGCAATTTACTTTGAAAATCATTCAATTACAACATCCGACTTTCATTTTATTTCAGTTTAAAGAAGTCTACTTTGAAAATCTACCGATTACAGAATCCTATTTTCACTTTTGTTCTTTTTATAGCACTTAACATTAAAAATTTACCAATTTCAACATCCTACTTCAATTATAATTTTTTTAAAGCACAGTACTTTGGAAATCATACGATTACAACATAATAATTTAACTTCTATTTTTTTTAAATCACTAAAGTTTGAAAATTTACCAATTACATCGCCCTACTTTTATTTTAGTTTTTTTAAATCACCTAATTTGAAAATAATGCTAATGCTAATACTAATGGTAATAGTAATGGTAATGGTAATTCTAATGCTAATGCTAATGCTAATGCTATTGCTAATGCTAATGCTAATGCTAATGCTAATGCTAATGCTAATGCTATTGCTAATGCTAATGCTAATGCTAATGCTAATGCTAATGCTAATGCTAATGCTAATGCTGACACAAAAGGTAGGTATGGGTGGGGAGAGTAGCTTCTATTTAATTAATTTGCTTTTTTGGGCTGTGAGTACCGAGGGACGAGGGTCTCAATAGGTATATAGCTTCTATTTAATTAATTATGCATTCTCATTACTCTTGACTGTTTTGGTAATTGCCCCTATCTTGACATGATTTACCTTTTTGACAGATTTTAAGAATTTCACGCACTACTCGCCCTCCATCAGTTTATCTTTCAGACTTTTGGCGATCATAGATATTGGCAGCAACGAAGCAGACCTGGGGGTTTTGGTACTTGTTTTTTCTACATCTTTTCATCAATGCAAACGACCTACCCTTTACATCAATGTTAGATGCTTGTGCGTTTGTTAAAATTTTATCTTGAAACTGTTGGCACTTGCTACTCTGTACATGCGTGTGTGTTTGTTAAAAAAATTCTTGATAGGTATTAGCATCAACGAATCAGACCTCGGGGTTTACGATTTTAACCTTTTGTATTCTTTATTTTTTTCAACACAACTTTATGGTGTAATTCTTTTAATGTTTATTTTATTTCAAATGTAGAGAGGCAAGCCATCCAATGTTTGGTTCAATGCAGTGGACCGTTTAGTGAATAATGTTGGAAGAAGGAGATCATATCATGAATCCCGGGTAAATTTTATGTCTTTGAAGTGAAAATGAAACATTTGATTGCAAAATATATAACTTGAATATTGTTTTCTGTAAAATCCCAATTTGAAAAGCGAATTTATAAAGGATATGAAGTTTAACCATTTTTACAGGTTTTAAACTTCTGGTCTATTCGTCTTCGGCTTTCTGGGTTCTTCTCACAATGTAATGTCCTCTCATTTTCTACAATCATCTTCCTTCCTTCCTTCCATTAAATTGATGAAATATTTTTGCTATAGTTCATGCTTTTTTCCCTTGACTGTCTACAAATGAAAAACAGCTTGAAACATTCCCTAAGAGCCGACAATTTGATCTTGAATATGTACCATCACATTATTAGTTTCAAAATACCCTTAAAATTAACATTTTAAGATTTTTACGATATTGATTCAAATTTATAAAATTTTTATATTCATCTAATGGTTCTTATGAATAAATGCACAAGAAATGAAGGTTGTACGATTGAAGGTTTTAAAAACTAGGTAAGATTAAAGACATGTTTTTCCTAATTCGCCACTATCTTACGTAAATATTCAAAAACTATGATTTTTCTATATCAGTAGTCACCAAAAAAGCAATAAAAATGTTTCAAACATGGTAAATCTGATTTGTTCTATTATGTTTTTAGATTTTAATTTTCCATCTGTATATATTCACCAAAACCATAGTAAATTTGTTTATTTGTTGTTAGTTTTTGTATAAAGCAAGGCATAGTAACTTTGTTTAATTTTCTTAGCTCTACTGATAAATTCTAATTCATGGAGGGTATTCACATCGGATGTATAATCCTAAGTGTTTGATTAGTGTGATTGACCCACTTTTTCTGAATTTGAACTTATATTTATCCAAATTCTATTTTAAAATTATAAAAATGATGTGTTGTGTGAAAGAAACTTCTCTCACTTTTTGACCATGTGACATTGATTTGAAAGGTCTAACCTAAGTTTGTATGTATTTAATTTGTTTTGAGTAAAAATCAATTTCACTAAAATGTCCATGGTTTAATCATTAATGATCACAAGGTAATGGATTAGATACGTTATTCTAATGTTTTACCCTTTTTCTTTGTGGTATTAGATCTATCATAAGCTTCATCTACAACTTTGCATGTTTGTTATAGTTTTTATTCCTGATGCACTTCCCTTTGTGTTTATATATGAATCAATCACTAAATTTTATCGTTTCTCTTATGATGAACTTTTAAGTGCGTTGCTATAACCAAAAGGAAATCAAAAGTAGGTTGTTTAATTCATTACTTTGTTGTCATTTAAAAAGGCTTTCTATTTTGTAATTTAACACTTACGTTAACGCCTCCATGTTATACAAAACTTTTCTCATTATTTGCTTGATTTGCGTCTGATGTTTATGGTGGATCTATTTTAGGGCATTATATGGGCTTACATGTGTTTTTTATTGTTTCAGTAAAGTTGGGCTTCCCTAGACAACGAACCGGTTTTGAAGGGTTGTTTCACCTCTTTGTTTGTCCAAATCAGTTTCATCACAAAAATCAAGTAAGTCAACTGTTAATAGCATCCTATTTTTATTTTATTTCACTTTAAAACATTGTATCTTGAAAATCTACCGATTGCAACATCTTACTTTCATTTTGTTTCTTTTAAAAGCACTACACTTTTAAATTTTACCAATTACATTTTACTTTCATTTATTACATTTTAAAACATTGTATTTTGAAAATTTACCAATTACAGTTTCCAACTTTTATTTTAATTATTTTTAAAACAATTTACTTAGAAAATCTACCGATTACAAAATCCTATTTTCACTTTTGTTCTTTTTATAACACTTGACATTAAAAATTTATCAATTTCAACATCCTACTTTAATTATTATTATTTTTTTAAAGCACATTACTTTGGAAATCATACGATTACAACATAATAATTTAAAACGTTGTATTTTGAAAATTTACCAATTACAGTTTCCTACTTTTATTTTAATTATTTTTAAAGCAATTTACTTTGAAAATCTTTCAATTACAGCATCCGACTTTCATTTTATTTCAGTTTAAAGAAGTCTATTTTGAAAATCTACCGATTACAAAATCGTATTTTCACTTTTGTTCTTTTTATAGCACTTAACATTAAAAATTTACCAATTTCAACATCCTACTTTAATTATTATTTTTTAAAGCACATTAATTTGGAAATCATACGATTACAACATAATAATTTAACTTCTATTATTTTTAAATCACTAAAGTTTCAAAATTTACCAATTACAACGTCCTACTTTTATCTTAGTTTGTTTTAAATCACCTAACTTTGAAAATTAATGTTAATGCTAATGCTATTTTCATTTTATTTCACTTTAAAACACTGTATCTTGAAAATCTATCAATTGCAACATCCTACTTTCATTTTATTTCTTTTAAAAGCATCACACTTTTAAATTTTACCAATTACATCTTATTTTCATTTATTACATTTTAAAACATTATACATTGAAAATCTATCAATTACAACATCTTATTTCATTTTACTTTGAAAAGCTATCGATTACAACATCCTAATTTCACTTCTATTTTATTTATACAACTTAACTTTGAAGATCTACCAATTACGACATTTTACTTTCGTTTTAAAGTATTGGACATTTAAAATCTACTAGTTACAATATCCTACATCAATTTTAGTTCTTTTTTAAAATATTTTACTTTGAAAATCTATCTGTCTCAACATTGTACGTTTATTTTAGTTATTTTAATGCATTTTACTTGGAAAATCTACAAATTTCAACATCCTACTTTTATCTTATTTCTCTTTTTTTTTTTAAAACACTTACGTTGAAAATTTACCGATTACACCATCCTACTTTCATTTTATTTTATTTTAAAGCATCGTATTTCTAAAATCTACTAATTACAACATTCTACTTTCATTTTTAAGTTTTTTTTAAAGCATTTTACTTTGAAAATTAAAAAATTTCAACATATTGTATTTATTTTACTTCCTTTTAAAACGTTGCATTGAGGTCGTATTCCAAAGATAATAATGCATTTATGTATTAAAGGGTTTGTTTTTATTGCACAAGTTATTTTAATGTTGAGACTTTTAGTTTGGTATGCAATTTTTCTATATGTTCAGTTCATTTATGAGATTCCGGTTATGAAAGTGCTAGGATTTGAGTTCTTATATTTGATGAAAGCATCCTCGTGTTGAATGTGCTTGTCTTTAGTTCTAATAGTGGTTTTCTTTTGTTTGCAGGAAGCAGCTATGGGTTCGAAAGTAATAAGGGTTCCATCTATATTACTATATATGTGTGAAATAGATTAAAAAACTGGAAAATAAGCTGAAATGCTTTATTTTGTTTGTCATCAGTATTATTTAAATGCCATCGAGTCAACAAAACCTGAGATGGGGAGCTTGGCGAGGAAGTTGGAGGACTGCAACCTTGGAAGAATTGTGAAATGACCAAAATACCCTTTATTGGTTTTTGTAGTGTCGTGCAGTGCACAATTCGGTTGTTGAAGTACGAAATATATGCAATCATCCTTACCTTAGCCAGCTTCACAAGGAACAGGTTGGTTTTGTCTTTCTTTTTATTAATAATGCGATTTCGTTTTGCATGACATTGTCCAATTCTGGATATGATTTTTTAGTACTTATGTTCCAGCGTTATTTGTTGCAAACCATGTGCGTTAATGATCTTTTTGTACTTTCTGGAACATGAAATTATTATAGGGTTCTTAATTTTGTTATTTACCAAGTGTGTTGTTTTAATTTCAGGTCCAGGATTTTACTCCCAAGCATTTTCTTCCTAATGTGATAAGGTTTTGTGGGAAGCTTGTGATGTTAGATCGACTTGAGATGCAAGAAAGAGAAATGGACTTCCATAGTTGGCTGGGTGTGGGGAATGTAGAAACAGTTGTTATACATACACTACCTCTCCAATCCGCATTGAAAATCCTTTAATATCTTTCGGTCTATAATTTTTTCTTGGGATGCTTATGTTGGCAGGTTCTTCTCTTTTCAACAAACAAAAGGCTGCTTGATGTTATGGAGGATTATTTATATTGGAAACAGTACAAGTACCTTCGTCTAGATGGCCATACACATGGCGGTGACCGTGGGTCCCTAATTGACCAATTCAACAAACCAGGATCTCCATTTTTCATATTCCTGCTCAGGTAATCAACATTTTGGTTAGATTCTTTAGAGTAATGTTTACAAATTTATAATTTTTTTGTACATATTTCCTTTTGTCGTTCACAGTATACGTGCTGGAGGTGTTGGAGTGAATCTTTAAGCTGCTAATGCTAATGCTAATGCTAATGCTAATGCTAATGCTAACGCTAACGCTAACGCTAACGCTAACGCTAACGCTAATGCTATTGCTAATGCTAATGCTAATGCTAATGCTAATGCTAATGCTAATGCTAATGCTATTGCTATTACCAATGCTAATCTACCAATTGCAACATCCTACTTTCATTTTATTTCTTTTAAAACCACTACACTTTTAAAATTTACCAATTACATCTTACTTTCATTTATTACATTTTAAAACATTATACATTGAAAATCTGTCAATTACAACATCTTATTTCCATTTTATTTCAGTTTAAAACATTATATTTTGAAAATTTACCGATTACAGCATTAAACTTTAATTTCAATTGTTTTTTAAAAGTTTACTTTGAAAATGTACCAATTACAACGTTTTACTCTCTTTTTAAATCATTATACTTTAAAAATCTATCATTTATAACACTCTAATTTCACTTTAGTTCTTTTTTAAAGCACTTAAACTTTGAAAATATAGCAATTATATTATCCTACTACTTTTATTTTAGTTTTTTTTTAAATCGCTGAACTTTGAAAAATTCACCAACTACATCATCCTTATTTCATTTCAGTTTTTCTAAAGCACTTCACTTATACCATTTAAGACATCTTACTTTCAATTTAAAACGTTGTATTTTGAAAATTTACCAATTACAGTTTCCTACTTTTATTTTAATTATTTTTAAAGCAATTTACTTTGAAAATCATTCAATTACAACATCCGACTTTCATTTTATTTCAGTTTAAAGAAGTCTACTTTGAAAATCTACCGATTACAAAATCCTATTTTCACTTTTGTTCTTTTTATAGCACTTAACATTAAAAATTTACCAATTTCAACATCCTACTTCAATTATAATTTTTTTAAAGCACAGTACTTTGGAAATCATACGATTACAACATAATAATTTAACTTCTATTTTTTTTAAATCACTAAAGTTTGAAAATTTACCAATTACATCGCCCTACTTTTATTTTAGTTTTTTTAAATCACCTAATTTGAAAATAATGCTAATGCTAATACTAATGGTAATAGTAATGGTAATGGTAATTCTAATGCTAATGCTAATGCTAATGCTAATGCTAATGCTAATGCTAATGCTAATGCTATTGCTAATGCTAATGCTAATGCTAATGCTAATGCTAATGCTATTGCTAATGCTAATGCTAATGCTAATGCTAATGCTAATGCTGACACAAAAGGTAGGTATGGGTGGGGAGAGTAGCTTCTATTTAATTAATTTGCTTTTTTGGGCTGTGAGTACCGAGGGACGAGGGTCTCAATAGGTATATAGCTTCTATTTAATTAATTATGCATTCTCATTACTCTTGACTGTTTTGGTAATTGCCCCTATCTTGACATGATTTACCTTTTTGACAGATTTTAAGAATTTCACGCACTACTCGCCCTCCATCAGTTTATCTTTCAGACTTTTGGCGATCATAGATATTGGCAGCAACGAAGCAGACCTGGGGGTTTTGGTACTTGTTTTTTCTACATCTTTTCATCAATGCAAACGACCTACCCTTTACATCAATGTTAGATGCTTGTGCGTTTGTTAAAATTTTATCTTGAAACTGTTGGCACTTGCTACTCTGTACATGCGTGTGTGTTTGTTAAAAAAATTCTTGATAGGTATTAGCATCAACGAATCAGACCTCGGGGTTTACGATTTTAACCTTTTGTATTCTTTATTTTTTTCAACACAACTTTATGGTGTAATTCTTTTAATGTTTATTTTATTTCAAATGTAGAGAGGCAAGCCATCCAATGTTTGGTTCAATGCAGTGGACCGTTTAGTGAATAATGTTGGAAGAAGGAGATCATATCATGAATCCCGGGTAAATTTTATGTCTTTGAAGTGAAAATGAAACATTTGATTGCAAAATATATAACTTGAATATTGTTTTCTGTAAAATCCCAATTTGAAAAGCGAATTTATAAAGGATATGAAGTTTAACCATTTTTACAGGTTTTAAACTTCTGGTCTATTCGTCTTCGGCTTTCTGGGTTCTTCTCACAATGTAATGTCCTCTCATTTTCTACAATCATCTTCCTTCCTTCCTTCCATTAAATTGATGAAATATTTTTGCTATAGTTCATGCTTTTTTCCCTTGACTGTCTACAAATGAAAAACAGCTTGAAACATTCCCTAAGAGCCGACAATTTGATCTTGAATATGTACCATCACATTATTAGTTTCAAAATACCCTTAAAATTAACATTTTAAGATTTTTACGATATTGATTCAAATTTATAAAATTTTTATATTCATCTAATGGTTCTTATGAATAAATGCACAAGAAATGAAGGTTGTACGATTGAAGGTTTTAAAAACTAGGTAAGATTAAAGACATGTTTTTCCTAATTCGCCACTATCTTACGTAAATATTCAAAAACTATGATTTTTCTATATCAGTAGTCACCAAAAAAGCAATAAAAATGTTTCAAACATGGTAAATCTGATTTGTTCTATTATGTTTTTAGATTTTAATTTTCCATCTGTATATATTCACCAAAACCATAGTAAATTTGTTTATTTGTTGTTAGTTTTTGTATAAAGCAAGGCATAGTAACTTTGTTTAATTTTCTTAGCTCTACTGATAAATTCTAATTCATGGAGGGTATTCACATCGGATGTATAATCCTAAGTGTTTGATTAGTGTGATTGACCCACTTTTTCTGAATTTGAACTTATATTTATCCAAATTCTATTTTAAAATTATAAAAATGATGTGTTGTGTGAAAGAAACTTCTCTCACTTTTTGACCATGTGACATTGATTTGAAAGGTCTAACCTAAGTTTGTATGTATTTAATTTGTTTTGAGTAAAAATCAATTTCACTAAAATGTCCATGGTTTAATCATTAATGATCACAAGGTAATGGATTAGATACGTTATTCTAATGTTTTACCCTTTTTCTTTGTGGTATTAGATCTATCATAAGCTTCATCTACAACTTTGCATGTTTGTTATAGTTTTTATTCCTGATGCACTTCCCTTTGTGTTTATATATGAATCAATCACTAAATTTTATCGTTTCTCTTATGATGAACTTTTAAGTGTGTTGCTATAACCAAAAGGAAATCAAAAGTAGGTTGTTTAATTCATTACTTTGTTGTCATTTAAAAAGGCTTTCTATTTTGTAATTTAACACTTACGTTAACGCCTCCATGTTATACAAAACTTTTCTCATTATTTGCTTGATTTGCGTCTGATGTTTATGGTGGATCTATTTTAGGGCATTATATGGGCTTACATGTGTTTTTTATTGTTTCAGTAAAGTTGGGCTTCCCTAGACAACGAACCGGTTTTGAAGGGTTGTTTCACCTCTTTGTTTGTCCAAATCAGTTTCATCACAAAAATCAAGTAAGTCAACTGTTAATAGCATCCTATTTTTATTTTATTTCACTTTAAAACATTGTATCTTGAAAATCTACCGATTGCAACATCTTACTTTCATTTTGTTTCTTTTAAAAGCACTACACTTTTAAATTTTACCAATTACATTTTACTTTCATTTATTACATTTTAAAACATTGTATTTTGAAAATTTACCAATTACAGTTTCCAACTTTTATTTTAATTATTTTTAAAACAATTTACTTAGAAAATCTACCGATTACAAAATCCTATTTTCACTTTTGTTCTTTTTATAACACTTGACATTAAAAATTTATCAATTTCAACATCCTACTTTAATTATTATTTTTTTTTTAAAGCACATTACTTTGGAAATCATACGATTACAACATAATAATTTAAAACGTTGTATTTTGAAAATTTACCAATTACAGTTTCCTACTTTTATTTTAATTATTTTTAAAGCAATTTACTTTGAAAATCTTTCAATTACAGCATCCGACTTTCATTTTATTTCAGTTTAAAGAAGTCTATTTTGAAAATCTACCGATTACAAAATCGTATTTTCACTTTTGTTCTTTTTATAGCACTTAACATTAAAAATTTACCAATTTCAACATCCTACTTTAATTATTATTTTTTAAAGCACATTAATTTGGAAATCATACGATTACAACATAATAATTTAACTTCTATTATTTTTAAATCACTAAAGTTTCAAAATTTACCAATTACAACGTCCTACTTTTATCTTAGTTTGTTTTAAATCACCTAACTTTGAAAATTAATGTTAATGCTAATGCTATTTTCATTTTATTTCACTTTAAAACACTGTATCTTGAAAATCTATCAATTGCAACATCCTACTTTCATTTTATTTCTTTTAAAAGCATCACACTTTTAAATTTTACCAATTACATCTTATTTTCATTTATTACATTTTAAAACATTATACATTGAAAATCTATCAATTACAACATCTTATTTCATTTTACTTTGAAAAGCTATCGATTACAACATCCTAATTTCACTTCTATTTTATTTATACAACTTAACTTTGAAGATCTACCAATTACGACATTTTACTTTCGTTTTAAAGTATTGGACATTTAAAATCTACTAGTTACAATATCCTACATCAATTTTAGTTCTTTTTTAAAATATTTTACTTTGAAAATCTATCTGTCTCAACATTGTACGTTTATTTTAGTTATTTTAATGCATTTTACTTGGAAAATCTACAAATTTCAACATCCTACTTTTATCTTATTTCTCTTTTTTTTTTAAAACACTTACGTTGAAAATTTACCGATTACACCATCCTACTTTCATTTTATTTTATTTTAAAGCATCGTATTTCTAAAATCTACTAATTACAACATTCTACTTTCATTTTTAAGTTTTTTTTAAAGCATTTTACTTTGAAAATTAAAAAATTTCAACATATTGTATTTATTTTACTTCCTTTTAAAACGTTGCATTGAGGTCGTATTCCAAAGATAATAATGCATTTATGTATTAAAGGGTTTTTTTTATTGCACAAGTTATTTTAATGTTGAGACTTTTAGTTTGGTATGCAATTTTTCTATATGTTCAGTTCATTTATGAGATTCCGGTTATGAAAGTGCTAGGATTTGAGTTCTTATATTTGATGAAAACATCCTCGTGTTGAATGTGCTTGTCTTTAGTTCTAATAGTGGTTTTCTTTTGTTTGCAGGAAGCAGCTATGGGTTCGAAAGTAATAAGGGTTCCATCTATATTACTATATATGTGTGAAATAGATTAAAAAACTGGAAAATAAGCTGAAATGCTTTATTTTGTTTGTCATCAGTATTATTTAAATGCCATCGAGTCAACAAAACCTGAGATGGGGAGCTTGGCGAGGAAGTTGGAGGACTGCAACCTTGGAAGAATTATGAAATGACCAAAATACCCTTTATTGGTTTTTGTAGTGTCGTGCAGTGCACAATTCGGTTGTTGAAGTACGAAATATATGCAATCATCCTTACCTTAGCCAGCTTCACAAGGAACAGGTTGGTTTTGTCTTTCTTTTTATTAATAATGCGATTTCGTTTTGCATGACATTGTCCAATTCTGGATATGATTTTTTAGTACTTATGTTCCAGCGTTATTTGTTGCAAACCATGTGCGTTAATGATCTTTTTGTACTTTCTGGAACATGAAATTATTATAGGGTTCTTAATTTTGTTATTTACCAAGTGTGTTGTTTTAATTTCAGGTCCAGGATTTTACTCCCAAGCATTTTCTTCCTAATGTGATAAGGTTTTGTGGGAAGCTTGTGATGTTAGATCGACTTGAGATGCAAGAAAGAGAAATGGACTTCCATAGTTGGCTGGGTGTGGGGAATGTAGAAACAGTTGTTATACATACACTACCTCTCCAATCCGCATTGAAAATCCTTTAATATCTTTCGGTCTATAATTTTTTCTTGGGATGCTTATGTTGGCAGGTTCTTCTCTTTTCAACAAACAAAAGGCTGCTTGATGTTATGGAGGATTATTTATATTGGAAACAGTACAAGTACCTTCGTCTAGATGGCCATACACATGGCGGTGACCGTGGGTCCCTAATTGACCAATTCAACAAACCAGGATCTCTATTTTTCATATTCCTGCTCAGGTAATCAACATTTTGGTTAGATTCTTTAGAGTAATGTTTACAAATTTATAATTTTTTTGTACATATTTCCTTTTGTCGTTCACAGTATACGTGCTGGAGGTGTTGGAGTGAATCTTCAAGCTGCTAATGCTAATGCTAATGCTAATGCTAATGCTAACGCTAACGCTAATGCTATTGCTAATGCTAATGCTAATGCTAATGCTAATGCTAACGCTAACGCTAACGCTAACGCTAACGCTAACGCTAACGCTAACGCTAACGCTAATGCTATTGCTAATGCTAATGCTAATGCTAATGCTAATGCTAATGCTAATACTATTGCTAATGCTAATGCTAATGCTAATGCTAATGCTAATGCTAATGCTATTGCTAATGCTAATGCTAATGCTAATGCTAATGCTATTGCTATTGCTATTGCTATTACCAATGCTAATCTACCAATTGCAACATCCTACTTTCATTTTATTTCTTTTAAAACCACTACACTTTTAAAATTTACCAATTACATCTTACTTTCATTTATTACATTTTAAAACATTATACATTGAAAATCTGTCAATTACAACATCTTATTTCCATTTTATTTCAGTTTAAAACATTATATTTTGAAAATTTACCGATTACAGCATTAAACTTTAATTTCAATTGTTTTTTAAAAGTTTACTTTGAAAATGTACCAATTACAACGTTTTACTCTCTTTTTAAATCATTATACTTTAAAAATCTATCATTTATAACACTCTAATTTCACTTTAGTTCTTTTTTAAAGCACTTAAACTTTGAAAATATAGCAATTATATTATCCTACTACTTTTATTTTAGTTTTTTTTTTAAATCGCTGAACTTTGAAAAATTCACCAACTACATCATCCTTATTTCATTTCAGTTTTTCTAAAGCACTTCACTTATACCATTTAAGACATCTTACTTTCAATTTAAAACGTTGTATTTTGAAAATTTACCAATTACAGTTTCCTACTTTTATTTTAATTATTTTTAAAGCAATTTACTTTGAAAATCATTCAATTACAACATCCGACTTTCATTTTATTTCAGTTTAAAGAAGTCTACTTTGAAAATCTACCGATTACAAAATCCTATTTTCACTTTTGTTCTTTTTATAGCACTTAACATTAAAAATTTACCAATTTCAACATCCTACTTCAATTATAATTTTTTTAAAGCACAGTACTTTGGAAATCATACGATTACAACATAATAATTTAACTTCTATTTTTTTTAAATCACTAAAGTTTGAAAATTTACCAATTACATCGCCCTACTTTTATTTTAGTTTTTTTAAATCACCTAATTTGAAAATAATGCTAATGCTAATACTAATGGTAATAGTAATGGTAATTCTAATGCTAATGCTAATGCTAATGCTAATGCTAATGCTAATGCTATTGCTAATGCTAATGCTAATGCTAATGCTAATGCTAATGCTAATGCTAATGCTAATGCTAATGCTAATGCTAATGCTAATGCTAATGCTAATGCTAATGCTGACACAAAAGGTAGGTATGGGTGGGGAGAGTAGCTTCTATTTAATTAATTTGCTTTTTTGGGCTGTGAGTACCGAGGGACGAGGGTCTCAATAGGTATATAGCTTCTATTTAATTAATTATGCATTCTCATTACTCTTGACTGTTTTGGTAATTGCCCCTATCTTGACATGATTTACCTTTTTGACAGATTTTAAGAATTTCACGCACTACTCGCCCTCCATCAGTTTATCTTTCAGACTTTTGGCGATCATAGATATTGGCAGCAACGAAGCAGACCTGGGGGTTTTGGTACTTGTTTTTTCTACATCTTTTCATCAATGCAAACGACCTACCCTTTACATCAATGTTAGATGCTTGTGCGTTTGTTAAAATTTTATCTTGAAACTGTTGGCACTTGCTACTCTGTACATGCGTGTGTGTTTGTTAAAAAAATTCTTGATAGGTATTAGCATCAACGAATCAGACCTCGGGGTTTACGATTTTAACCTTTTGTATTCTTTATTTTTTTCAACACAACTTTATGGTGTAATTCTTTTAACGTTTATTTTATTTCAAATGTAGAGAGGCAAGCCATCCAATGTTTGGTTCAATGCAGTGGACCGTTTAGTGAATAATGTTGGAAGAAGGAGATCATATCATGAATCCCGGGTAAATTTTATGTCTTTGAAGTGAAAATGAAACATTTGATTGCAAAATATATAACTTGAATATTGTTTTCTGTAAAATCCCAATTTGAAAAGCGAATTTATAAAGGATATGAAGTTTAACCATTTTTACAGGTTTTAAACTTCTGGTCTATTCGTCTTCGGCTTTCTGGGTTCTTCTCACAATGTAATGTCCTCTCATTTTCTACAATCATCTTCCTTCCTTCCTTCCATTAAATTGATGAAATATTTTTGCTATAGTTCATGCTTTTTTCCCTTGACTGTCTACAAATGAAAAACAGCTTGAAACATTCCCTAAGAGCCGACAATTTGATCTTGAATATGTACCATCACATTATTAGTTTCAAAATACCCTTAAAATTAACATTTTAAGATTTTTACGATATTGATTCAAATTTATAAAATTTTTATATTCATCTAATGGTTCTTATGAATAAAATTTTTATATTCATTTAAAAACTAGGTAAGATTAAAGACATGTTTTTCCTAATTCGCCACTATCTTACGTAGATATTCAAAAACTATGATTGTTCTATATCAGTAGTCACCAAAAAAGCAATAAAATGTTTCAAACATGGTAAATCTGATTTGTTCTATTATGTTTTTAGATTTTAATTTTCCATCTGTATATATTCACCAAAACCATAGTAAATTTGTTTATTTGTTGTTAGTTTTTGTATAAAGCAAGGCATAGTAACTTTGTTTAATTTTCTTAGCTCTACTGATAAATTCTAATTCATGGAGGGTATTCACATCGGATGTATAATCCTAAGTGTTTCATTAGTGTGATTGACCCACTTTTTCTGAATTTGAACTTATATTTATCCAAATTCTATTTTAAAATTATAGAAATGATGTGTTGTGTGAAAGAAAATTCTCTCACTTTTTGACCATGTGACATTGATTTGAAAGGTCTAACCTAAGTTTGTATGTATTTAATTTGTTTTGAGTAAAAATCAATTTCACTAAAATGTCCATGGTTTAATCATTAATGATCACAAGGTAATGGATTAGATACGTTATTCTAATGTTTTACCCTTTTTCTTTGTGGTATTAGATCTATCATAAGCTTCATCTACAACTTTGCACGTTTGTTATAGTTTTTATTCCTGATGCACTTCCCTTTGTGTTTATATATGAATCAATCACTAAATTTTATCGTTTCTCTTATGATGAACTTTTAAGTGCGTTGCTATAACCAAAAGGAAATCAAAAGTAGGTTGTTTAATTCATTACTTTGTTGTCATTTAAAAAGGCTTTCTATTTTGTAATTTAACACTTATGTTAACGCCTCCATGTTATACAAAACTTTTCTCATTATTTGCTTGATTTGCATATGATGTTTATGGTGGATCTATTTTAGGGCATTATATGGGCTTACATGTGTTTTTTATTGTTTCAGTAAAGTTGGGCTTCCCTAGACAACGAACCGGTTTTGAAGGGTTGTTTCACCTCTTTGTTTGTCCAAATCAGTTTCATCACAAAAATAAAGTAAGTCAACTGTTAATAGCATCCTATTTTTATTTTATTTCACTTTAAAACATTGTATCTTGAAAATCTACCGATTGCAACATCTTACTTTCATTTTGTTTCTTTTAAAAGCACTACACTTTTAAATTTTACCAATTACATTTTACTTTCATTTATTACATTTTAAAATATTGTATTTTGAAAATTTACCAATTACAGTTTCCAACTTTTATTTTAATTATTTTTAAAACAATTTACTTAGAAAATCTACCGATTACAAAATCCTATTTTCACTTTTGTTCTTTTTATAACACTTAACATTAAAAATTTACCAATTTCAACATCCTACTTTAATTGTTATTATTTTTTTAAAGCACATTACTTTGGAAATCATACGATTACAACATAATAATTTAAAACGTTGTATTTTGAAAATTTACCAATTAGAGTTTCCTACTTTTATTTTAATTATTTTTAAAGCAATTTACTTTGAAAATCTTTCAATTACAGCATCCGACTTTCATTTTATTTCAGTTTAAAGAAGTCTATTTTGAAAATCTACCGATTACAAAATCGTATTTTCACTTTTGTTCTTTTTATAGCACTTAACATTAAAAATTTACCAATTTCAACATCCTACTTTAATTATTATTTTTTAAAGCATATTAATTTGGAAATCATACGATTACAACATAATAATTTAACTTCTATTATTTTTAAATCACTAAAGTTTCGAAATTTACCAATTACAACGTCCTACTTTTATCTTAGTTTGTTTTAAATCACATAACTTTGAAAATTAATGTTAATGCTAATGCTATTTTCATTTTGTTTCACTTTAAAACATTGTATCTTGAAAATCTATCAATTGCAACATCCTACTTTCATTTTATTTCTTTTAAAAGCATCACACTTTTAAATTTTACCAATTACATCTTATTTTCATTTATTACATTTTAAAACATTATACATTGAAAATCTATCAATTACAACATCTTATTTCATTTTACTTTGAAAAGCTATCGATTACAACATCCTAATTTCACTTCTATTTTATTTATACAACTTAACTTTGAAGATCTACCAATTACGACATTTTACTTTCGTTTTAAAGTATTGGACATTTAAAATCTACTAGTTACAATATCCTACATCAATTTTAGTTCTTTTTTAAAATATTTTACTTTGAAAATCTATCTGTCTCAACATTGTACGTTTATTTTAGTTATTTTAATGCATTTTACTTGGAAAATCTACAAATTTCAACATCCTACTTTTATCTTATTTCTCTTTTTTTTTTAAAACACTTACGTTGAAAATTTACCGATTACACCATCCTACTTTCATTTTATTTTATTTTAAAGCATCGTATTTCTAAAATCTACTAATTACAACATTCTACTTTCATTTTTAAGTTTTTTTTAAAGCATTTTACTTTGAAAATTAAAAAATTTCAACATATTGTATTTATTTTACTTCCTTTTAAAACGTTGCATTGAGGTCGTATTCCAAAGATAATAATGCATTTATGTATTAAAGGGTTTGTTTTTATTGCACAAGTTATTTTAATGTTGAGACTTTTAGTTTGGTATGCAATTTTTCTATATGTTCAGTTCATTTATGAGATTCCGGTTATGAAAGTGCTAGGATTTGAGTTCTTATATTTGATGAAAGCATCCTCGTGTTGAATGTGCTTGTCTTTAGTTCTAATAGTGGTTTTCTTTTGTTTGCAGGAAGCAGCTATGGGTTCGAAAGTAATAAGGGTTCCATCTATATTACTATATATGTGTGAAATAGATTAAAAAACTGGAAAATAAGCTGAAATGCTTTATTTTGTTTGTCATCAGTATTATTTAAATGCCATCGAGTCAACAAAACCTGAGATGGGGAGCTTGGCGAGGAAGTTGGAGGACTGCAACCTTGGAAGAATTGTGAAATGACCAAAATACCCTTTATTGGTTTTTGTAGTGTCGTGCAGTGCACAATTCGGTTGTTGAAGTACGAAATATATGCAATCATCCTTACCTTAGCCAGCTTCACAAGGAACAGGTTGGTTTTGTCTTTCTTTTTATTAATAATGCGATTTCGTTTTGCATGACATTGTCCAATTCTGGATATGATTTTTTAGTACTTATGTTCCAGCGTTATTTGTTGCAAACCATGTGCGTTAATGATCTTTTTGTACTTTCTGGAACATGAAATTATTATAGGGTTCTTAATTTTGTTATTTACCAAGTGTGTTGTTTTAATTTCAGGTCCAGGATTTTACTCCCAAGCATTTTCTTCCTAATGTGATAAGGTTTTGTGGGAAGCTTGTGATGTTAGATCGACTTGAGATGCAAGAAAGAGAAATGGACTTCCATAGTTGGCTGGGTGTGGGGAATGTAGAAACAGTTGTTATACATACACTACCTCTCCAATCCGCATTGAAAATCCTTTAATATCTTTCGGTCTATAATTTTTTCTTGGGATGCTTATGTTGGCAGGTTCTTCTCTTTTCAACAAACAAAAGGCTGCTTGATGTTATGGAGGATTATTTATATTGGAAACAGTACAAGTACCTTCGTCTAGATGGCCATACACATGGCGGTGACCGTGGGTCCCTAATTGACCAATTCAACAAACCAGGATCTCTATTTTTCATATTCCTGCTCAGGTAATCAACATTTTGGTTAGATTCTTTAGAGTAATGTTTACAAATTTATAATTTTTTTGTACATATTTCCTTTTGTCGTTCACAGTATACGTGCTGGAGGTGTTGGAGTGAATCTTCAAGCTGCTAATGCTAATGCTAATGCTAATGCTAATGCTAACGCTAACGCTAACGCTAACGCTAACGCTAATGCTATTGCTAATGCTAATGCTAATGCTAATGCTAATGCTAATGCTAATGCTAATGCTATTGCTATTGCTATTGCTATTACTAGTGCTAATCTCCCAATTGCAACATCCTACTTTCATTTTATTTCTTTTAAAACCACTACACTTTTAAAATTTACCAATTACATCTTACTTTCATTTATTACATTTTAAAACATTATACATTGAAAATCTGTCAATTACAACATCTTATTTCCATTTTATTTCAGTTTAAAACATTATATTTTGAAAATTTACCGATTACATCATTAAACTTTAATTTCAATTGTTTTTTAAAAGTTTACTTTGAAAATGTACCAATTACAACGTTTTACTCTCTTTTTAAATCATTGTACTTTAAAAATCTATCATTTATAACACTCTAATTTCACTTTAGTTCTTTTTTAAAGCACTTAAACTTTGAAAATATAGCAATTATATTATCCTACTACTTTTATTTTAGTTTTTTTTTAAATCGCTGAACTTTGAAAAATTCACCAACTACATCATCCTTATTTCATTTCAGTTTTTCTAAAGCACTTCACTTATACCATTTAAGACATCTTACTTTCAATTTAAAACGTTGTATTTTGAAAATTTACCAATTACAGTTTCCTACTTTTATTTTAATTATTTTTAAAGCAATTTACTTTGAAAATCTTTCAATTACAACATCCGACTTTCATTTTATTTCAGTTTAAAGAAGTCTACTTTGAAAATCTACCGATTACAAAATCCTATTTTCACTTTTGTTCTTTTTATAGCACTTAACATTAAAAATTTACCAATTTCAACATCCTACTTCAATTATAATTTTTTTAAAGCACATTACTTTGGAAATCATACGATTACAACATAATAATTTTACTTCTATTTTTTTTAAATCACTAAAGTTTGAAAATTTACCAATTACATCGCCCTACTTTTATTTTAGTTTTTTTAAATCACCTAATTTGAAAATAATGCTAATGCTAATACTAATGGTAATAGTAATGGTAATGGTAATTCTAATGCTAATGCTAATGCTAATGCTAATGCTAATGCTAATGCTATTGCTAATGCTAATGCTAATGCTAATGCTAATGCTAATGCTAATGCTAATGCTACTGCTAATGCTAATGCTAATGCTAATGCTGACACAAAAGGTAGGTATGGGTGGGGAGAGTAGCTTCTATTTAATTAATTTGCTTTTTTGGGTTGTGAGTACCGAGGGACGAGGGTCTCAATAGGTATATAGCTTCTATTTAATTAATTATGCATTCTCATTACTCTTGACTGTTTTGGTAATTGCCCCTATCTTGACATGATTTACCTTTTTGACAGATTTTAAGAATTTCACGCACTACTCGCCCTCCATCAGTTTATCTTTCAGACTTTTGGCGATCATAGATATTGGCAGCAACGAAGCAGACCTGGGGGTTTTGGTACTTGTTTTTTCTACATCTTTTCATCAATGCAAACGACCTACCCTTTACATCAATGTTAGATGCTTGTGCGTTTGTTAAAATTTTATCTTGAAACTGTTGGCACTTGCTACTCTGTACATGCGTGTGTGTTTGTTAAAAAAATTCTTGATAGGTATTAGCATCAACGAATCAGACCTCGGGGTTTACGATTTTAACCTTTTGTATTCTTTATTTTTTTCAACACAACTTTATGGTGTAATTCTTTTAACGTTTATTTTATTTCAAATGTAGAGAGGCAAGCCATCCAATGTTTGGTTCAATGCAGTGGACCGTTTAGTGAATAATGTTGGAAGAAGGAGATCATATCATGAATCCCGGGTAAATTTTATGTCTTTGAAGTGAAAATGAAACATTTGATTGCAAAATATATAACTTGAATATTGTTTTCTGTAAAATCCCAATTTGAAAAGCGAATTTATAAAGGATATGAAGTTTAACCATTTTTACAGGTTTTAAACTTCTGGTCTATTCGTCTTCGGCTTTCTGGGTTCTTCTCACAATGTAATGTCCTCTCATTTTCTACAATCATCTTCCTTCCTTCCTTCCATTAAATTGATGAAATATTTTTGCTATAGTTCATGCTTTTTTCCCTTGACTGTCTACAAATGAAAAACAGCTTGAAACATTCCCTAAGAGTCGACAATTTGATATTGAATATGTACCATCACATTATTAGTTTCAAAATACCCTTAAAATTAACATTTTAAGATTTTTACGATATTGATTCAAATTTATAAAATTTTTATATTCATCTAATGGTTCTTATGAATAAAATTTTTATATTCATTTAAAAACTAGGTAAGATTAAAGACATGTTTTTCCTAATTCGCCACTATCTTACGTAGATATTCAAAAACTATGATTGTTCTATATCAGTAGTCACCAAAAAAGCAATAAAATGTTTCAAACATGGTAAATCTGATTTGTTCTATTATGTTTTTAGATTTTAATTTTCCATCTGTATATATTCACCAAAACCATAGTAAATTTGTTTATTTGTTGTTAGTTTTTGTATAAAGCAAGGCATAGTAACTTTGTTTAATTTTCTTAGCTCTACTGATAAATTCTAATTCATGGAGGGTATTCACATCGGATGTATAATCCTAAGTGTTTGATTAGTGTGATTGACCCACTTTTTCTGAATTTGAACTTATATTTATCCAAATTCTATTTTAAAATTATAAAAATGATGTGTTGTGTGAAAGAAACTTCTCTCACTTTTTGACCATGTGACATTGATTTGAAAGGTCTAACCTAAGTTTGTATGTATTTAATTTGTTTTGAGTAAAAATCAATTTCACTAAAATGTCCATGGTTTAATCATTAATGATCACAAGGTAATGGATTAGATACGTTATTCTAATGTTTTACCCTTTTTCTTTGTGGTATTAGATCTATCATAAGCTTCATCTACAACTTTGCATGTTTGTTATAGTTTTTATTCCTGATGCACTTCCCTTTGTGTTTATATATGAATCAATCACTAAATTTTATCGTTTCTCTTATGATGAACTTTTAAGTGCGTTGCTATAACCAAAAGGAAATCAAAAGTAGGTTGTTTAATTCATTACTTTGTTGTCATTTAAAAAGGCTTTCTATTTTGTAATTTAACACTTATGTTAACGCCTCCATGTTATACAAAACTTTTCTCATTATTTGCTTGATTTGCATATGATGTTTATGGTGGATCTATTTTAGGGCATTATATGGGCTTACATGTGTTTTTTATTGTTTCAGTAAAGTTGGGCTTCCCTAGACAACGAACCGGTTTTGAAGGGTTGTTTCACCTCTTTGTTTGTCCAAATCAGTTTCATCACAAAAATAAAGTAAGTCAACTGTTAATAGCATCCTATTTTTATTTTATTTCACTTTAAAACATTGTATCTTGAAAATCTACCGATTGCAACATCTTACTTTCATTTTGTTTCTTTTAAAAGCACTACACTTTTAAATTTTACCAATTACATTTTACTTTCATTTATTACATTTTAAAACATTGTATTTTGAAAATTTACCAATTACAGTTTCCAACTTTTATTTTAATTATTTTTAAAACAATTTACTTAGAAAATCTACCGATTACAAAATCCTATTTTCACTTTTGTTCTTTTTATAACACTTAACATTAAAAATTTACCAATTTCAACATCCTACTTTAATTGTTATTATTTTTTTAAAGCACATTACTTTGGAAATCATACGATTACAACATAATAATTTAAAACGTTGTATTTTGAAAATTTACCAATTACAGTTTCCTACTTTTATTTTAATTATTTTTAAAGCAATTTACTTTGAAAATCTTTCAATTACAGCATCCGACTTTCATTTTATTTCAGTTTAAAGAAGTCTATTTTGAAAATCTACCGATTACAAAATCGTATTTTCACTTTTGTTCTTTTTATAGCACTTAACATTAAAAATTTACCAATTTCAACATCCTACTTTAATTATTATTTTTTAAAGCATATTAATTTGGAAATCATACGATTACAACATAATAATTTAACTTCTATTATTTTTAAATCACTAAAGTTTCGAAATTTACCAATTACAACGTCCTACTTTTATCTTAGTTTGTTTTAAATCACATAACTTTGAAAATTAATGTTAATGCTAATGCTATTTTCATTTTGTTTCACTTTAAAACATTGTATCTTGAAAATCTATCAATTGCAACATCCTACTTTCATTTTATTTCTTTTAAAAGCATCACACTTTTAAACTTTACCAATTACATCTTATTTTCATTTATTACATTTTAAAACATTATACATTGAAAATTATCAATTACAACATCTTATTTCATTTTACTTTGAAAAGCTATCGATTACAACATCCTAATTTCACTTCTATTTTATTTATACAACTTAACTTTGAAGATCTACCAATTACGACATTTTACTTTCGTTTTAAAGTATTGGACATTTAAAATCTACTAGTTACAATATCCTACATCAATTTTAGTTCTTTTTTAAAATATTTTACTTTGAAAATCTATCTGTCTCAACATTGTACGTTTATTTTAGTTATTTTAATGCATTTTACTTGGAAAATCTACAAATTTCAACATCCTACTTTTATCTTATTTCTCTTTTTTTTTTAAAACACTTACGTTGAAAATTTACCGATTACACCATCCTACTTTCATTTTATTTTATTTTAAAGCATCGTATTTCTAAAATCTACTAATTACAACATTCTACTTTCATTTTTAAGTTTTTTTTAAAGCATTTTACTTTGAAAATTAAAAAATTTCAACATATTGTATTTATTTTACTTCCTTTTAAAACGTTGCATTGAGGTCGTATTCCAAAGATAATAATGCATTTATGTATTAAAGGGTTTGTTTTTATTGCACAAGTTATTTTAATGTTGAGACTTTTAGTTTGGTATGCAATTTTTCTATATGTTCAGTTCATTTATGAGATTCCGGTTATGAAAGTGCTAGGATTTGAGTTCTTATATTTGATGAAAGCATCCTCGTGTTGAATGTGCTTGTCTTTAGTTCTAATAGTGGTTTTCTTTTGTTTGCAGGAAGCAGCTATGGGTTCGAAAGTAATAAGGGTTCCATCTATATTACTATATATGTGTGAAATAGATTAAAAAACTGGAAAATAAGCTGAAATGCTTTATTTTGTTTGTCATCAGTATTATTTAAATGCCATCGAGTCAACAAAACCTGAGATGGGGAGCTTGGCGAGGAAGTTGGAGGACTGCAACCTTGGAAGAATTGTGAAATGACCAAAATACCCTTTATTGGTTTTTGTAGTGTCGTGCAGTGCACAATTCGGTTGTTGAAGTACGAAATATATGCAATCATCCTTACCTTAGCCAGCTTCACAAGGAACAGGTTGGTTTTGTCTTTCTTTTTATTAATAATGCGATTTCGTTTTGCATGACATTGTCCAATTCTGGATATGATTTTTTAGTACTTATGTTCCAGCGTTATTTGTTGCAAACCATGTGCGTTAATGATCTTTTTGTACTTTCTGGAACATGAAATTATTATAGGGTTCTTAATTTTGTTATTTACCAAGTGTGTTGTTTTAATTTCAGGTCCAGGATTTTACTCCCAAGCATTTTCTTCCTAATGTGATAAGGTTTTGTGGGAAGCTTGTGATGTTAGATCGACTTGAGATGCAAGAAAGAGAAATGGACTTCCATAGTTGGCTGGGTGTGGGGAATGTAGAAACAGTTGTTATACATACACTACCTCTCCAATCCGCATTGAAAATCCTTTAATATCTTTCGGTCTATAATTTTTTCTTGGGATGCTTATGTTGGCAGGTTCTTCTCTTTTCAACAAACAAAAGGCTGCTTGATGTTATGGAGGATTATTTATATTGGAAACAGTACAAGTACCTTCGTCTAGATGGCCATACACATGGCGGTGACCGTGGGTCCCTAATTGACCAATTCAACAAACCAGGATCTCTATTTTTCATATTCCTGCTCAGGTAATCAACATTTTGGTTAGATTCTTTAGAGTAATGTTTACAAATTTATAATTTTTTTGTACATATTTCCTTTTGTCGTTCACAGTATACGTGCTGGAGGTGTTGGAGTGAATCTTCAAGCTGCTAATGCTAATGCTAATGCTAATGCTAATGCTAACGCTAACGCTAACGCTAACGCTAATGCTATTGCTAATGCTAATGCTAATGCTAATGCTAATGCTAATGCTAATGCTAATGCTATTGCTATTGCTATTGCTATTACTAGTGCTAATCTCCCAATTGCAACATCCTACTTTCATTTTATTTCTTTTAAAACCACTACACTTTTAAAATTTACCAATTACATCTTACTTTCATTTATTACATTTTAAAACATTATACATTGAAAATCTGTCAATTACAACATCTTATTTCCATTTTATTTCAGTTTAAAACATTATATTTTGAAAATTTACCGATTACATCATTAAACTTTAATTTCAATTGTTTTTTAAAAGTTTACTTTGAAAATGTACCAATTACAACGTTTTACTCTCTTTTTAAATCATTGTACTTTAAAAATCTATCATTTATAACACTCTAATTTCACTTTAGTTCTTTTTTAAAGCACTTAAACTTTGAAAATATAGCAATTATATTATCCTACTACTTTTATTTTAGTTTTTTTTTAAATCGCTGAACTTTGAAAAATTCACCAACTACATCATCCTTATTTCATTTCAGTTTTTCTAAAGCACTTCACTTATACCATTTAAGACATCTTACTTTCAATTTAAAACGTTGTATTTTGAAAATTTACCAATTACAGTTTCCTACTTTTATTTTAATTATTTTTAAAGCAATTTACTTTGAAAATCTTTCAATTACAACATCCGACTTTCATTTTATTTCAGTTTAAAGAAGTCTACTTTGAAAATCTACCGATTACAAAATCCTATTTTCACTTTTGTTCTTTTTATAGCACTTAACATTAAAAATTTACCAATTTCAACATCCTACTTCAATTATAATTTTTTTAAAGCACATTACTTTGGAAATCATACGATTACAACATAATAATTTTACTTCTATTTTTTTTAAATCACTAAAGTTTGAAAATTTACCAATTACATCGCCCTACTTTTATTTTAGTTTTTTTAAATCACCTAATTTGAAAATAATGCTAATGCTAATACTAATGGTAATAGTAATGGTAATGGTAATTCTAATGCTAATGCTAATGCTAATGCTAATGCTAATGCTAATGCTATTGCTAATGCTAATGCTAATGCTAATGCTAATGCTAATGCTAATGCTAATGCTACTGCTAATGCTAATGCTAATGCTAATGCTGACACAAAAGGTAGGTATGGGTGGGGAGAGTAGCTTCTATTTAATTAATTTGCTTTTTTGGGTTGTGAGTACCGAGGGACGAGGGTCTCAATAGGTATATAGCTTCTATTTAATTAATTATGCATTCTCATTACTCTTGACTGTTTTGGTAATTGCCCCTATCTTGACATGATTTACCTTTTTGACCGATTTTAAGAATTTCACGCACTACTCGCCCTCCATCAGTTTATCTTTCAGACTTTTGGCGATCATAGATATTGGCAGCAACGAAGCAGACCTGGGGGTTTTGGTACTTGTTTTTTCTACATCTTTTCATCAATGCAAACGACCTACCCTTTACATCAATGTTAGATGCTTGTGCGTTTGTTAAAATTTTATCTTGAAACTGTTGGCACTTGCTACTCTGTACATGCGTGTGTGTTTGTTAAAAAAATTCTTGATAGGTATTAGCATCAACGAATCAGACCTCGGGATTTACGATTTTAACCTTTTGTATTCTTTATTTTTTTCAACACAACTTTATGGTGTAATTCTTTTAACGTTTATTTTATTTCAAATGTAGAGAGGCAAGCCATCCAATGTTTGGTTCAATGCAGTGGACCGTTTAGTGAATAATGTTGGAAGAAGGAGATCATATCATGAATCCCGGGTAAATTTTATGTCTTTGAAGTGAAAATGAAACATTTGATTGCAAAATATATAACTTGAATATTGTTTTCTGTAAAATCCCAATTTGAAAAGCGAATTTATAAAGGATATGAAGTTTAACCATTTTTACAGGTTTTAAACTTCTGGTCTATTCGTCTTCGGATTTCTGGGTTCTTCTCACAATGTAATGTCCTCTCATTTTCTACAATCATCTTCCTTCCTTCCTTCCATTAAATTGATGAAATATTTTTGCTATAGTTCATGCTTTTTTCCCTTGACTGTCTACAAATGAAAAACAGCTTGAAACATTCCCTAAGAGCCGACAATTTGATCTTGAATATGTACCATCACATTATTTGTTTCAAAATACCCTTAAAATTAACATTTTAAGATTTTTACGATATTGATTCAAATTTATAAAATTTTTATATTCATCTAATGGTTCTTATGAATAAAATTTTTATATTCATTTAAAAACTAGGTAAGATTAAAGACATGTTTTTCCTAATTCGCCACTATCTTACGTAGATATTCAAAAACTATGATTGTTCTATATCAGTAGTCACCAAAAAAGCAATAAAAATGTTTCAAACATGGTAAATCTGATTTGTTCTATTATGTTTTTAGATTTTAATTTTCCATCTGTATATATATTCACCAAAACCATAGTAAATTTGTTTATTTGTTGTTAGTTTTTGTATAAAGCAAGGCATAGTAACTTTGTTTAATTTTCTTAGCTCTACTGATAAATTCTAATTCATGGAGGGTATTCACATCGGATGTATAATCCTAAGTGTTTCATTAGTGTGATTGACCCACTTTTTCTGAATTTGAACTTACATTTATCCAAATTCTATTTTAAAATTATAGAAATGATGTGTTGTGTGAAAGAAAATTCTCTCACTTTTTGACCATGTGACATTGATTTGAAAGGTCTAACCTAAGTTTGTATGTATTTAATTTGTTTTGAGTAAAAATCAATTTCACTAAAATGTCCATGGTTTAATCATTAATGATCACAAGGTAATGGATTAGATACGTTATTCTAATGTTTTACCCTTTTTCTTTGTGGTATTAGATCTATCATAAGCTTCATATACAACTTTGCATGTTTGTTATAGTTTTTATTCCTAACGCACTTCCCTTTGTGTTTATATATGAATCAATCACTAAATTTTATCGTTTCTCTTATGATGAACTTTTAAGTGCGTTGCTATAACCAAAAGGAAATCAAAAGTAGGTTGTTTAATTCATTACTTTGTTGTCATTTAAAAAGGCTTTCTATTTTGTAATTTAACACTTATGTTAACGCCTCCATGTTATACAAAACTTTTCTCATTATTTGCTTGATTTGCATATGATGTTTATGGTGGATCTATTTTAGGGCATTATATGGGCTTACATGTGTTTTTTATTGTTTCAGTAAAGTTGGGCTTCCCTAGACAACGAACCGGTTTTGAAGGGTTGTTTCACCTCTTTGTTTGTCCAAATCAGTTTCATCACAAAAATCAAGTAAGTCAACTGTTAATAGCATCCTATTTTTATTTTATTTCACTTTAAAACATTGTATCTTGAAAATCTACCGATTGCAACATCTTACTTTCATTTTGTTTCTTTTAAAAGCACTACACTTTTAAATTTTACCAATTACATTTTACTTTCATTTATTACATTTTAAAACATTGTATTTTGAAAATTTACCAATTACAGTTTCCAACTTTTATTTTAATTATTTTTAAAACAATTTACTTAGAAAATCTACCGATTACAAAATCCTATTTTCACTTTTGTTCTTTTTATAACACTTAACATTAAAAATTTACCAATTTCAACATCCTACTTTAATTGTTATTATTTTTTTAAAGCACATTACTTTGGAAATCATACGATTACAACATAATAATTTAAAACGTTGTATTTTGAAAATTTACCAATTACAGTTTCCTACTTTTATTTTAATTATTTTTAAAGCAATTTACTTTGAAAATCTTTCAATTACAGCATCCGACTTTCATTTTATTTCAGTTTAAAGAAGTCTATTTTGAAAATCTACCGATTACAAAATCGTATTTTCACTTTTGTTCTTTTTATAGCACTTAACATTAAAAATTTACCAATTTCAACATCCTACTTTAATTATTATTTTTTAAAGCATATTAATTTGGAAATCATACGATTACAACATAATAATTTAACTTCTATTATTTTTAAATCACTAAAGTTTCGAAATTTACCAATTACAACGTCCTACTTTTATCTTAGTTTGTTTTAAATCACATAACTTTGAAAATTAATGTTAATGCTAATGCTATTTTCATTTTGTTTCACTTTAAAACATTGTATCTTGAAAATCTATCAATTGCAACATCCTACTTTCATTTTATTTCTTTTAAAAGCATCACACTTTTAAACTTTACCAATTACATCTTATTTTCATTTATTACATTTTAAAACATTATACATTGAAAATCTATCAATTACAACATCTTATTTCATTTTACTTTGAAAAGCTATCGATTACAACATCCTAATTTCACTTCTATTTTATTTATACAACTTAACTTTGAAGATCTACCAATTACGACATTTTACTTTCGTTTTAAAGTATTGGACATTTAAAATCTACTAGTTACAATATCCTACATCAATTTTAGTTCTTTTTTAAAATATTTTACTTTGAAAATCTATCTGTCTCAACATCGTACGTTCATTTTAGTTATTTTAATGCATTTTACTTGGAAAATCTACTTTGAAAATCTATCTGTCTCAACATCGTACGTTCGTTTTAAAGTATTGGACATTTAAAATCTACCAATTACAACGTTTTTACTTTCATCTTATTTGTTTTTATTTCATTTTAAAGCATTGTACTTTTACAATCTCCCAAATACAACATCTTGCTTTTGTTTTTGTTTTTTTTAAAACACTTACGTTGAAAATTTACCAATTACACCATCCTACATCTATTTTATTTAATTTTAAAGCATTGTACTTCTAAAATCTACTATTTACAGCATTCTACTTTCATTTTTATGTATTTTTAAAGCATTTTACTTTGAAAATTAAAAATTTTCAACATACTATATTTATTTTACTTCTTTTAAAAACGTTACATTGAAAATTTTACAATTACAACACTGTACCTTGAAAATCTACCAATTACAACGTCCTACTTTCATTTCAGCTATTTTATTAAAGCGGTTCACTTTTAAAATTTACCAGTTTTAACATCCAACTTTCATTTTAATAATTTGAAAACACTTTAGTTTAAAAATCATTCGATTATAACATCTTATTTCCATTTTATTTCAGTTTAAAACATTATATTTTGAAAATTTACCGATTACAACATTCAACTTTCATTTCAATTGCTTTTTTAAAACTTTACTTTGAAAATGTACCACTTACAACGTTTTACTTTCTTTTTAAATCATTGTACTTTAAAAATCTATCATTTATAACACTCTAATTTTACTTCAGTTCTTTTTTAAAGCACTTAAACTTTGAAAATATAGCAATTATATTATCCTACTACTTTTATTTAAGTTTTCTTTTAAATCGCTAATGCTATTTTCATTTTATTTCACTTTAAAACATTGTATCTTGAAAATCTATCAATTGCAAGCTACTTCCATTTTATTTCTTTTAAAAGCATCACACTTTTAAATTTTACCAATTACATCTTACTTTCATTTATTACATTTTAAAACATTATACATTGAAAATCTATCAATTACAACATCTTATTTCATTTTACTTTGAAAAGCTATGGATTACAACATCCTAATTTCACTTCTATTTTATTTATACAACTTAACTTTGAAGATCTACCGATTACGACATTTTACTTTCGTTTTAAAGTATTGCACATTTAAAATCTACTAGTTACAATATCCTACATCAATTTTAGTTCTTTTTTAAAATATTTTACTTTGAAAATCTATCTGTCTCAACATCGTACGTTCATTTTAGTTATTTTAATGCATTTTACTTGGGAAATCTACAAATTTCAACATCCTACTTTTATCTTATTTCTCTTTTTTTTTAAAACACTTACGTTGAAAATTTACCGATTACACCATCCTACTTTCATTTTATTTTATTTTAAAGCATCGTATTTCTAAAATCTACTAATTACAATATTCTACTTTCATTTTTAAGTTTTTTTAAAGCATTTTACTTTGAAAATTAAAAAATTTCAACATATTGTATTTATTTTACTTCTTTTTAAAACGTTGCATTGAAAATTTAACAATTACAACACTGTACCGTGAAAATCTACCAATTACAATGTCCTACTTTCATCTCAACTATTTTTTAAAGCGGTTCACTTTTAAAATTTACCAGTTTTAACATCCTACTTTTATTTTTAATTATTTGAAAACACTTTACTTTAAAAATCATGCGATTATAACATCTTATTTCCATTTTATTTCAATTTAAAACATTATATTTTGAAAATTTATCGATTACAACATTCAACTTTCATTTCAATTGTTTTTAAAGATTTTACTCTGAAAAATTACCAATTACAACGTTTTACTTACTTTTTATTTCTTTTTAAATCATTGTACTTTAAAAATCTATCATTTGTAACATTCTAATTTCTCTTTCTTTCTCTCTCTCTCTCTCTCTCTCTATATATATATATATATAGACTTAGGATCTTTTGAGAACCAACTTCACCCCGAGAACCCGAGAACTCCCAAACAGATATTTTTTTTTCGAAAAACCGACCACATAGGCCTCTAAAACGCTCAAATTGGTGCCGGGGCGCTGAAAAAAATTTCCGAAAAAAACGACTTTTTTTTTGAAAAAAATTTGCACATGTGCAAACTTTTTTTATACGTATATTTTTTTTCAAATTTTTTTATGGATGTCTTTCTAACATATATTTAAGCCGTTTTGTAAAAAAAAATTTGAAAAAAAATGTACGTATAAAAAAGTTTGCACATGTGCAAAGTTTTTTTTTTGCACATAAAGTCGATTTTTTCGGAATTTTTTTTTCGAAAATTCTTAAATATGTGCGTTTTAGAGGCCTATGGGGTCGGTTTTTTGAAAAAAATATCGGTTTGGGAGTTCTCGGGGGACTTGTGGTTCTCAAAAAATCTTAACTCCCTCTCTCTCTCTCTCTCTCTCTCTCTATATATATATATATATATATATATATATATATATATATATATATATATATATATATATATATATATATATATATATATATATATATATATATATATATATATATAAACAGACAGAGTCTTGTTACTGTTTTAAGAAAATTCTGATCTTTGATAGATAATGAACGTCAGAATATGCTTGAATTAGTAAACATTTATTTTTCTCATTCAACTCGAATTGGTTTTTTTTTAATTGATATACATGATAAGCTGGTTTATAAATTTAGGTATGTTTTAATCTTGTGAAAACTGTTAAGGAATGAGAACCGTTAAATCACTTTAAGTTTTTTTTATCATAAAATGTTAAATCGTTTTTAATCGTACGCGCGAATCCGGATCCTAATTTTAAAGCAAGGTTTTAGTCTCTGCAAGCGGATAAGTTCATTTATAACTTTAATCTTGGTTATATCATTTTGGAGATATTATCATTAATTCGTTTTCTGGTCACCGGTATATGCAAAATTTTCAACTCAAAACTTTATAGATCGGACTTTAACCGATTTTTTATCAGATAAGTTAAAATTGTGTTTAAACGACATAGTTTAGATCACTTTGTTTTAATCTTAAAAATATCTATCTTGAAGGTATCATTATTAAATCACTTTCCGGGTTATTTATCTCACCAAACTTTTGAATAAAAACCATGGTTGATCTATTAAATGACTATTTTCTCAAATAATGTTAAATTTTTTAACCAACCGAAATTATAAATTAGCAAGGAGAAAATAAGCTCCACTAAAAGCCAAATGCTTAAACAAAATAACAAAAATAAATTGAAAGATCTTTGACAAACAACAATAGATAGAAAAAGTTACCCATGTGGATAAAGCTTAAAACTCCTTTATAATTATCCATTTTAGAAATTTTTTTCAAAACATGATCTTCGAGGTTTGACCCTGGCTATCTTTAAAATTCAATCGTATCAGCCTACTTAACTTAGCTTTCACAACATCACTAAAACGATCTTCACAGAAGATCAATTATCAATACTACGCAGATATATGTACGTATGTACGTACGTATGTATAAACATGTACTGAATGTACAATAAGACTTTTGAATTAGCTAACTACCATGGCACATGTCATGTGGGTGTGACTTCAATTACCGACGATGTCACAAAAACTTAAACTTTCACCGTTTTCAAAAGCCAGTTCGGTGTCGTTCACAATTTTCCGACTCTCAGTTTTCTTGTACTTAAACCGCAATTATCCCTCTGCTAATTTCCACACACAAAATACACAACTCACAAACGACTACCAACTGTTTGTTGCTTTGCCTCAATTAACTTTTTTATAGAACTCCCCCAAAATCATTATTTTGTTCAGATAAAGTTGGAGGGTTTTATTTCATTTGAAAAATAATGGACGTTTCTTAGGGTTCCGACAACAAATGATCGAAAATTTGCACTTCCTGTTGACTCCGAGCACAAGGCTACCGTGTTCTGGTTGTTTTCAGTTGCTACCCCTCACATGCGGGCATTCCATCTATCATGGGTATCTTTCTTTGCTTGCTTTGTTTCTATTTTTGCTGCTCCCCCACTCATGCCGATTATCCGCGACAATCTTGATTTAACGGCCACCGACATTGGCAATGCTGGGATCGCTGCCGTTTCTGGGGCGGTTTTTGCTCGTGTTGCTATGGGGACTGCCTGCGACCTATTCGGTCCCCGCCTCGCTTCCTCTTCCCTCATCCTCCTCACAGCGCCGACGGTGTACCTTAGCGCCATAGCTAACTCTCCGGCGGCCTTCTTAATGGTCCGTTTCTTCACCGGATTTTCTTTGGCCACCTTTGTTTCCACCCAGTTCTGGATGAGCTCCATGTTCTCTCCAGGAGTCGTCGGCACCGCCAACGGACTCTTCGGCGGCTGGGGTAACCTCGGCGGAGGAGCTACGCAACTAATCATGACACTCGTTTACTCCCTAATCCACTCCCATATCGGTTCAACTACATTCACCGCTTGGAAAATCACATTTTTCATTCCGGCATTATTTCAAACACTTAGCGCGTTTGCCATTTTCTTCCTGGGACAGAGCATGCCGGACGGAAATTACGTCAGACTCGAAATGAAACTAATCACCAAAAATACTATCTACGGTCTCCATATTCTTCCCCCACCGTATTAATACACAGTACCTGTTAATACATAAATTATATTACTTTTTTTTTTTTTAAACAAGAAGAAAATATCTTCTAAAATTTAAAATGAACGGTATGATTATTTGAGGGCTTTTGTATATGTTTCTCTTACTAACGTACAGGTGCCACTTTTAATGCAACAGGTAAACAACCGTACACACATATTATATTATAAAATATAACATTTACCAAATGTTTTGGCACTTGTTCTTAACGTCAGTTTCAATGAATAGTTTTATTACTGTGGTGACCTTGGTATAGCCATTCCATGTCCTCCATATTTTACAATCTTTTCCTCCTTAAAATACTGAATGATGTACTTGCTTGATCAGGACACTCTTTTTTATCCCAGTTCTACACGCTTCTCATCCCAGCATCTCCATTTTCGTTCGTTCTCTCAAGAAACCTCAGCATACAAAACCCTAGAGTCTTCGTCTCGCACTCACGGTTCTCATTTGCAATTTCTTTGCTCAATTCTCCTTCTAGATCATTTACTCACTCAATCACCGTAAGTTTTGCAGTTACTTCTTCTTGAACTGTTTGAGTTTCTAAACCCTAATTATCTGCATTATAATGCGATAGATTTCGTCATGGTTTATGTGCAATTCGGTTTATAGCGTACATATGATGTTCTAATGGCATATTTCTCAATGTTGTGGTCCATTTACGTGTTTACACTGCGAGACGGTACTATACGTGAAATGCGTTACAATTTTGTGGGTTTTGTGTATAACAAGAGGGTTTATATCGTCCGACTTATGGAAATTAGGATTTCGTTGGTGAATGTATGTGTGCGAGGTTGGTTGGAAGGAAAATTCATCCTCTTGGCACTGTTCTTAACGTCAGTTTCAATGAATAGTTGTATTACTGTGGTGACCTTGGTATAGCCATTCCATGTCCTCCATATTTTGCAATCTTTTCCTCCTTAAAATACTGAATGATGTACTTGCTTGATCAGGACACTCTTTTTTATCCCAGTTCTACACGCTTCTCATCCCAGCATCTCCATTTTCGTTCGTTCTCTCAAGAAACCTCAGCATACAAAACCCTAGAGTCTTCGTCTCGCACTCACGGTTCTCATTTGCAATTTCTTTGCTCAATTCTCCTTCTAGATCATTTACTCACTCAATCACCGTAAGTTTTGCAGTTACTACTTCTTGAACTGTTTGAGTTTCTAAACCCTAATTATCTGGCATTATAATGCGATAGATTTCGTCATGGTTTATGTGCAATTCGGTTTATAGCGTACATATGATGTTCTAATGGCATATTTCTCAATGTTGTGGTCCATTTACGTGTTTACACTGCGAGACGGTGCTATACGTGAAATGCGTTACAATTTTGTGGGTTTTGTGTATAACAAGAGGGTTTATATCGTCCGACTTATGGAAATTAGGATTTCGTTGGTGAATGTATGTGTGCGAGGTTGGTTGGAAGGAAAATTCATCCTCTTTAAAAATAAAACCTAGAAACCATCACCGCCATTGGCTGCCGCCACAGCTCTCCTCCGCCAATTTCTCCGGCAATGAACCCCCACCACGTTCTTGCTGCTCTCTACTCCCCTTATCTCCTTTCTCCATGCTATTTCACGATGAACGTCGCTGCTACACCGTTACCACCATTACAGCCACGCCATTCACCGCCTAACCATCAACCACCACCATCATTACTCCTTTTTAAAAGTCGTTGCATCTTAAGAATCCCCGGATAGACACACATAAAAGCAGGTATCATGTTTATTCTTTTTAATTTGGTCTTTAAGAATTTTGAAACTAACCGTAGATCTCATACTATAAAATCGAAAGATACCTTTAAAGTATGCACGCTATCTATTTGTGGAAATGCCATCACTCTATTTGGCAGGTATGTTTCTTTTTCTTGCACATTTTTTTTAAAATATTCAAAACTGAAATAAAACCCACTAAAATAATTGTTGTTTTTTTTTTCACATCTATCTTCACCGCTTTTTATTGGGATCGCCTACTACTTTATCAATGAAGTTGCATTTTTTGGAAGGAAGCTATGGTTTTTTAAGATTCACATCTTCGATATGTATATTTAATGGTCGCTTCTCATTTCTTTCAGGTGCTTAGGTTGACCGCCGTCCATGGTTCATAATGGGATAGGGCCAAAAGATGGACAAGGTTACTACTTATTTCTTTCAGCTACATCAGTTTATTTTATACCCGAATAAATCTAATATTTTCTCATTACTATTGCTGCTACACATATCAATATACTCTTTTTAACTTTTACTTTCTATTTGCAAAGGGAAAAGGAAGTTTGGTTTTATTAAAAGAAGTTAAAGGGTGGGAGACATCTATATATGATGGTGTTGAACAGGAAGAATTTTGTTTATGAATACCTAAAGGTTCTACAACAAAAGTCTCCTGAATAATGGATATATAGAGAACTTTATTGAGGTGCAACTGACAGAAAAAGTAGGACAACCATAAACCTATGTGTTTTAGTAGTATTTGTTAGAAATGGTGTTTATTGGTCTTAAACTATATATACTAATTATTTAAATAAATTTTAAATGAAGTTTTGAAACCATTTTTGACTAATTTGCCCTTCCCATCCACCCCCACCTAAAACATATACATATAGGACATACCCCAATATCAAGGCTTTGTACTCCATACTTGATATTTTAAAATCTTTCCATAGTTAATTTCTTAAAATTTTCCAACGGTTGATTTTTGTGTAAGTCTTGATTTCATTTTAATTTTTGATTAATCCATAAAAAACTTATAAGAGTACAATAAGGTCCTTGGTCCCGTTCCAAAAAAATAAGGTCCTTGGTAATTGCATTTTGCAGTTTTACTTTCCGGAAATATTTGTATCTATTTTTTGTAATGGATAATGGTTTTGTGAGTTGTACATATTGCATCATCTTTCAATCTCAAACAATTAATTCATCCCCGATCTTAAGTTATATAATTGAGGTAGCATTTGATCTAACACATTCGATTTGTACCTTATTTTAAACTGTAATATTGTTATAAGATTTCATGTCATTTAAATTAATTTGATGTTTATTTTTGTAAACATTTTTCAGATAAATAATATGTTTTTCTATTATCGAAATACATATCGTATATGTATTTTTCTTTTATAAAAAAAGTAACACGAGTTTTCAAGTGTCGGTGCTTTAAAATTGGCGGTTGTATTAGTGTTGGTCAGACATTTTTCAGATATTATTAATTATTAATTTTTACGACCTTTTTCATTTTGTTGAAAACCGAACAGTTGGTTTTATGAATGGTCTGTTTTATGAATGGTCTGGGTTTCCAATTTGATTTTTTTGGACACCAACAAAAATATAAAAACCAAAAAGTAGGTTGTGGTATGGATTCATCTTTTTTTTTTTTCTTTCAAAAGTGAGTAAATAAAAGGATTGATATTTAATTAATTGTTTGGTTTTTTTCATTTTCAGGTGATTGAAGAGAACGGCTACAAGGTTGTTCTTGATGTCATTCTTAATGAATTGAGACAAGTTGTGAAAATGATATTTCTTGCATATAGTCCCTAATTGGAAAAAATGAAAAAAATAGCAATGTACTTTCACATACACACACAAAATCTTTTTTAAACTTCCGCCGCAACGCGCGGTCGCAAAACCTTGTGGAAGCTTAAACACGTCTTCGTTCTCCTGTCGCTTCGTTTCCTCCCTCCCCCACGCCGATACTCTTTCCCAATCATTCTCCCCTCTTTTCTGTAACCCTAGATCTGGCACAACAGACCTTACAACTCACCACCGTAATCCCCTACTACTATTACAACCCTCACCACCATGGCACCAGCCGTCGTCACCACCGTCATCGGTCATAGGGTTCGCCATCAACTTTGTTAATGTATATCCCGCCACCGCCTTGATTAAAACTCTAACGCCATCGTCCTCGCCTTCGACCATCCGCAGCAACTCCTACAACCCAACCCAAAATTCAAAGAAGAATCCTTGGGTACGTACCATCGCTACCCTCTCTCTGTAAATTCAGTTTATCTATGTAAAGTACTGTAAAACTCCTCCATCAGTCTCTCATGTCGCACCTCTTCCTGTAAGAAAACCCTCATCCAAACCACCTGTAATAGATTCTTCGAGCACCACCGTTCAATCCGCCGTTCTCTTCTGAATCAATCACTAAATTTTATCATTTCTCTTATGATGAATTTTTAAGTGCGTTGCTATAACCAAAAGGAAATCAAAAGTAGGTTGTTTAATTCATTACTTTGTTGTCATTTAAAAAGGCTTTCTATTTTGTAATTTAACACTTATGTTAACGCCTCCATGTTATACAAAACTTTTCTCATTATTTGCTTGATTTGCGTCTGATGTTTATGGTGGATCTATTTTAGGGCATTATATGGGCTTACATGTGTTTTTTATTGTTTCAGTAAAGTTGGGCTTCCCTAGACAACAAACCGGTTTTGAAGGGTTGTTTCACCTCTTTGTTTGTCCAAATCAGTTTCATCACAAAAATCAAGTAAGTCAACTGTTAATAGCATCCTATTTTTATTTTATTTCACTTTAAAACATTGTATCTTGAAAATCTACCGATTGCAACATCTTACTTTCATTTTGTTTCTTTTAAAAGCACTACACTTTTAAATTTTACCAATTACATCTTACTTTCATTTATTACATTTTAAAACATTGTATTTTGAAAATTTACCAATTACAGTTTCCAACTTTTATTTTAATTATTTTTAAAACAATTTACTTAGAAAATCTACCGATTACAAAATCCTATTTTCACTTTTGTTCTTTTTATAACACTTAACATTAAAAATTTACCAATTTCAACATCCTACTTTAATTATTATTATTTTTTTAAAGCACATTACTTTGGAAATCATACGATTACAACATAATAATTTAAAACGTTGTATTTTGAAAATTTACCAATTACAGTTTCCTACTTTTATTTTAATTATTTTTAAAGCAATTTACTTTGAAAATCTTTCAATTACAGCATCCGACTTTCATTTTATTTCAGTTTAAAGAAGTCTATTTTGAAAATCTACCGATTACAAAATCGTATTTTCACTTTTGTTCTTTTTATAGCACTTAACATTAAAAATTTACCAATTTCAACATCCTACTTTAATTATTATTTTTTAAAGCACATTAATTTGGAAATCATACGATTACAACATAATAATTTAACTTCTATTATTTTTAAATCACTAAAGTTTCAAAATTTACCAATTACAACGTCCTACTTTTATCTTAGTTTGTTTTAAATCACCTAACTTTGAAAATTAATGTTAATGCTAATGCTATTTTCATTTTATTTCACTTTAAAACACTGTATCTTGAAAATCTATCAATTGCAACATCCTACTTTCATTTTATTTCTTTTAAAAGCATCACACTTTTAAATTTTACCAATTACATCTTATTTTCATTTATTACATTTTAAAACATTATACATTGAAAATCTATCAATTACAACATCTTATTTCATTTTACTTTGAAAAGCTATCGATTACAACATCCTAATTTCACTTCTATTTTATTTATACAACTTAACTTTGAAGATCTACCAATTACGACATTTTACTTTCGTTTTAAAGTATTGGACATTTAAAATCTACTAGTTACAATATCCTACATCAATTTTAGTTCTTTTTTAAAATATTTTACTTTGAAAATCTATCTGTCTCAACATTGTACGTTCATTTTAGTTATTTTAATGCATTTTACTTGGAAAATCTACAAATTTCAACATCCTACTTTTATCTTATTTCTCTTTTTTTTTAAACACTTACGTTGAAAATTTACCGATTACACCATCCTACTTTCATTTTATTTTATTTTAAAGCATCGTATTTCTAAAATCTACTAATTACAACATTCTACTTTCATTTTTAAGTTTTTTTTTAAAGCATTTTACTTTGAAAATTAAAAAATTTCAACATATTGTATTTATTTTACTTCCTTTTAAAACGTTGCATTGAGGTCGTATTCCAAAGATAATAATGCATTTATGTATTAAAGGGTTTTTTTTATTGCACAAGTTATTTTAATGTTGAGACTTTTAGTTTGGTATGCAATTTTTCTATATGTTCAGTTCATTTATGAGATTCCGGTTATGAAAGTGCTAGGATTTGAGTTCTTATATTTGATGAAAACATCCTCGTGTTGAATGTGCTTGTCTTTAGTTCTAATAGTGGTTTTCTTTTGTTTGCAGGAAGCAGCTATGGGTTCGAAAGTAATAAGGGTTCCATCTATATTACTATATATGTGTGAAATAGATTAAAAAACTGGAAAATAACCTGAAATGCTTTATTTTGTTTGTCATCAGTATTATTTAAATGCCATCGAGTCAACAAAACCTGAGATGGGGAGCTTGGCGAGGAAGTTGGTTTTTGTAGTGTCGTGCAGTGCACAATTCGGTTGTTGAAGTACGAAATATATGCAATCATCCTTACCTTAGCCAGCTTCACAAGGAACAGGTTGGTTTTGTCTTTCTTTTTATTAATAGTGCGATTTCGTTTTGCATGACATTGTGCAATTCTGGATATGATTTTTTAGTACTTATGTTCCAGCGTTATTTGTTGCAAACCTTGTGCGTTAATGATCTTTTTGTACTTTCTGGAACATGAAATTATTATAGGGTTCTTAATTTTGTTATTTACCAAGTGTGTTGTTTTAATTTCAGGTCCAGGATTTTACTCCCAAGCATTTTATTCCTAATGTGATAAGGTTTTGTGGGAAGCTTGTGATGTTAGATCGACTTGAGATGCAAGAAAGAGAAATGGACTTCCATAGTTGGCTGGGTGTGGGGAATGTAGAAACAGTTGTTATACATACACTACCTCTCCAATCCGCATTGAAAATCCTTTAATATCTTTCGGTCTATAATTTTTTCTTGGGATGCTTATGTTGGCAGGTTCTTCTCTTTTCAACAAACAAAAGGCTGCTTGATGTTATGGAGGATTATTTATATTGGAAACAGTACAAGTACCTTCGTCTAGATGGCCATACACATGGCGGTGACCGTGGGTCCCTAATTGACCAATTCAACAAACCAGGATCTCCATTTTTCATATTCCTGCTCAGGTAATCAACATTTTGGTTAGATTCTTTAGAGTAATGTTTACAAATTTATAATTTTTTTGTACATATTTCCTTTTGTCGTTCACAGTATACGTGCTGGAGGTGTTGGAGTGAATCTTCAAGCTGCTAATGCTAATGCTAATGCTAATGCTAATGCTAATGCTAACGCTAACGCTAACGCTAACGCTAACGCTAACGCTAATGCTATTGCTAATGCTAATGCTAATGCTAATGCTAATGCTAATGCTATTGCTATTGCTATTACCAATGCTAATCTACCAATTGCAACATCCTACTTTCATTTTATTTCTTTTAAAACCACTACACTTTTAAAATTTACCAATTACATCTTACTTTCATTTATTACATTTTAAAACATTATACATTGAAAATCTGTCAATTACAACATCTTATTTCCATTTTATTTCAGTTTAAAACATTATATTTTGAAAATTTACCGATTACAGCATTAAACTTTAATTTCAATTGTTTTTTAAAAGTTTACTTTGAAAATGTACCAATTACAACGTTTTACTCTCTTTTTAAATCATTATACTTTAAAAATCTATCATTTATAACACTCTAATTTCACTTTAGTTCTTTTTTAAAGCACTTAAACTTTGAAAATATAGCAATTATATTATCCTACTACTTTTATTTTAGTTTTTTTTTTTAAATCGCTGAACTTTGAAAAATTCACCAACTACATCATCCTTATTTCATTTCAGTTTTTCTAAAGCACTTCACTTATACCATTTAAGACATCTTACTTTCAATTTAAAACGTTGTATTTTGAAAATTTACCAATTACAGTTTCCTACTTTTATTTTAATTATTTTTAAAGCAATTTACTTTGAAAATCATTCAATTACAACATCCGACTTTCATTTTATTTCAGTTTAAAGAAGTCTACTTTGAAAATCTACCGATTACAAAATCCTATTTTCACTTTTGTTCTTTTTATAGCACTTAACATTAAAAATTTACCAATTTCAACATCCTACTTCAATTATAATTTTTTTAAAGCACAGTACTTTGGAAATCATACGATTACAACATAATAATTTAACTTCTATTTTTTTTAAATCACTAAAGTTTGAAAATTTACCAATTACATCGCCCTACTTTTATTTTAGTTTTTTTAAATCACCTAATTTGAAAATAATGCTAATGCTAATACTAATGGTAATAGTAATGGTAATGGTAATTCTAATGCTAATGCTAATGCTAATGCTATTGCTAATGCTAATGCTAATGCTAATGCTAATGCTAATGCTAATGCTATTGCTAATGCTAATGCTAATGCTAATGCTAATGCTAATGCTAATGCTAATGCTAATGCTGACACAAAAGGTAGGTATGGGTGGGGAGAGTAGCTTCTATTTAATTAATTTGCTTTTTTGGGCTGTGAGTACCGAGGGACGAGGGTCTCAATAGGTATATAGCTTCTATTTAATTAATTATGCATTCTCATTACTCTTGACTGTTTTGGTAATTGCCCCTATCTTGACATGATTTACCTTTTTGACAGATTTTAAGAATTTCACGCACTACTCGCCCTCCATCAGTTTATCTTTCAGACTTTTGGCGATCATAGATATTGGCAGCAACGAAGCAGACCTGGGGGTTTTGGTACTTGTTTTTTCTACATCTTTTCATCAATGCAAACGACCTACCCTTTACATCAATGTTAGATGCTTGTGCGTTTGTTAAAATTTTATCTTGAAACTGTTGGCACTTGCTACTCTGTACATGCGTGTGTGTTTGTTAAAAAAATTCTTGATAGGTATTAGCATCAACGAATCAGACCTCGGGGTTTACGATTTTAACCTTTTGTATTCTTTATTTTTTTCAACACAACTTTATGGTGTAATTCTTTTAATGTTTATTTTATTTCAAATGTAGAGAGGCAAGCCATCCAATGTTTGGTTCAATGCAGTGGACCGTTTAGTGAATAATGTTGGAAGAAGGAGATCATATCATGAATCCCGGGTAAATTTTATGTCTTTGAAGTGAAAATGAAACATTTGATTGCAAAATATATAACTTGAATATTGTTTTCTGTAAAATCCCAATTTGAAAAGCGAATTTATAAAGGATATGAAGTTTAACCATTTTTACAGGTTTTAAACTTCTGGTCTATTCGTCTTCGGCTTTCTGGGTTCTTCTCACAATGTAATGTCCTCTCATTTTCTACAATCATCTTCCTTCCTTCCTTCCATTAAATTGATGAAATATTTTTGCTATAGTTCATGCTTTTTTCCCTTGACTGTCTACAAATGAAAAACAGCTTGAAACATTCCCTAAGAGCCGACAATTTGATCTTGAATATGTACCATCACATTATTAGTTTCAAAATACCCTTAAAATTAACATTTTAAGATTTTTACGATATTGATTCAAATTTATAAAATTTTTATATTCATCTAATGGTTCTTATGAATAAATGCACAAGAAATGAAGGTTGTACGATTGAAGGTTTTAAAAACTAGGTAAGATTAAAGACATGTTTTTCCTAATTCGCCACTATCTTACGTAAATATTCAAAAACTATGATTTTTCTATATCAGTAGTCACCAAAAAAGCAATAAAAATGTTTCAAACATGGTAAATCTGATTTGTTCTATTATGTTTTTAGATTTTAATTTTCCATCTGTATATATTCACCAAAACCATAGTAAATTTGTTTATTTGTTGTTAGTTTTTGTATAAAGCAAGGCATAGTAACTTTGTTTAATTTTCTTAGCTCTACTGATAAATTCTAATTCATGGAGGGTATTCACATCGGATGTATAATCCTAAGTGTTTGATTAGTGTGATTGACCCACTTTTTCTGAATTTGAACTTATATTTATCCAAATTCTATTTTAAAATTATAAAAATGATGTGTTGTGTGAAAGAAACTTCTCTCACTTTTTGACCATGTGACATTGATTTGAAAGGTCTAACCTAAGTTTGTATGTATTTAATTTGTTTTGAGTAAAAATCAATTTCACTAAAATGTCCATGGTTTAATCATTAATGATCACAAGGTAATGGATTAGATACGTTATTCTAATGTTTTACCCTTTTTCTTTGTGGTATTAGATCTATCATAAGCTTCATCTACAACTTTGCATGTTTGTTATAGTTTTTATTCCTGATGCACTTCCCTTTGTGTTTATATATGAATCAATCACTAAATTTTATCGTTTCTCTTATGATGAACTTTTAAGTGTGTTGCTATAACCAAAAGGAAATCAAAAGTAGGTTGTTTAATTCATTACTTTGTTGTCATTTAAAAAGGCTTTCTATTTTGTAATTTAACACTTACGTTAACGCCTCCATGTTATACAAAACTTTTCTCATTATTTGCTTGATTTGCGTCTGATGTTTATGGTGGATCTATTTTAGGGCATTATATGGGCTTACATGTGTTTTTTATTGTTTCAGTAAAGTTGGGCTTCCCTAGACAACGAACCGGTTTTGAAGGGTTGTTTCACCTCTTTGTTTGTCCAAATCAGTTTCATCATAAAAATCAAGTAAGTCAACTGTTAATAGCATCCTATTTTTATTTTATTTCACTTTAAAACATTGTATCTTGAAAATCTACCGATTGCAACATCTTACTTTCATTTTGTTTCTTTTAAAAGCACTACACTTTTAAATTTTACCAATTACATTTTACTTTCATTTATTACATTTTAAAACATTGTATTTTGAAAATTTACCAATTACAGTTTCCAACTTTTATTTTAATTATTTTTAAAACAATTTACTTAGAAAATCTACCGATTACAAAATCCTATTTTCACTTTTGTTCTTTTTATAACACTTGACATTAAAAATTTATCAATTTCAACATCCTACTTTAATTATTATTATTTTTTTAAAGCACATTACTTTGGAAATCATACGATTACAACATAATAATTTAAAACGTTGTATTTTGAAAATTTACCAATTACAGTTTCCTACTTTTATTTTAATTATTTTTAAAGCAATTTACTTTGAAAATCTTTCAATTACAGCATCCGACTTTCATTTTATTTCAGTTTAAAGAAGTCTATTTTGAAAATCTACCGATTACAAAATCGTATTTTCACTTTTGTTCTTTTTATAGCACTTAACATTAAAAATTTACCAATTTCAACATCCTACTTTAATTATTATTTTTTAAAGCACATTAATTTGGAAATCATACGATTACAACATAATAATTTAACTTCTATTATTTTTAAATCACTAAAGTTTCAAAATTTACCAATTACAACGTCCTACTTTTATCTTAGTTTGTTTTAAATCACCTAACTTTGAAAATTAATGTTAATGCTAATGCTATTTTCATTTTATTTCACTTTAAAACACTGTATCTTGAAAATCTATCAATTGCAACATCCTACTTTCATTTTATTTCTTTTAAAAGCATCACACTTTTAAATTTTACCAATTACATCTTATTTTCATTTATTACATTTTAAAACATTATACATTGAAAATCTATCAATTACAACATCTTATTTCATTTTACTTTGAAAAGCTATCGATTACAACATCCTAATTTCACTTCTATTTTATTTATACAACTTAACTTTGAAGATCTACCAATTACGACATTTTACTTTCGTTTTAAAGTATTGGACATTTAAAATCTACTAGTTACAATATCCTACATCAATTTTAGTTCTTTTTTAAAATATTTTACTTTGAAAATCTATCTGTCTCAACATTGTACGTTTATTTTAGTTATTTTAATGCATTTTACTTGGAAAATCTACAAATTTCAACATCCTACTTTTATCTTATTTCTCTTTTTTTTTTTAAAACACTTACGTTGAAAATTTACCGATTACACCATCCTACTTTCATTTTATTTTATTTTAAAGCATCGTATTTCTAAAATCTACTAATTACAACATTCTACTTTCATTTTTAAGTTTTTTTTAAAGCATTTTACTTTGAAAATTAAAAAATTTCAACATATTGTATTTATTTTACTTCCTTTTAAAACGTTGCATTGAGGTCGTATTCCAAAGATAATAATGCATTTATGTACTAAAGGGTTTGTTTTTATTGCACAAGTTATTTTAATGTTGAGACTTTTAGTTTGGTATGCAATTTTTCTATATGTTCAGTTCATTTATGAGATTCCGGTTATGAAAGTGCTAGGATTTGAGTTCTTATATTTGATGAAAGCATCCTCGTGTTGAATGTGCTTGTCTTTAGTTCTAATAGTGGTTTTCTTTTGTTTGCAGGAAGCAGCTATGGGTTCGAAAGTAATAAGGGTTCCATCTATATTACTATATATGTGTGAAATAGATTAAAAAACTGGAAAATAACCTGAAATGCTTTATTTTGTTTGTCATCAGTATTATTTAAATGCCATCGAGTCAACAAAACCTGAGATGGGGAGCTTGGCGAGGAAGTTGGAGGACTGCAACCTTGGAAGAATTGTGAAATGACCAAAATACCCTTTATTGGTTTTTGTAGTGTCGTGCAGTGCACAATTCGGTTGTTGAAGTACGAAATATATGCAATCATCCTTACCTTAGCCAGCTTCACAAGGAACAGGTTGGTTTTGTCTTTCTTTTTATTAATAGTGCGATTTCGTTTTGCATGACATTGTGCAATTCTGGATATGATTTTTTAGTACTTATGTTCCAGCGTTATTTGTTGCAAACCTTGTGCGTTAATGATCTTTTTGTACTTTCTGGAACATGAAATTATTATAGGGTTCTTAATTTTGTTATTTACCAAGTGTGTTGTTTTAATTTCAGGTCCAGGATTTTACTCCCAAGCATTTTCTTCCTAATGTGATAAGGTTTTGTGGGAAGCTTGTGATGTTAGATCGACTTGAGATGCAAGAAAGAGAAATGGACTTCCATAGTTGGCTGGGTGTGGGGAATGTAGAAACAGTTGTTATACATACACTACCTCTCCAATCCGCATTGAAAATCCTTTAATATCTTTCGGTCTATAATTTTTTCTTGGGATGCTTATGTTGGCAGGTTCTTCTCTTTTCAACAAACAAAAGGCTGCTTGATGTTATGGAGGATTATTTATATTGGAAACAGTACAAGTACCTTCGTCTAGATGGCCATACACATGGCGGTGACCGTGGGTCCCTAATTGACCAATTCAACAAACCAGGATCTCCATTTTTCATATTCCTGCTCAGGTAATCAACATTTTGGTTAGATTCTTTAGAGTAATGTTTACAAATTTATAATTTTTTTGTACATATTTCCTTTTGTCGTTCACAGTATACGTGCTGGAGGTGTTGGAGTGAATCTTCAAGCTGCTAATGCTAATGCTAATGCTAATGCTAATGCTAATGCTAATGCTAATGCTAATGCTAATGCTAATGCTAACGCTAACGTTAACGCTAACGCTAACGCTAACGCTAACGCTAACGCTAATGCTATTGCTAATGCTAATGCTAATGCTAATGCTAATGCTAATGCTAATGCTATTGCTATTGCTATTGCTATTACCAATGCTAATCTACCAATTGCAACATCCTACTTTCATTTTATTTCTTTTAAAACCACTACACTTTTAAAATTTACCAATTACATCTTACTTTCATTTATTACATTTTAAAACATTATACATTGAAAATCTGTCAATTACAACATCTTATTTCCATTTTATTTCAGTTTAAAACATTATATTTTGAAAATTTACCGATTACAGCATTAAACTTTAATTTCAATTGTTTTTTAAAAGTTTACTTTGAAAATGTACCAATTACAACATTTTACTCTCTTTTTAAATCATTATACTTTAAAAATCTATCAATTATAACACTCTAATTTCACTTTAGTTCTTTTTTAAAGCACTTAAACTTTGAAAATATAGCAATTATATTATCCTACTACTTTTATTTTAGTTTTTTTTTTTAAATCGCTGAACTTTGAAAAATTCACCAACTACATCATCCTTATTTCATTTCAGTTTTTCTAAAGCACTTCACTTATACCATTTAAGACATCTTACTTTCAATTTAAAACGTTGTATTTTGAAAATTTACCAATTACAGTTTCCTACTTTTATTTTAATTATTTTTAAAGCAATTTACTTTGAAAATCATTCAATTACAACATCCGACTTTCATTTTATTTCAGTTTAAAGAAGTCTACTTTGAAAATCTACCGATTACAAAATCCTATTTTCACTTTTGTTCTTTTTATAGCACTTAACATTAAAATTTTACCAATTTCAACATCCTACTTCAATTATAATTTTTTTAAAGCACAGTACTTTGGAAATCATACGATTACAACATAATAATTTAACTTCTATTTTTTTTAAATCACTAAAGTTTGAAAATTTACCAATTACATCGCCCTACTTTTATTTTAGTTTTTTTAAATCACCTAATTTGAAAATAATGCTAATGCTAATACTAATGGTAATAGTAATGGTAATGGTAATTCTAATTCTAATGCTAATGCTAATGCTAATGCTAATGCTATTGCTAATGCTAATGCTAATGCTAATGCTAATGCTAATGCTAATGCTAATGCTAATGCTATTGCTAATGCTAATGCTAATGCTAATGCTAATGCTAATGCTAATGCTAATGCTAATGCTAATGCTAATGCTAATGCTGACACAAAAGGTAGGTATGGGTGGGGAGAGTGGCTTCTATTTAATTAATTTGCTTTTTTGGGCTGTGAGTACCGAGGGACGAGGGTCTCAATAGGTATATAGCTTCTATTTAATTAATTATGCATTCTCATTACTCTTGGCTGTTTTGGTAATTGCCCTTATCTTGACATGATTTACCTTTTTGACAGATTTTAAGAATTTCACGCACTACTCGCCCTCCATCAGTTTATCTTTCAGACTTTTGGCGATCATAGATATTGGCAGCAACGAAGCAGACCTGGGGGTTTTGGTACTTGTTTTTTCTACATCTTTTCATCAATGCAAACGACCTACCCTTTACATCAATGTTAGATGCTTGTGCGTTTGTTAAAATTTTATCTTGAAACTGTTGGCACTTGCTACTCTGTACATGCGTGTGTGTTTGTTAAAAAAATTCTTGATAGGTATTAGCATCAACGAATCAGACCTCGGGGTTTACGATTTTAACCTTTTGTATTCTTTATTTTTTTCAACACAACTTTATGGTGTAATTCTTTTAACGTTTATTTTATTTCAAATGTAGAGAGGCAAGCCATCCAATGTTTGGTTCAATGCAGTGGACCGTTTAGTGAATAATGTTGGAAGAAGGAGATCATATCATGAATCCCGGGTAAATTTTATGTCTTTGAAGTGAAAATGAAACATTTGATTGCAAAATATATAACTTGAATATTGTTTTCTGTAAAATCCCAATTTGAAAAGCGAATTTATAAAGGATATGAAGTTTAACCATTTTTACAGGTTTTAAACTTCTGGTCTATTCGTCTTCGGCTTTCTGGGTTCTTCTCACAATGTAATGTCCTCTCATTTTCTACAATCATCTTCCTTCCTTCCTTCCATTAAATTGATGAAATATTTTTGCTATAGTTCATGCTTTTTTCCCTTGACTGTCTACAAATGAAAAACAGCTTGAAACATTCCCTAAGAGCCGACAATTTGATCTTGAATATGTACCATCACATTATTAGTTTCAAAATACCCTTAAAATTAACATTTTAAGATTTTTACGATATTGATTCAAATTTATAAAATTTTTATATTCATCTAATGGTTCTTATGAATAAAATTTTTATATTCATTTAAAAACTAGGTAAGATTAAAGACATGTTTTTCCTAATTCGCCACTATCTTACGTAGATATTCAAAAACTATGATTGTTCTATATCAGTAGTCACCAAAAAAGCAATAAAATGTTTCAAACATGGTAAATCTGATTTGTTCTATTATGTTTTTAGATTTTAATTTTCCATCTGTATATATTCACCAAAACCATAGTAAATTTGTTTATTTGTTGTTAGTTTTTGTATAAAGCAAGGCATAGTAACTTTGTTTAATTTTCTTAGCTCTACTGATAAATTCTAATTCATGGAGGGTATTCACATCGGATGTATAATCCTAAGTGTTTGATTAGTGTGATTGACCCACTTTTTCTGAATTTGAACTTATATTTATCCAAATTCTATTTTAAAATTATAAAAATGATGTGTTGTGTGAAAGAAACTTCTCTCACTTTTTGACCATGTGACATTGATTTGAAAGGTCTAACCTAAGTTTGTATGTATTTAATTTGTTTTGAGTAAAAATCAATTTCACTAAAATGTCCATGGTTTAATCATTAATGATCACAAGGTAATGGATTAGATACGTTATTCTAATGTTTTACCCTTTTTCTTTGTGGTATTAGATCTATCATAAGCTTCATCTACAACTTTGCATGTTTGTTATAGTTTTTATTCCTGATGCACTTCCCTTTGTGTTTATATATGAATCAATCACTAAATTTTATCGTTTCTCTTATGATGAACTTTTAAGTGCGTTGCTATAACCAAAAGGAAATCAAAAGTAGGTTGTTTAATTCATTACTTTGTTGTCATTTAAAAAGGCTTTCTATTTTGTAATTTAACACTTACGTTAACGCCTCCATGTTATACAAAACTTTTCTCATTATTTGCTTGATTTGCGTCTGATGTTTATGGTGGATCTATTTTAGGGCATTATATGGGCTTACATGTGTTTTTTATTGTTTCAGTAAAGTTGGGCTTCCCTAGACAACGAACCGGTTTTGAAGGGTTGTTTCACCTCTTTGTTTGTCCAAATCAGTTTCATCACAAAAATCAAGTAAGTCAACTGTTAATAGCATCCTATTTTTATTTTATTTCACTTTAAAACATTGTATCTTGAAAATCTACCGATTGCAACATCTTACTTTCATTTTGTTTCTTTTAAAAGCACTACACTTTTAAATTTTACCAATTACATTTTACTTTCATTTATTACATTTTAAAACATTGTATTTTGAAAATTTACCAATTACAGTTTCCAACTTTTATTTTAATTATTTTTAAAACAATTTACTTAGAAAATCTACCGATTACAAAATCCTATTTTCACTTTTGTTCTTTTTATAACACTTGACATTAAAAATTTATCAATTTCAACATCCTACTTTAATTATTATTATTTTTTTAAAGCACATTACTTTGGAAATCATACGATTACAACATAATAATTTAAAACGTTGTATTTGAAAATTTACCAATTACAGTTTCCTACTTTTATTTTAATTATTTTTAAAGCAATTTACTTTGAAAATCTTTCAATTACAGCATCCGACTTTCATTTTATTTCAGTTTAAAGAAGTCTATTTTGAAAATCTACCGATTACAAAATCGTATTTTCACTTTTGTTCTTTTTATAGCACTTAACATTAAAAATTTACCAATTTCAACATCCTACTTTAATTATTATTTTTTAAAGCACATTAATTTGGAAATCATACGATTACAACATAATAATTTAACTTCTATTATTTTTAAATCACTAAAGTTTCAAAATTTACCAATTACAACGTCCTACTTTTATCTTAGTTTGTTTTAAATCACCTAACTTTGAAAATTAATGTTAATGCTAATGCTATTTTCATTTTATTTCACTTTAAAACACTGTATCTTGAAAATCTATCAATTGCAACATCCTACTTTCATTTTATTTCTTTTAAGAGCATCACACTTTTAAATTTTACCAATTACATCTTATTTTCATTTATTACATTTTAAAACATTATACATTGAAAATCTATCAATTACAACATCTTATTTCATTTTACTTTGAAAAGCTATCGATTACAACATCCTAATTTCACTTCTATTTTATTTATACAACTTAACTTTGAAGATCTACCAATTACGACATTTTACTTTCGTTTTAAAGTATTGGACATTTAAAATCTACTAGTTACAATATCCTACATCAATTTTAGTTCTTTTTTAAAATATTTTACTTTGAAAATCTATCTGTCTCAACATTGTACGTTTATTTTAGTTATTTTAATGCATTTTACTTGGAAAATCTACAAATTTCAACATCCTACTTTTATCTTATTTCTCTTTTTTTTTTAAAACACTTACGTTGAAAATTTACCGATTACACCATCCTACTTTCATTTTATTTTATTTTAAAGCATCGTATTTCTAAAATCTACTAATTACAACATTCTACTTTCATTTTTAAGTTTTTTTTAAAGCATTTTACTTTGAAAATTAAAAAATTTCAACATATTGTATTTATTTTACTTCCTTTTAAAACGTTGCATTGAGGTCGTATTCCAAAGATAATAATGCATTTATGTATTAAAGGGTTTGTTTTTATTGCACAAGTTATTTTAATGTTGAGACTTTTAGTTTGGTATGCAATTTTTCTATATGTTCAGTTCATTTATGAGATTCCGGTTATGAAAGTGCTAGGATTTGAGTTCTTATATTTGATGAAAGCATCCTCGTGTTGAATGTGCTTGTCTTTAGTTCTAATAGTGGTTTTCTTTTGTTTGCAGGAAGCAGCTATGGGTTCGAAAGTAATAAGGGTTCCATCTATATTACTATATATGTGTGAAATAGATTAAAAAACTGGAAAATAAGCTGAAATGCTTTATTTTGTTTGTCATCAGTATTATTTAAATGCCATCGAGTCAACAAAACCTGAGATGGGGAGCTTGGCGAGGAAGTTGGAGGACTGCAACCTTGGAAGAATTATGAAATGACCAAAATACCCTTTATTGGTTTTTGTAGTGTCGTGCAGTGCACAATTCGGTTGTTGAAGTACGAAATATATGCAATCATCCTTACCTTAGCCAGCTTCACAAGGAACAGGTTGGTTTTGTCTTTCTTTTTATTAATAATGCGATTTCGTTTTGCATGACATTGTCCAATTCTGGATATGATTTTTTAGTACTTATGTTCCAGCGTTATTTGTTGCAAACCATGTGCGTTAATGATCTTTTTGTACTTTCTGGAACATGAAATTATTATAGGGTTCTTAATTTTGTTATTTACCAAGTGTGTTGTTTTAATTTCAGGTCCAGGATTTTACTCCCAAGCATTTTCTTCCTAATGTGATAAGGTTTTGTGGGAAGCTTGTGATGTTAGATCGACTTGAGATGCAAGAAAGAGAAATGGACTTCCATAGTTGGCTGGGTGTGGGGAATGTAGAAACAGTTGTTATACATACACTACCTCTCCAATCCGCATTGAAAATCCTTTAATATCTTTCGGTCTATAATTTTTTCTTGGGATGCTTATGTTGGCAGGTTCTTCTCTTTTCAACAAACAAAAGGCTGCTTGATGTTATGGAGGATTATTTATATTGGAAACAGTACAAGTACCTTCGTCTAGATGGCCATACACATGGCGGTGACCGTGGGTCCCTAATTGACCAATTCAACAAACCAGGATCTCCATTTTTCATATTCCTGCTCAGGTAATCAACATTTTGGTTAGATTCTTTAGAGTAATGTTTACAAATTTATAATTTTTTTGTACATATTTCCTTTTGTCGTTCACAGTATACGTGCTGGAGGTGTTGGAGTGAATCTTCAAGCTGCTAATGCTAATGCTAATGCTAATGCTAATGCTAATGCTAACGCTAACGCTAACGCTAACGCTAACGCTAACGCTAATGCTATTGCTAATGCTAATGCTAATGCTAATGCTAATGCTAATGCTAATGCTAATGCTATTGCTATTACCAATGCTAATCTACCAATTGCAACATCCTACTTTCATTTTATTTCTTTTAAAACCACTACACTTTTAAAATTTACCAATTACATCTTACTTTCATTTATTACATTTTAAAACATTATACATTGAAAATCTGTCAATTACAACATCTTATTTCCATTTTATTTCAGTTTAAAACATTATATTTTGAAAATTTACCGATTACAGCATTAAACTTTAATTTCAATTGTTTTTTAAAAGTTTACTTTGAAAATGTACCAATTACAACGTTTTACTCTCTTTTTAAATCATTATACTTTAAAAATCTATCATTTATAACACTCTAATTTCACTTTAGTTCTTTTTTAAAGCACTTAAACTTTGAAAATATAGCAATTATATTATCCTACTACTTTTATTTTAGTTTTTTTTTAAATCGCTGAACTTTGAAAAATTCACCAACTACATCATCCTTATTTCATTTCAGTTTTTCTAAAGCACTTCACTTATACCATTTAAGACATCTTACTTTCAATTTAAAACGTTGTATTTTGAAAATTTACCAATTACAGTTTCCTACTTTTATTTTAATTATTTTTAAAGCAATTTACTTTGAAAATCATTCAATTACAACATCCGACTTTCATTTTATTTCAGTTTAAAGAAGTCTACTTTGAAAATCTACCGATTACAAAATCCTATTTTCACTTTTGTTCTTTTTATAGCACTTAACATTAAAAATTTACCAATTTCAACATCCTACTTCAATTATAATTTTTTTAAAAGCACAGTACTTTGGAAATCATACGATTACAACATAATAATTTAACTTCTATTTTTTTTAAATCACTAAAGTTTGAAAATTTACCAATTACATCGCCCTACTTTTATTTTAGTTTTTTTAAATCACCTAATTTGAAAATAATGCTAATGCTAATACTAATGGTAATAGTAATGGTAATGGTAATTCTAATGCTAATGCTAATGCTAATGCTAATGCTAATGCTAATGCTAATGCTAATGCTATTGCTAATGCTAATGCTAATGCTAATGCTAATGCTAATGCTATTGCTAATGCTAATGCTAATGCTAATGCTAATGCTAATGCTGACACAAAAGGTAGGTATGGGTGGGGAGAGTAGCTTCTATTTAATTAATTTGCTTTTTTGGGCTGTGAGTACCGAGGGACGAGGGTCTCAATAGGTATATAGCTTCTATTTAATTAATTATGCATTCTCATTACTCTTGACTGTTTTGGTAATTGCCCCTATCTTGACATGATTTACCTTTTTGACAGATTTTAAGAATTTCACGCACTACTCGCCCTCCATCAGTTTATCTTTCAGACTTTTGGCGATCATAGATATTGGCAGCAACGAAGCAGACCTGGGGGTTTTGGTACTTGTTTTTTCTACATCTTTTCATCAATGCAAACGACCTACCCTTTACATCAATGTTAGATGCTTGTGCGTTTGTTAAAATTTTATCTTGAAACTGTTGGCACTTGCTACTCTGTACATGCGTGTGTGTTTGTTAAAAAAATTCTTGATAGGTATTAGCATCAACGAATCAGACCTCGGGGTTTACGATTTTAACCTTTTGTATTCTTTATTTTTTTCAACACAACTTTATGGTGTAATTCTTTTAATGTTTATTTTATTTCAAATGTAGAGAGGCAAGCCATCCAATGTTTGGTTCAATGCAGTGGACCGTTTAGTGAATAATGTTGGAAGAAGGAGATCATATCATGAATCCCGGGTAAATTTTATGTCTTTGAAGTGAAAATGAAACATTTGATTGCAAAATATATAACTTGAATATTGTTTTCTGTAAAATCCCAATTTGAAAAGCGAATTTATAAAGGATATGAAGTTTAACCATTTTTACAGGTTTTAAACTTCTGGTCTATTCGTCTTCGGCTTTCTGGGTTCTTCTCACAATGTAATGTCCTCTCATTTTCTACAATCATCTTCCTTCCTTCCTTCCATTAAATTGATGAAATATTTTTGCTATAGTTCATGCTTTTTTCCCTTGACTGTCTACAAATGAAAAACAGCTTGAAACATTCCCTAAGAGCCGACAATTTGATCTTGAATATGTACCATCACATTATTAGTTTCAAAATACCCTTAAAATTAACATTTTAAGATTTTTACGATATTGATTCAAATTTATAAAATTTTTATATTCATCTAATGGTTCTTATGAATAAATGCACAAGAAATGAAGGTTGTACGATTGAAGGTTTTAAAAACTAGGTAAGATTAAAGACATGTTTTTCCTAATTCGCCACTATCTTACGTAAATATTCAAAAACTATGATTTTTCTATATCAGTAGTCACCAAAAAAGCAATAAAAATGTTTCAAACATGGTAAATCTGATTTGTTCTATTATGTTTTTAGATTTTAATTTTCCATCTGTATATATTCACCAAAACCATAGTAAATTTGTTTATTTGTTGTTAGTTTTTGTATAAAGCAAGGCATAGTAACTTTGTTTAATTTTCTTAGCTCTACTGATAAATTCTAATTCATGGAGGGTATTCACATCGGATGTATAATCCTAAGTGTTTGATTAGTGTGATTGACCCACTTTTTCTGAATTTGAACTTATATTTATCCAAATTCTATTTTAAAATTATAAAAATGATGTGTTGTGTGAAAGAAACTTCTCTCACTTTTTGACCATGTGACATTGATTTGAAAGGTCTAACCTAAGTTTGTATGTATTTAATTTGTTTTGAGTAAAAATCAATTTCACTAAAATGTCCATGGTTTAATCATTAATGATCACAAGGTAATGGATTAGATACGTTATTCTAATGTTTTACCCTTTTTCTTTGTGGTATTAGATCTATCATAAGCTTCATCTACAACTTTGCATGTTTGTTATAGTTTTTATTCCTGATGCACTTCCCTTTGTGTTTATATATGAATCAATCACTAAATTTTATCGTTTCTCTTATGATGAACTTTTAAGTGTGTTGCTATAACCAAAAGGAAATCAAAAGTAGGTTGTTTAATTCATTACTTTGTTGTCATTTAAAAAGGCTTTCTATTTTGTAATTTAACACTTACGTTAACGCCTCCATGTTATACAAAACTTTTCTCATTATTTGCTTGATTTGCGTCTGATGTTTATGGTGGATCTATTTTAGGGCATTATATGGGCTTACATGTGTTTTTTATTGTTTCAGTAAAGTTGGGCTTCCCTAGACAACGAACCGGTTTTGAAGGGTTGTTTCACCTCTTTGTTTGTCCAAATCAGTTTCATCACAAAAATCAAGTAAGTCAACTGTTAATAGCATCCTATTTTTATTTTATTTCACTTTAAAACATTGTATCTTGAAAATCTACCGATTGCAACATCTTACTTTCATTTTGTTTCTTTTAAAAGCACTACACTTTTAAATTTTACCAATTACATTTTACTTTCATTTATTACATTTTAAAACATTGTATTTTGAAAATTTACCAATTACAGTTTCCAACTTTTATTTTAATTATTTTTAAAACAATTTACTTAGAAAATCTACCGATTACAAAATCCTATTTTCACTTTTGTTCTTTTTATAACACTTGACATTAAAAATTTATCAATTTCAACATCCTACTTTAATTATTATTTTTTTTTAAAGCACATTACTTTGGAAATCATACGATTACAACATAATAATTTAAAACGTTGTATTTTGAAAATTTACCAATTACAGTTTCCTACTTTTATTTTAATTATTTTTAAAGCAATTTACTTTGAAAATCTTTCAATTACAGCATCCGACTTTCATTTTATTTCAGTTTAAAGAAGTCTATTTTGAAAATCTACCGATTACAAAATCGTATTTTCACTTTTGTTCTTTTTATAGCACTTAACATTAAAAATTTACCAATTTCAACATCCTACTTTAATTATTATTTTTTAAAGCACATTAATTTGGAAATCATACGATTACAACATAATAATTTAACTTCTATTATTTTTAAATCACTAAAGTTTCAAAATTTACCAATTACAACGTCCTACTTTTATCTTAGTTTGTTTTAAATCACCTAACTTTGAAAATTAATGTTAATGCTAATGCTATTTTCATTTTATTTCACTTTAAAACACTGTATCTTGAAAATCTATCAATTGCAACATCCTACTTTCATTTTATTTCTTTTAAAAGCATCACACTTTTAAATTTTACCAATTACATCTTATTTTCATTTATTACATTTTAAAACATTATACATTGAAAATCTATCAATTACAACATCTTATTTCATTTTACTTTGAAAAGCTATCGATTACAACATCCTAATTTCACTTCTATTTTATTTATACAACTTAACTTTGAAGATCTACCAATTACGACATTTTACTTTCGTTTTAAAGTATTGGACATTTAAAATCTACTAGTTACAATATCCTACATCAATTTTAGTTCTTTTTTAAAATATTTTACTTTGAAAATCTATCTGTCTCAACATTGTACGTTTATTTTAGTTATTTTAATGCATTTTACTTGGAAAATCTACAAATTTCAACATCCTACTTTTATCTTATTTCTCTTTTTTTTTAAAACACTTACGTTGAAAATTTACCGATTACACCATCCTACTTTCATTTTATTTTATTTTAAAGCATCGTATTTCTAAAATCTACTAATTACAACATTCTACTTTCATTTTTAAGTTTTTTTTAAAGCATTTTACTTTGAAAATTAAAAAATTTCAACATATTGTATTTATTTTACTTCCTTTTAAAACGTTGCATTGAGGTCGTATTCCAAAGATAATAATGCATTTATGTATTAAAGGGTTTTTTTTATTGCACAAGTTATTTTAATGTTGAGACTTTTAGTTTGGTATGCAATTTTTCTATATGTTCAGTTCATTTATGAGATTCCGGTTATGAAAGTGCTAGGATTTGAGTTCTTATATTTGATGAAAACATCCTCGTGTTGAATGTGCTTGTCTTTAGTTCTAATAGTGGTTTTCTTTTGTTTGCAGGAAGCAGCTATGGGTTCGAAAGTAATAAGGGTTCCATCTATATTACTATATATGTGTGAAATAGATTAAAAAACTGGAAAATAAGCTGAAATGCTTTATTTTGTTTGTCATCAGTATTATTTAAATGCCATCGAGTCAACAAAACCTGAGATGGGGAGCTTGGCGAGGAAGTTGGAGGACTGCAACCTTGGAAGAATTATGAAATGACCAAAATACCCTTTATTGGTTTTTGTAGTGTCGTGCAGTGCACAATTCGGTTGTTGAAGTACGAAATATATGCAATCATCCTTACCTTAGCCAGCTTCACAAGGAACAGGTTGGTTTTGTCTTTCTTTTTATTAATAATGCGATTTCGTTTTGCATGACATTGTCCAATTCTGGATATGATTTTTTAGTACTTATGTTCCAGCGTTATTTGTTGCAAACCATGTGCGTTAATGATCTTTTTGTACTTTCTGGAACATGAAATTATTATAGGGTTCTTAATTTTGTTATTTACCAAGTGTGTTGTTTTAATTTCAGGTCCAGGATTTTACTCCCAAGCATTTTCTTCCTAATGTGATAAGGTTTTGTGGGAAGCTTGTGATGTTAGATCGACTTGAGATGCAAGAAAGAGAAATGGACTTCCATAGTTGGCTGGGTGTGGGGAATGTAGAAACAGTTGTTATACATACACTACCTCTCCAATCCGCATTGAAAATCCTTTAATATCTTTCGGTCTATAATTTTTTCTTGGGATGCTTATGTTGGCAGGTTCTTCTCTTTTCAACAAACAAAAGGCTGCTTGATGTTATGGAGGATTATTTATATTGGAAACAGTACAAGTACCTTCGTCTAGATGGCCATACACATGGCGGTGACCGTGGGTCCCTAATTGACCAATTCAACAAACCAGGATCTCTATTTTTCATATTCCTGCTCAGGTAATCAACATTTTGGTTAGATTCTTTAGAGTAATGTTTACAAATTTATAATTTTTTTGTACATATTTCCTTTTGTCGTTCACAGTATACGTGCTGGAGGTGTTGGAGTGAATCTTCAAGCTGCTAATGCTAATGCTAATGCTAATGCTAATGCTAACGCTAACGCTAAGGCTATTGCTAATGCTAATGCTAATGCTAATGCTAATGCTAACGCTAACGCTAACGCTAACGCTAACGCTAACGCTAACGCTAATGCTATTGCTAATGCTAATGCTAATGCTAATGCTAATGCTAATGCTAATGCTATTGCTAATGCTAATGCTAATGCTAATGCTAATGCTAATGCTAATGCTATTGCTATTGCTAATGCTAATGCTAATGCTAATGCTAATGCTAATGCTAATGCTAATGCTATTGCTATTGCTATTGCTATTACCAATGCTAATCTACCAATTGCAACATCCTACTTTCATTTTATTTCTTTTAAAACCACTACACTTTTAAAATTTACCAATTACATCTTACTTTCATTTATTACATTTTAAAACATTATACATTGAAAATCTGTCAATTACAACATCTTATTTCCATTTTATTTCAGTTTAAAACATTATATTTTGAAAATTTACCGATTACAGCATTAAACTTTAATTTCAATTGTTTTTTAAAAGTTTACTTTGAAAATGTACCAATTACAACGTTTTACTCTCTTTTTAAATCATTATACTTTAAAAATCTATCATTTATAACACTCTAATTTCACTTTAGTTCTTTTTTAAAGCACTTAAACTTTGAAAATATAGCAATTATATTATCCTACTACTTTTATTTTAGTTTTTTTTTTAAATCGCTGAACTTTGAAAAATTCACCAACTACATCATCCTTATTTCATTTCAGTTTTTCTAAAGCACTTCACTTATACCATTTAAGACATCTTACTTTCAATTTAAAACGTTGTATTTTGAAAATTTACCAATTACAGTTTCCTACTTTTATTTTAATTATTTTTAAAGCAATTTACTTTGAAAATCATTCAATTACAACATCCGACTTTCATTTTATTTCAGTTTAAAGAAGTCTACTTTGAAAATCTACCGATTACAAAATCCTATTTTCACTTTTGTTCTTTTTATAGCACTTAACATTAAAAATTTACCAATTTCAACATCCTACTTCAATTATAATTTTTTTAAAGCACAGTACTTTGGAAATCATACGATTACAACATAATAATTTAACTTCTATTTTTTTTAAATCACTAAAGTTTGAAAATTTACCAATTACATCGCCCTACTTTTATTTTAGTTTTTTTAAATCACCTAATTTGAAAATAATGCTAATGCTAATACTAATGGTAATAGTAATGGTAATTCTAATGCTAATGCTAATGCTAATGCTAATGCTAATGCTAATGCTATTGCTAATGCTAATGCTAATGCTAATGCTAATGCTAATGCTAATGCTAATGCTAATGCTAATGCTAATGCTAATGCTAATGCTAATGCTGACACAAAAGGTAGGTATGGGTGGGGAGAGTAGCTTCTATTTAATTAATTTGCTTTTTTGGGCTGTGAGTACCGAGGGACGAGGGTCTCAATAGGTATATAGCTTCTATTTAATTAATTATGCATTCTCATTACTCTTGACTGTTTTGGTAATTGCCCCTATCTTGACATGATTTACCTTTTTGACAGATTTTAAGAATTTCACGCACTACTCGCCCTCCATCAGTTTATCTTTCAGACTTTTGGCGATCATAGATATTGGCAGCAACGAAGCAGACCTGGGGGTTTTGGTACTTGTTTTTTCTACATCTTTTCATCAATGCAAACGACCTACCCTTTACATCAATGTTAGATGCTTGTGCGTTTGTTAAAATTTTATCTTGAAACTGTTGGCACTTGCTACTCTGTACATGCGTGTGTGTTTGTTAAAAAAATTCTTGATAGGTATTAGCATCAACGAATCAGACCTCGGGGTTTACGATTTTAACCTTTTGTATTCTTTATTTTTTTCAACACAACTTTATGGTGTAATTCTTTTAACGTTTATTTTATTTCAAATGTAGAGAGGCAAGCCATCCAATGTTTGGTTCAATGCAGTGGACCGTTTAGTGAATAATGTTGGAAGAAGGAGATCATATCATGAATCCCGGGTAAATTTTATGTCTTTGAAGTGAAAATGAAACATTTGATTGCAAAATATATAACTTGAATATTGTTTTCTGTAAAATCCCAATTTGAAAAGCGAATTTATAAAGGATATGAAGTTTAACCATTTTTACAGGTTTTAAACTTCTGGTCTATTCGTCTTCGGCTTTCTGGGTTCTTCTCACAATGTAATGTCCTCTCATTTTCTACAATCATCTTCCTTCCTTCCTTCCATTAAATTGATGAAATATTTTTGCTATAGTTCATGCTTTTTTCCCTTGACTGTCTACAAATGAAAAACAGCTTGAAACATTCCCTAAGAGCCGACAATTTGATCTTGAATATGTACCATCACATTATTAGTTTCAAAATACCCTTAAAATTAACATTTTAAGATTTTTACGATATTGATTCAAATTTATAAAATTTTTATATTCATCTAATGGTTCTTATGAATAAAATTTTTATATTCATTTAAAAACTAGGTAAGATTAAAGACATGTTTTTCCTAATTCGCCACTATCTTACGTAGATATTCAAAAACTATGATTGTTCTATATCAGTAGTCACCAAAAAAGCAATAAAATGTTTCAAACATGGTAAATCTGATTTGTTCTATTATGTTTTTAGATTTTAATTTTCCATCTGTATATATTCACCAAAACCATAGTAAATTTGTTTATTTGTTGTTAGTTTTTGTATAAAGCAAGGCATAGTAACTTTGTTTAATTTTCTTAGCTCTACTGATAAATTCTAATTCATGGAGGGTATTCACATCGGATGTATAATCCTAAGTGTTTCATTAGTGTGATTGACCCACTTTTTCTGAATTTGAACTTATATTTATCCAAATTCTATTTTAAAATTATAGAAATGATGTGTTGTGTGAAAGAAAATTCTCTCACTTTTTGACCATGTGACATTGATTTGAAAGGTCTAACCTAAGTTTGTATGTATTTAATTTGTTTTGAGTAAAAATCAATTTCACTAAAATGTCCATGGTTTAATCATTAATGATCACAAGGTAATGGATTAGATACGTTATTCTAATGTTTTACCCTTTTTCTTTGTGGTATTAGATCTATCATAAGCTTCATCTACAACTTTGCACGTTTGTTATAGTTTTTATTCCTGATGCACTTCCCTTTGTGTTTATATATGAATCAATCACTAAATTTTATCGTTTCTCTTATGATGAACTTTTAAGTGCGTTGCTATAACCAAAAGGAAATCAAAAGTAGGTTGTTTAATTCATTACTTTGTTGTCATTTAAAAAGGCTTTCTATTTTGTAATTTAACACTTATGTTAACGCCTCCATGTTATACAAAACTTTTCTCATTATTTGCTTGATTTGCATATGATGTTTATGGTGGATCTATTTTAGGGCATTATATGGGCTTACATGTGTTTTTTATTGTTTCAGTAAAGTTGGGCTTCCCTAGACAACGAACCGGTTTTGAAGGGTTGTTTCACCTCTTTGTTTGTCCAAATCAGTTTCATCACAAAAATAAAGTAAGTCAACTGTTAATAGCATCCTATTTTTATTTTATTTCACTTTAAAACATTGTATCTTGAAAATCTACCGATTGCAACATCTTACTTTCATTTTGTTTCTTTTAAAAGCACTACACTTTTAAATTTTACCAATTACATTTTACTTTCATTTATTACATTTTAAAACATTGTATTTTGAAAATTTACCAATTACAGTTTCCAACTTTTATTTTAATTATTTTTAAAACAATTTACTTAGAAAATCTACCGATTACAAAATCCTATTTTCACTTTTGTTCTTTTTATAACACTTAACATTAAAAATTTACCAATTTCAACATCCTACTTTAATTGTTATTATTTTTTTAAAGCACATTACTTTGGAAATCATACGATTACAACATAATAATTTAAAACGTTGTATTTTGAAAATTTACCAATTACAGTTTCCTACTTTTATTTTAATTATTTTTAAAGCAATTTACTTTGAAAATCTTTCAATTACAGCATCCGACTTTCATTTTATTTCAGTTTAAAGAAGTCTATTTTGAAAATCTACCGATTACAAAATCGTATTTTCACTTTTGTTCTTTTTATAGCACTTAACATTAAAAATTTACCAATTTCAACATCCTACTTTAATTATTATTTTTTAAAGCATATTAATTTGGAAATCATACGATTACAACATAATAATTTAACTTCTATTATTTTTAAATCACTAAAGTTTCGAAATTTACCAATTACAACGTCCTACTTTTATCTTAGTTTGTTTTAAATCACATAACTTTGAAAATTAATGTTAATGCTAATGCTATTTTCATTTTGTTTCACTTTAAAACATTGTATCTTGAAAATCTATCAATTGCAACATCCTACTTTCATTTTATTTCTTTTAAAAGCATCACACTTTTAAACTTTACCAATTACATCTTATTTTCATTTATTACATTTTAAAACATTATACATTGAAAATCTATCAATTACAACATCTTATTTCATTTTACTTTGAAAAGCTATCGATTACAACATCCTAATTTCACTTCTATTTTATTTATACAACTTAACTTTGAAGATCTACCAATTACGACATTTTACTTTCGTTTTAAAGTATTGGACATTTAAAATCTACTAGTTACAATATCCTACATCAATTTTAGTTCTTTTTTAAAATATTTTACTTTGAAAATCTATCTGTCTCAACATTGTACGTTTATTTTAGTTATTTTAATGCATTTTACTTGGAAAATCTACAAATTTCAACATCCTACTTTTATCTTATTTCTCTTTTTTTTTTAAAACACTTACGTTGAAAATTTACCGATTACACCATCCTACTTTCATTTTATTTTATTTTAAAGCATCATATTTCTAAAATCTACTAATTACAACATTCTACTTTCATTTTTAAGTTTTTTTTAAAGCATTTTACTTTGAAAATTAAAAAATTTCAACATATTGTATTTATTTTACTTCCTTTTAAAACGTTGCATTGAGGTCGTATTCCAAAGATAATAATGCATTTATGTATTAAAGGGTTTGTTTTTATTGCACAAGTTATTTTAATGTTGAGACTTTTAGTTTGGTATGCAATTTTTCTATATGTTCAGTTCATTTATGAGATTCCGGTTATGAAAGTGCTAGGATTTGAGTTCTTATATTTGATGAAAGCATCCTCGTGTTGAATGTGCTTGTCTTTAGTTCTAATAGTGGTTTTCTTTTGTTTGCAGGAAGCAGCTATGGGTTCGAAAGTAATAAGGGTTCCATCTATATTACTATATATGTGTGAAATAGATTAAAAAACTGGAAAATAAGCTGAAATGCTTTATTTTGTTTGTCATCAGTATTATTTAAATGCCATCGAGTCAACAAAACCTGAGATGGGGAGCTTGGCGAGGAAGTTGGAGGACTGCAACCTTGGAAGAATTGTGAAATGACCAAAATACCCTTTATTGGTTTTTGTAGTGTCGTGCAGTGTACAATTCGGTTGTTGAAGTACGAAATATATGCAATCATCCTTACCTTAGCCAGCTTCACAAGGAACAGGTTGGTTTTGTCTTTCTTTTTATTAATAATGCGATTTCGTTTTGCATGACATTGTCCAATTCTGGATATGATTTTTTAGTACTTATGTTCCAGCGTTATTTGTTGCAAACCATGTGCGTTAATGATCTTTTTGTACTTTCTGGAACATGAAATTATTATAGGGTTCTTAATTTTGTTATTTACCAAGTGTGTTGTTTTAATTTCAGGTCCAGGATTTTACTCCCAAGCATTTTCTTCCTAATGTGATAAGGTTTTGTGGGAAGCTTGTGATGTTAGATCGACTTGAGATGCAAGAAAGAGAAATGGACTTCCATAGTTGGCTGGGTGTGGGGAATGTAGAAACAGTTGTTATACATACACTACCTCTCCAATCCGCATTGAAAATCCTTTAATATCTTTCGGTCTATAATTTTTTCTTGGGATGCTTATGTTGGCAGGTTCTTCTCTTTTCAACAAACAAAAGGCTGCTTGATGTTATGGAGGATTATTTATATTGGAAACAGTACAAGTACCTTCGTCTAGATGGCCATACACATGGCGGTGACCGTGGGTCCCTAATTGACCAATTCAACAAACCAGGATCTCTATTTTTCATATTCCTGCTCAGGTAATCAACATTTTGGTTAGATTCTTTAGAGTAATGTTTACAAATTTATAATTTTTTTGTACATATTTCCTTTTGTCGTTCACAGTATACGTGCTGGAGGTGTTGGAGTGAATCTTCAAGCTGCTAATGCTAATGCTAATGCTAATGCTAATGCTAACGCTAACGCTAACGCTAACGCTAATGCTATTGCTAATGCTAATGCTAATGCTAATGCTAATGCTAATGCTAATGCTAATGCTATTGCTATTGCTATTGCTATTACTAGTGCTAATCTCCCAATTGCAACATCCTACTTTCATTTTATTTCTTTTAAAACCACTACACTTTTAAAATTTACCAATTACATCTTACTTTCATTTATTACATTTTAAAACATTATACATTGAAAATCTGTCAATTACAACATCTTATTTCCATTTTATTTCAGTTTAAAACATTATATTTTGAAAATTTACCGATTACATCATTAAACTTTAATTTCAATTGTTTTTTAAAAGTTTACTTTGAAAATGTACCAATTACAACGTTTTACTCTCTTTTTAAATCATTGTACTTTAAAAATCTATCATTTATAACACTCTAATTTCACTTTAGTTCTTTTTTAAAGCACTTAAACTTTGAAAATATAGCAATTATATTATCCTACTACTTTTATTTTAGTTTTTTTTTAAATCGCTGAACTTTGAAAAATTCACCAACTACATCATCCTTATTTCATTTCAGTTTTTCTAAAGCACTTCACTTATACCATTTAAGACATCTTACTTTCAATTTAAAACGTTGTATTTTGAAAATTTACCAATTACAGTTTCCTACTTTTATTTTAATTATTTTTAAAGCAATTTACTTTGAAAATCTTTCAATTACAACATCCGACTTTCATTTTATTTCAGTTTAAAGAAGTCTACTTTGAAAATCTACCGATTACAAAATCCTATTTTCACTTTTGTTCTTTTTATAGCACTTAACATTAAAAATTTACCAATTTCAACATCCTACTTCAATTATAATTTTTTTAAAGCACATTACTTTGGAAATCATACGATTACAACATAATAATTTTACTTCTATTTTTTTTAAATCACTAAAGTTTGAAAATTTACCAATTACATCGCCCTACTTTTATTTTAGTTTTTTTAAATCACCTAATTTGAAAATAATGCTAATGCTAATACTAATGGTAATAGTAATGGTAATGGTAATTCTAATGCTAATGCTAATGCTAATGCTAATGCTAATGCTAATGCTATTGCTAATGCTAATGCTAATGCTAATGCTAATGCTAATGCTAATGCTAATGCTACTGCTAATGCTAATGCTAATGCTAATGCTGACACAAAAGGTAGGTATGGGTGGGGAGAGTAGCTTCTATTTAATTAATTTGCTTTTTTGGGTTGTGAGTACCGAGGGACGAGGGTCTCAATAGGTATATAGCTTCTATTTAATTAATTATGCATTCTCATTACTCTTGACTGTTTTGGTAATTGCCCCTATCTTGACATGATTTACCTTTTTGACCGATTTTAAGAATTTCACGCACTACTCGCCCTCCATCAGTTTATCTTTCAGACTTTTGGCGATCATAGATATTGGCAGCAACGAAGCAGACCTGGGGGTTTTGGTACTTGTTTTTTCTACATCTTTTCATCAATGCAAACGACCTACCCTTTACATCAATGTTAGATGCTTGTGCGTTTGTTAAAATTTTATCTTGAAACTGTTGGCACTTGCTACTCTGTACATGCGTGTGTGTTTGTTAAAAAAATTCTTGATAGGTATTAGCATCAACGAATCAGACCTCGGGATTTACGATTTTAACCTTTTGTATTCTTTATTTTTTTCAACACAACTTTATGGTGTAATTCTTTTAACGTTTATTTTATTTCAAATGTAGAGAGGCAAGCCATCCAATGTTTGGTTCAATGCAGTGGACCGTTTAGTGAATAATGTTGGAAGAAGGAGATCATATCATGAATCCCGGGTAAATTTTATGTCTTTGAAGTGAAAATGAAACATTTGATTGCAAAATATATAACTTGAATATTGTTTTCTGTAAAATCCCAATTTGAAAAGCGAATTTATAAAGGATATGAAGTTTAACCATTTTTACAGGTTTTAAACTTCTGGTCTATTCGTCTTCGGCTTTCTGGGTTCTTCTCACAATGTAATGTCCTCTCATTTTCTACAATCATCTTCCTTCCTTCCTTCCATTAAATTGATGAAATATTTTTGCTATAGTTCATGCTTTTTTCCCTTGACTGTCTACAAATGAAAAACAGCTTGAAACATTCCCTAAGAGCCGACAATTTGATCTTGAATATGTACCATCACATTATTAGTTTCAAAATACCCTTAAAATTAACATTTTAAGATTTTTACGATATTGATTCAAATTTATAAAATTTTTATATTCATCTAATGGTTCTTATGAATAAAATTTTTATATTCATTTAAAAACTAGGTAAGATTAAAGACATGTTTTTCCTAATTCGCCACTATCTTACGTAGATATTCAAAAACTATGATTGTTCTATATCAGTAGTCACCAAAAAAGCAATAAAAATGTTTCAAACATGGTAAATCTGATTTGTTCTATTATGTTTTTAGATTTTAATTTTCCATCTGTATATATATTCACCAAAACCATAGTAAATTTGTTTATTTGTTGTTAGTTTTTGTATAAAGCAAGGCATAGTAACTTTGTTTAATTTTCTTAGCTCTACTGATAAATTCTAATTCATGGAGGGTATTCACATCGGATGTATAATCCTAAGTGTTTCATTAGTGTGATTGACCCACTTTTTCTGAATTTGAACTTACATTTATCCAAATTCTATTTTAAAATTATAGAAATGATGTGTTGTGTGAAAGAAAATTCTCTCACTTTTTGACCATGTGACATTGATTTGAAAGGTCTAACCTAAGTTTGTATGTATTTAATTTGTTTTGAGTAAAAATCAATTTCACTAAAATGTCCATGGTTTAATCATTAATGATCACAAGGTAATGGATTAGATACGTTATTCTAATGTTTTACCCTTTTTCTTTGTGGTATTAGATCTATCATAAGCTTCATATACAACTTTGCATGTTTGTTATAGTTTTTATTCCTAACGCACTTCCCTTTGTGTTTATATATGAATCAATCACTAAATTTTATCGTTTCTCTTATGATGAACTTTTAAGTGCGTTGCTATAACCAAAAGGAAATCAAAAGTAGGTTGTTTAATTCATTACTTTGTTGTCATTTAAAAAGGCTTTCTATTTTGTAATTTAACACTTATGTTAACGCCTCCATGTTATACAAAACTTTTCTCATTATTTGCTTGATTTGCATATGATGTTTATGGTGGATCTATTTTAGGGCATTATATGGGCTTACATGTGTTTTTTATTGTTTCAGTAAAGTTGGGCTTCCCTAGACAACGAACCGGTTTTGAAGGGTTGTTTCACCTCTTTGTTTGTCCAAATCAGTTTCATCACAAAAATCAAGTAAGTCAACTGTTAATAGCATCCTATTTTTATTTTATTTCACTTTAAAACATTGTATCTTGAAAATCTACCGATTGCAACATCTTACTTTCATTTTGTTTCTTTTAAAAGCACTACACTTTTAAATTTTACCAATTACATTTTACTTTCATTTATTACATTTTAAAACATTGTATTTTGAAAATTTACCAATTACAGTTTCCAACTTTTATTTTAATTATTTTTAAAACAATTTACTTAGAAAATCTACCGATTACAAAATCCTATTTTCACTTTTGTTCTTTTTATAACACTTAACATTAAAAATTTACCAATTTCAACATCCTACTTTAATTATTATTATTTTTTTAAAGCACATTACTTTGGAAATCATACGATTACAACATAATAATTTAAAACGTTGTATTTTGAAAATTTACCAATTACAGTTTCCTACTTTTATTTTAATTATTTTTAAAGCAATTTACTTTGAAAATCTTTCAATTACAGCATCCGACTTTCATTTTATTTCAGTTTAAAGAAGTCTATTTTGAAAATCTACCGATTACAAAATCGTATTTTCACTTTTGTTCTTTTTATAGCACTTAACATTAAAAATTTACCAATTTCAACATCCTACTTTAATTATTATTTTTTAAAGCACATTAATTTGGAAATCATACGATTACAACATAATAATTTAACTTCTATTATTTTTAAATCACTAAAGTTTCAAAATTTACCAATTACAACGTCCTACTTTTATCTTAGTTTGTTTTAAATCACCTAACCTTGAAAATTAATGTTAATGCTAATGCTATTTTCATTTTATTTCACTTTAAAACATTGTATCTTGAAAATCTATCAATTGCAACATCCTACTTTCACTTTATTTCTTTTAAAAGCATCACACTTTTAAATTTTACCAATTACATCTTATTTTCATTTATTACATTTTAAAACATTATACATTGAAAATCTATCAATTACAACATCTTATTTCATTTTACTTTGAAAAGCTATCGATTACAACATCCTAATTTCACTTCTATTTTATTTATACAACTTAACTTTGAAGATCTACCAATTACGACATTTTACTTTCGTTTTAAAGTATTGGACATTTAAAATCTACTAGTTACAATATCCTACATCAATTTTAGTTCTTTTTTAAAATATTTTACTTTGAAAATCTATCTGTCTCATCATTGTATGTTCATTTTAGTTATTTTAATGCATTTTACTTGGAAAATCTACAAATTTCAACATCCTACTTTTATCTTATTTCTCTTTTTTTTTTAAAACACTTACGTTGAAAATTTACCGATTACATCATCCTACTTTCATTTTATTTTATTTTAAAGCATCGTATTTCTAAAATCTACTAATTACAACATTCTACTTTCATTTTTAAGTTTTTTTTAAAGCATTTTACTTTGAAAATTAAAAAATTTCAACATATTGTATTTATTTTACTTCCTTTTAAAACGTTGCATTGAGGTCGTATTCCAAAGATAATAATGCATTTATGTATTAAAGGGTTTGTTTTTATTGCACAAGTTATTTTAATGTTGAGACTTTTAGTTTGGTATGCAATTTTTCTATATGTTCAGTTCATTTATGAGATTCCGGTTATGAAAGTGCTAGGATTTGAGTTCTTATATTTGATGAAAGCATCCTCGTGTTGAATGTGCTTGTCTTTAGTTCTAATAGTGGTTTTCTTTTGTTTGCAGGAAGCAGCTATGGGTTCGAAAGTAATAAGGGTTCCATCTATATTACTATATATGTGTGAAGTAGATTAAAAAACTGGAAAATAAGCTGAAATGCTTTATTTTGTTTGTCATCAGTATTATTTAAATGCCATCGAGTCAACAAAACCTGAGATGGGGAGCTTGGCGAGGAAGTTGGAGGACTGCAACCTTGGAAGAATTGTGAAATGACCAAAATACCCTTTATTGGTTTTTGTAGTGTCGTGCAGTGCACAATTCGGTTGTTGAAGTACGAAATATATGCAATCATCCTTACCTTAGCCAGCTTCACAAGGAACAGGTTGGTTTTGTCTTTCTTTTTATTAATAATGCGATTTCGTTTTGCATGACATTGTCCAATTCTGGATATGATTTTTTAGTACTTATGTTCCAGCGTTATTTGTTGCAAACCATGTGCGTTAATGATCTTTTTGTACTTTCTGGAACATGAAATTATTATAGGGTTCTTAATTTTGTTATTTACCAAGTGTGTTGTTTTAATTTCAGGTCCAGGATTTTACTCCCAAGCATTTTCTTCCTAATGTGATAAGGTTTTGTGGGAAGCTTGTGATGTTAGATCGACTTGAGATGCAAGAAAGAGAAATGGACTTCCATAGTTGGCTGGGTGTGGGGAATGTAGAAACAGTTGTTATACATACACTACCTCTCCAATCCGCATTGAAAATCCTTTAATATCTTTCGGTCTATAATTTTTTCTTGGGATGCTTATGTTGGCAGGTTCTTCTCTTTTCAACAAACAAAAGGCTGCTTGATGTTATGGAGGATTATTTATATTGGAAACAGTACAAGTACCTTCGTCTAGATGGCCATACACATGGCGGTGACCGTGGGTCCCTAATTGACCAATTCAACAAACCAGGATCTCCATTTTTCATATTCCTGCTCAGGTAATCAACATTTTGGTTAGATTCTTTAGAGTAATGTTTACAAATTTATAATTTTTTTGTACATATTTCCTTTTGTCGTTCACAGTATACGTGCTGGAGGTGTTGGAGTGAATCTTCAAGCTGCTAATGCTAATGCTAATGCTAATGCTAATGCTAATGCTAACGCTAACGCTAACGCTAACGCTAATGCTATTGCTAATGCTAATGCTAATGCTAATGCTAATGCTAATGCTATTGCTATTGCTATTGCTATTACCAATGCTAATCTACCAATTGCAACATCCTACTTTCATTTTATTTCTTTTAAAACCACTACACTTTTAAAATTTACCAATTACATCTTACTTTCATTTATTACATTTTAAAACATTATACATTGAAAATCTGTCAATTACAACATCTTATTTCCATTTTATTTCAGTTTAAAACATTATATTTTGAAAATTTACCGATTACAGCATTAAACTTTAATTTCAATTGTTTTTTAAAAGTTTACTTTGAAAATGTACCAATTACAACGTTTTACTCTCTTTTTAAATCATTATACTTTAAAAATCTATCATTTATAACACTCTAATTTCACTTTAGTTCTTTTTTAAAGCACTTAAACTTTGAAAATATAGCAATTATATTATCCTACTACTTTTATTTTAGTTTTTTTTTTTAAATCGCTGAACTTTGAAAAATTCACCAACTACATCATCCTTATTTCATTTCAGTTTTTCTAAAGCACTTCACTTATACCATTTAAGACATCTTACTTTCAATTTAAAACGTTGTATTTTGAAAATTTACCAATTACAGTTTCCTACTTTTATTTTAATTATTTTTAAAGCAATTTACTTTGAAAATCATTCAATTACAACATCCGACTTTCATTTTATTTCAGTTTAAAGAAGTCTACTTTGAAAATCTACCGATTACAAAATCCTATTTTCACTTTTGTTCTTTTTATAGCACTTAACATTAAAAATTTACCAATTTCAACATCCTACTTCAATTATAATTTTTTTAAAGCACAGTACTTTGGAAATCATACGATTACAACATAATAATTTAACTTCTATTTTTTTTAAATCACTAAAGTTTGAAAATTTACCAATTACATCGCCCTACTTTTATTTTAGTTTTTTTAAATCACCTAATTTGAAAATAATGCTAATGCTAATACTAATGGTAATAGTAATGGTAATGGTAATTCTAATGCTAATGCTAATGCTAATGCTAATGCTATTGCTAATGCTAATGCTAATGCTAATGCTAATGCTAATGCTAATGCTATTGCTAATGCTAATGCTAATGCTAATGCTAATGCTAATGCTAATGCTAATGCTAATGCTAATGCTAATGCTAATGCTAATGCTGACACAAAAGGTACGTATGGGTGGGGAGAGTAGCTTCTATTTAATTAATTTGCTTTTTTGGGCTGTGAGTACCGAGGGACGAGGGTCTCAATAGGTATATAGCTTCTATTTAATTAATTATGCATTCTCATTACTCTTGACTGTTTTGGTAATTGCCCCTATCTTGACATGATTTACCTTTTTGACAGATTTTAAGAATTTCACGCACTACTCGCCCTCCATCAGTTTATCTTTCAGACTTTTGGCGATCATAGATATTGGCAGCAACGAAGCAGTGCACAATTCGGTTGTTGAACTACGAAATATATGCAATCATCCTTACCTTAGCCAGCTTCACAAGGAACAGGTTGGTTTTGTCTTTCTTTTTATTAATAATGCGATTTCATTTTGCATGACATTGTCCAATTCTGGATATGATTTTTTAGTACTTATGTTTCAGCGTTATTTGTTGCAAACCTTGTGCGTTAATGATCTTTTTGTACTTTCTGGAACTTGAAATTATTATTGGGTTCTTAATTTTGTTATTTACCAAGTGTGTTGTTTTAATTTCAGGTCCAGGATTTTACTCCCAAGCATTTTCTTCCTAATGTGATAAGGTTTTGTGGGAAGCTTGTGATGTTAGATCGACTTGAGATGCAAGAAAGAGAAATGGACTTCCATAGTTGGCTGGGTGTGGGGAATGTAGAAACAGTTGTTATACATACACTACCTCTCCAATCCGCATTGAAAATACTTTAATATCTTTCGGTCTATAATTTTTTCTTGGGATGCTTATGTTGGCAGGTTCTTCCCTTTTCAACAAACAAAAGGCTGCTTGATGTTATGGAGGATTATTTATATTGGAAACAGTACAAGTACCTTTGTCTAGATGGCCATACACATGGCGGTGACCGTGGGTCCCTAATTGACCAATTCAACAAACCAGGATCTCCATTTTTCATATTCCTGCTCAGGTAATCAACATTTTGGTTAGATTCTTTAGAGTAATGTTTACAAATTTATAATTTTTTTGTACATATTTCCTTTTGTCGTTCATAGTATACGTGCTGGAGGTGTTGGAGTGAATCTTCAAGCTGCTAATGCTAATGCTAATGCTAATGCTAATGCTAATGCTAACGCTAACGCTAACGCTAACGCTAACGCTAACGCTAACGCTAATGCTATTGCTAATGCTAATGCTAATGCTAATGCTAATGCTAATGCTAATGCTATTGCTATTGCTATTGCTATTACTATTACCAGTGCTAATCTACCAATTGCAACATCCTACTTTCATTTTATTTCTTTTAAAACCACTACACTTTTAAAATTTACCAATTACATCTTACTTTCATTTATTACATTTTAAAACATTATACATTGAAAATCTGTCAATTACAACATCTTATTTCCATTTTATTTCAGTTTAAAACATTATATTTTGAAAATTTACCGATTACAGCATTAAACTTTTATTTCAATTGTTTTTTAAAAGTTTACTTTGAAAATGTACCAATTACAACGTTTTACTCTCTTTTTAAATCATTGTACTTTAAAAATCTATCATTTATAGCACTCTAATTTCACTTTAGTTCTTTTTTAAAGCACTTAAACTTTGAAAATATAGCAATTATATTATCCTACTACTTTTATTTTAGTTTTTTTTAATTCGCTGAACTTTGAAAAATTCACCAACTACATTATCCTTATTTCATTTCAGTTTTTCTAAAGCACTTCACTTATACCATTTAAGACATCTTACTTTCAATTTAAAACGTTGTATTTTGAAAATTTACCAATTACAGTTTCCTACTTTTATTTTAATTATTTTTAAAGCAATTTACTTTGAAAATCTTTCAATTACAACATCCGACTTTCATTTTATTTCAGTTTAAAGAAGTCTACTTTGAAAATCTACCGATTACAAAATCCTATTTTCACTCTTGTTCTTTTTATAGCACTTAACATTAAAAATTTACCAATTTCAACATCCTACTTCAATTATAATTTTTTTAAAGCACATTACTTTGGAAATCATACAATTACAACATAATAATTTAACTTCTATTTTTTTTAAATCACTAAAGTTTGAAAATTCACCAATTACATCGCCCTACTTTTATTTTAGTTTTTTTAAATCACCTAATTTGAAAATAATGCTAATGCTAATACTAATGGTAATAGTAATGGTAATGGTAATTCTAATGCTAATGCTAATGCTAATGCTAATGCTAATGCTAATGCTAATGCTAATGCTATTGCTATTGCTAATGCTATTGCTAATGCTAATGCTAATGCTAATGCTAATGCTGACACAAAAGGTGGGTATGGGTGGGGAGAGTAGCTTCTATTTAATTAATTTGCTTTTTTGGGCTGTGAGTATCGAGGGACGAGGGTCTCAATAGGTATATAGCTTCTATTTAATTAATTATGCATTCTCATTACTCTTGACTGTTTTGGTAATTGCCCCTATCTTGACATGATTTACCTTTTTGACAGATTTTAAGAATTTCACGCACTATTCGCCCTCCATCAGTTTATCTTTCAGACTTTTGGCCATCATAGATATTGCAACATCCTACTTTCATTTTATTTCTTTTAAATGCATCACACTTTTGAATTTTACCAATTACATCTTACTTTCATTTATTACATTTTAAAACATTATGCATTGAAAATCTATCGATTACTTTGAAAATTTACCAATTACAACGTTTTACTTTCTTTTTATTTCTTTTTAAATCATTGTACTTTAAAAATCTATCGTTTATAACACTCTAATTTCACTTCAATTCTTTTTAAAGCACTTAAACTTTGAAAAAAAAATACCAATCTACTTTAATTTTAGTTTTATTTTAAATCACTTAACTTTGAATATTCCGCAATTACATCATACTACTTTCATTTCAATTTTTAAAGCACTTCACTTATACCATTTCAATTTTTAAAGCACTTCAATTCGTTTTAAAGCACTTAAACTTAGCCATTTGCTCCAATCATTAGGTGCCTTTACCTGTCATATTTCCTTTGGGTTTGGAAGTTACGACTTCCCATTTCTTAATCTTATTCTTTCTTCTTATTCTCATTTTCATTTTTGCCTTTGATTCCTTATCTGCTACTTAGTTAAATACTTTACTTTCATTTTCTAATAACATATTTTATCATAGCCTTTAATACGCATATTTAAATCCCCAGGTCGTCCCTATAAGACACACCATGCAACTTCCTTCAATCTTTCTTCTTTACCTTCTCATACAACCATATCTTTCAATCTTTCTTTACTTCGGTCATTGTGTTGACACAACTAAAATCTTTATTTCATAGTCTTACTTCGTTTCCGTTAGACAACGGAATCCTTACATATTTATATTTCTTTTGTTTCATATTTCCTTAACTGATTTGCATATTACACCGATCATACTTTTCTTAGTGTTTACCCTCAAATTTCATCTTATTCTTGTTCATATACTTTATAGTGATAGCCCATTCATATCATGTATCCCTGTTGTCTTAATTGTTCATTTTGAGTTTTCCCAACTCCATGGTACCTACTCATAATATTATCTTTATTAATTTCAATCATACTTTAATAGTTTCATTCATAATTGATTTCATTACATATGTATATCAATCCTATGTCTTTCAAACCTTCTTTCTTCTTTTCCCTACTCCCTACATGAATCCCTTACCAGGTTCTCAAGATTCCTTTGTGATTCCACCAAAATCAAATACATATTCTGTGGTTATGATAGTACGGGCCCATATTATTATAACCACCTATACATATTTGTTTCTGGTATCACCACTAAGTCTCCTGGTCCACTGGTTCAGGTTAACTTATAACTCTCTATCACTCTTGACTTATCTTAGACTAATCGGCTTAACCATCCTATAGGTCTGCAACCTATCTTAGGATCTTAGGTTCAACAACCTATCTTACGATACATCCTATCATAATCCTTACTTTCGTGCTTATAGTCTTATTTTAAGTCCGTATTCTCACTTCATCCTCACACAGTTTAAGCCTAGGTTCGAGTATCGACACCTAATTCGCTTAAACTATGACTCTGATACCAAATGTTAACACCCCATCTTTCGTACACCTTAAATGGTGTAATCGTTTATAAAAACATAGTGAAGTAAAAATTTCATTCTTTCAAAAAAAACTTTTCTTTTGGTATTTAGGACATCATTTGAAAACTTTTGGTCCCAATTAAAATAACTGCATTTAGAAATAATTAAGCAACTCTGGGGTTTACAAACTCAGATCAAAACAACCATAGTAAAGCCTTAAAACATCTTAATGCTATGTCCCGTATTAACTAACATTTCTACCGAAAATTCGACATGAGCTTTGGGCAATATGGATAAATCTATACTGACTCGACTCAACAAAACAGCCCAAAAATAATACGGGACATAACACAACTTTACAGTATAGTTACAAGGGTATTTCTAAACCATAAATATAATGTCTCTCAACTACATAACAAACTATACCGCACTTGAATCAACTCTATCTTCTTGATCATATTCTCTATTTAACATCCACATAAAAGCTTCTAAGTTCTTCACTCCTTTAATCCAATGCTAGACATCCTGTTCCTGAGTACATAGCATTTTAAAAACAGCAATACGTAAAACAAAAATGCCTCGTGAGATACATGGGTTTTAGACTCAATAAGTTTAAATCAATTTAAATATCATTAGCTATTAACAAATAAATAGAACCTTTTCCTTCTTTTCAAAACCTGTAAACTCCACTGTTATCTCAAAACAATAAAACCAAAGTTCATTGCTATAATCATAAAATATAAGTCATTACTTTATCATAAAAACATTAGGTTTTCCACTTTATCATAAGCAAACATTTTATTAAAACATAGACCAACTGTAATTCATGTTTCATTTTATATTATTTGGTTCATACGGGTTTCCCCGTATCTTCCCTCCCCGGAATAGAACCAATCTATCCGTGAGCGCGTGCTAGTTTTCTTCCCTTCATGTAATAGAACAAATCTATCCATAAGGACGTGCTGAGACAACTACTTCGCGACGGGAGGTACCATCCCAATAGTGTCTTTTGACCTCCCCTCATTATGGTGAGATCCTTGTCCGGACGTCTTTCACATTTCTTACATTTAGTTCATATTTCATCTTATCATTTCATTACATGTTGGTCTCAATCATAAACGTCATTAAATCATATAGAAATTATCATAACTTTGCATAAAACAACCTTTAAAACTTTAAACTTTACAATCATTTGCAAATCATATCAATTAGTCAACATAAATCAATACTTAATGATTCAAGCTTTAAAACCACTTTGAAACCATTATTCATAAAGCATTTAGCATAACTTTTGGAAATCATATGAAACAATTAGCATAAAAACCAAACTTGTTGCTATGTACCTAGAAAAGTCCTCATGTACTCACCTTGGCTAGTTAGAGAAGTCTAACTAGGGTACTCCATTCCGTTGTCCCTTCCATTCCATGAACTTTACTCCTTAATTACCTAAGGAGTTCATTAATATTTTATTAAAACATATAGGTCTTAACAACATGTAAAGACCACTTAACCCATGTCCCACTATACTCATTTTTATGTTCTCATATTATATTAAACTTATACTAATGATTAAGGGATCAAACTACTCAAATAAGGTCATAATGAGAGTGAATTGCATGAATTCGGGTCACACGAGTCGTGTGGGAATCACATGGGGTCGTGTAAGGCTTCCAAGATGTCAAAACCTACTGCCCAATACCACACGGGTCGTGTCAGGATCACACGGGGTCGTGTGATCCTGCAGACCCATTTTTCAGCTCCAAATTTTTGTTCGTTTTTAGCAGTTTTAGTCCATTTCTTGTTTTCATTTCTTTCCAAACTTAACAAAACTTTACCAATAGATTTTAGAGTAAACTGCAAATTTGGTGCCTATGGTTTGCAAAAAACTGTGGCTTGGATCCAAAATATTTTCAACTTGCATCAATGGTCCAAAAACTGAATTTTTTTTGTGGTCTTGTCCCTAAAAGACTTGAAAAGTCTGTTTTGCCCTTTCATTTTTATTTTTACATTATTTTAACACTTTTCTTTATGTTTGAATAATTAAAAATTAAGAAATAACCCCACCCCACTTCCAGCGTGCCTCCTCCCCCTCTATTTCCGGCGTCACCATCTTTACCCAGTAGAACCCTCTTCGGCGGCCTGCACCTCTCCGGCAGACGCTATCCATCCTTTCCCGGCGATATAGCGATCCACCACCACCGCTCATTCACACATGTAACGGTAAGCTCGCCATGCCCCTTTTTCAGATTCCATCTTCAGCGGAGCCTCCCTTTCTACCGAGCACATCTTCCCGATGCCAATTTCGTCTCCAGTGACGACAAGTCCCATTACTGCCCACTTCAAACCCACTGCAAAATCTTGAATCAAATGGAGGACAAGTGGAATAGTATAATTTTAGTGAAGATGATGAGCTTGTTCTACTCAAAGTGTGAAATTACAATGGTGAAATTGGAGGTAACGTGGAAGATGAGCTTGTGAGAAAGAAAAAGAAAAACACATTGGTAACATAGCAGTGCTTTGTATAGGGACGCTCAGAAACACGTCCGCCTTGCTTTATACAGTCCTCTATCCATCGATGATTCACCACGATTATCTTAAATTTCCTGGCAAGTTCGTATTTCTTCCCCTCAAATTTGTGACACACCTAATCAAGCAACCGGAAATATACAATCTTTTAGGTGCAGAATCACTAGGATAGCTTAAACCACTAAAAAGGTTGTAAAAATCTGTAAAACTTAAAAAATGGAAACATACCAAATGCGTGGTAGAGGGATTCATTGCTCCAACATAACTTGCACGGTGCAAGTTGCACCAGATTAAGATATTAATTTGATTAGCTTAAATCTCTCTGATCCATGGTATCTGCTAACCATAGCGACAACTAAATCCATAACCGAACAATAAGCTAGACGTAATTCCAAAAAATAGGGGTTAGGTAACAGATTCACATGAACACGCACACACAAACCTGCAAACCCTCTGTCTCTCTTGTCTACTCCTCCTCTCGGTAACAGATTCACATGAACACGCATACACACAAATCGATTCTTGATTCCTGGTAATCAATCCTTGATTCCTCCCAATCCTCATAATCGATTCTAGGGCAACAACTTTAAGAGAAGGAGAGAGAGGAGAAAGAGATGGACGGTGAGGAAGAGAGAGAGAGCTATTTAATTTTTAATAAAACATTAAAATAAATTAAAGAAATATAAAAAATATATAAAAAAGAAATCAAAAGGGTAAAATAGTCTTTTCAACTTTTTCAGGGACCAAACCACATAAAGTTTTCGATTTTGGACCAGTTGTGCAAGTTGAAAACTTTTTGGACGGTACCCACAATTTTATGTAAACCACAGGGACCAAATTTGCAGTTTACTCTAGATTTTATTAACCTTCTAACATGTTAAGAACATATTTTTAATCCCATAAAGATGGAATTCACAATTCCATTCCAATTATCAAGTTTTTTTGTCCCATAGTTATGTAACCATATAATTCCATTCTATTTCGACATTTTATCGCCCTATTACATTCCATCGGTAAGTTTAACATAATTCTTTTAAAACATTTGACATTCATAAGTATAATCATATGATAATAAATTCTAAGCCGAACCTTACCTTCCCACTCGATCCTAAGATGGAGTTAACTCATTCCATGAATGTTGCTAATCCATTTCTCCATTAAGTACTCAAATTTTCTGTTTAAAATACATATAATTATATCAATGTCAAGCTTCCATTTACCATTAACTCCAAAAATAAGTTCTTAATCCAATAAGCACAACACTCATTAAACTTGATGTGCATGGACCTAATACTCCAATTTTCCTGTTAATCTTTATGCAAAAGCTTACATACACCCATGATATTCAAGCAATATTCATATATTCATAGCATCTTCAACATGTGCTCAACTTATCCAACCATTTCATCATAGATAAATGCAATTTCTAGAAATTCTTGAGCAATTATCCACATGCATTCAAGCATTTCTGATTTTTAACAGTTAAGGTTTGAAAATCAAGTGATTACCTCAACGTTTCTATCCATAGTCACCAAAAATCTGAGATTTGAAGTTACACAAGCAAGAAATCGGACCAAAGGGGTCTGTTCTCGGACGCTGTCGTCGCCGCAACAGTTCCAGCGGCTTGCTGCCGTCGATGACCTCTCACAGCTCCCAAAAACGCAGCAGTTGCTGCACCTTCCTCGTCTTGATGAAAATCGCTACCCACAGAGGTTAAAACCGAGCCTTAAGTGACCATTTCTCCCTAGATTTTCGTGAATCGCACCTGATGGGTGCGTGAGTGTGTGTGTTCTGCTCGAACTCTCCTTCCCGATCTCCTTTTTCTTTCCTTCGATCCCAATTACACGCACATAGGAAAAGAAATCAGCCCAAGGCTGATTTTGACCGGTCAACACGAAAAAGACCAAATTGCCCTTATACTCATGCCTTAGCAAAAATTTTCTGCACTTGCACTTAATTTTCCCAATCTTTGAACACTTGTAATTTCTACGTACGATATCGGAATTTTATACTCTTTATACCTTTAAAAAGGTGGGAATGAGCTTAACAACTTACTCCTATTGACTAAAGTTTGAATCCATTGGATTTTTCGTTATACGCCCTTAAACATGGTCCATTGGCCATTTTGGCACTTTTTAACCATCTTTATACCTTCATAACTTCTTCATTATTAGTCCAAACGACTCGAATCTTTTTCCTATATTTTTATTGTATCAAAATCTAGAAAAGTCTTCTTGGTGACTTTTTCCCAAATCCTTATAGATTTTTAGATATAAAATTTTTGAAGATTTACAATTATTCTTTTCACTTTTAGTCCCAAATTCCATTTTAGCTCTCGGGTCTTTAAATCAAATTTCCAAATGAAATAATACTTCATTGTCGCTTAATAAAAGGTCTTAAAACCCAAGTTTCCATATTTTCACATTATTTGACCATTTAGCCCTTCCACATACATTTAACTTGTTCGGACTTCAAATCTCTTAGCATCAAAATATTTAACTCAACTTCCTTATTTCATATATTAAAATTTAGGTTGTCACAATTATCTACCCCTTAAATGGATTTCGTCCTCGGAATCACTATACTGAAATGGAATTAACTTACAACTACATAGCTCCAGTTGAATCTAATCTGTTACTAAGGCTTTGACAAACTCTTGCTTCAAATTCTCATTGCCTTGTGCAATCCTTGTTATAATTGTTCATTTATCTTGATTCTCTTGCTTAGCTCAATATCACTAAGATATATTTTATTTGAGACCTGTACAACTTCTTTAATCAATTTTCATAGTAACTTTGACTTTTCAAAGTTAACCTGCAATTCTATTACTTTATATTCACTAATTAGTACTCAAACATGCTAAACTCTTCAACACTCTTGCTTTCCACTAATCGAGTGCACTAGTATTCACTTTATAGAGTCTTGGACTATTTATCCAAAAATAGCATTCTACTTTACTACTCATACTTAACTTCCAATCATTAGACTTTATATTCCTAAGCCTTTCTTTCTTTTGTATTTCAATATATATGATGTCATAGATGACTAGATATTCATCTATTTCATTTCATCATATACATACAAGCTATTTACTCAATATCCATAACTCCTGCAACATTCCATCTCAACATTAGAGTTCCAACATTTGTATGTGAACTTCATTACTGATGACTACTCTTCAAATATCATACAATATCCTTGGACAACTTTTGAGCTCTTTGCCGGACTTAATTTATCATGTCTTGAGACTTATACTTGCACTCTTTCTATCAATACAATCATAGACCAAATATCCAAGTCTTCCCATCTACCCCTTAAAAGAAAATGAAGCTCATTTCTTTTAAGGTCCAAGTTCTTATATGATTTCTACATAATAATATTCCATTTCCCTTAATTTACTATCACCTAGTGATTCCTCATAACAATCTCTAGATTTTATTAAGCTATTGCTTTCCATACATCCATCCCTAACTAATTCCATCCGTGATGCAACCAAATTACCGCGCTGTTCGCCATTATACGCATAAACTATCTTGCCAAAAGTTGCATTATCTTGAAGATAGCCATACCGCAGTGAAAAGTTATTAATCTCATCACAGTCTATGCAAAACCTTACTAGTTATCTTCATCCATGTGTTAGTTCTAGCTTACTAACAAAACTATCTTACTAACCCAAAAATGATCATAACATGCTCTCATAATTAGCTTCGTAAGTTGTGAATTAACAACTTACATCTTGAACAGTCGTCTTCAACTATTGGGTATACACGTCAATGCCTTTATAACATAATATATACTCACCAATAAAGACCATTAGCTACTAATATAGACTTGTAGAACTAACAATTCATAATGACTTCCTTGTCCCATAATACTACATGGAAAGAATGACATACCTTCATTATTTAACTTGTTGTGAAATCTTCACATGTGTCAATTTCCTTCTTGATCTTCAAAATCCAAAGATCATGCTTAAATACAGTAAGAAGAATGAGCTTCAACATGCTACGCCTCGCTTCGCGATCTTCCTTTACAATTCAAATCTTTAATCCAGATTTGGGATCTTTTATCGATTTTCCTGATTTCATGTTCTTATAGTCACAATATAATAAGACAAAATGCTCAAGTTCTCATAATCTTTGACACTTTTCCACTTTTAAGTGCGTTGCTATAACCAAAAGGAAATCAAAAGTAGGTTTTTTAATTCATTACTTTGTTGTCATTTAAAAAGGCTTTCTATTTTGTAATTTAACACTTATGTTAACGCCTCCATGTTATACAAAACTTTTCTCATTATTTGCTTGATTTGCGTGTGATGTTTATGGTGGATCTATTTTAGGGCATTATATAGGCTTACAGGTGTTTTTTATTGTTTCAGTAAAGTTGGGCTTCCCTAGACAACGAACCGGTTTTGAAGGGTTGTTTCACCTCATTGTTGGTCCAAATCAGTTTCATCACAGAAATCAAGTAAGTCAACTGTTAATAGCATCCTATTTTTTATTTTATTTCACTTTAAAACATTGTATTTTGAAAATCTATCATTTGCAACATCCTACTTTCATTTTATTTCTTTTAAAAGCATCACACTTTTAAATTTTACCAGTTACATCTTACTTTCATTTATTACATTTTAAAACATTATACATTGAAAATCAATCGATTACTTTGAAAATTTACCAATTACAACGTTTAACTTTCTTTTTATTTCTTTTTAAATCATTGTACTTTAAAAATCTATCGTTTATAACACTCTAATTTCACTTCAATTCTTTTTAAAGCACTTAAACTTTGAAAAAAATACCAATCTACTTTTATTTTAGTTTTCTTTTAAATCACTTAACTTTGAATATTCAGCAATTACATCATACTACTTTCATTTCAATTTTTAAAGCACTTCACTTACACCATTTATGACATCTTACTTTCATTTTAAAACATTGTATTTTGAAAATCTATCATTTGCAACATCCTACTTTCATTTTATTTCTTTTAAAAGCATCACACTTTTAAATTTTACCAATTACATCTTACTTTCATTTATTACATTTTAAAACATTATACATTGAAAATCTATCGATTACTTTGAAAATTTACCAATTACAACGTTTAACTTTCTTTTTATTTCTTTTTAAATCATTGTACTTTAAAAATCTATCGTTTATAACACTCTAATTTCACTTCAATTCTTTTTAAAGCACTTAAACTTTGAAAAAAAAATACCAATATACTTTTATTTAGTTTTCTTTTAAATCACTTAACTTTGAATATTCAGCAATTACATCATACTACTTTCATTTCAGTTTTTAAAGCACTTCACTTATACCATTTATGACATCTTACTTTCATTTTAAAACATTGTATTTTGAAAAGAAATCTCCCTTGATTTTCGTGAATCGCACCTGATGGGTGCGTGAGTGTGTGTGTTCTGCTCGAACTCTCCATCCCGATCTCCTTTTTCTTTCCTTCGATCCGAATTACACGCACATAGGAAAAGAAATCAGCCCAAGGCTGATTTTGACCGGTCAACACGAAAAAGACCAAATTGCCCTTATACTCATGCCTTAGCAAAAATTTTCTGCACTTGCAATTAATTTTCCCGATCTTTGCACACTTGTAATTTCTATGTACGATATCGGAATTTTATACTCTTTATACCTTTAAAAAGCGGGGAATGAGCTTAACAACTTACTCCTATTGACTAAAGTTTGAATCTAATTGGATATTTCGTTATACGCCCTTAAACATGGTCCATTGGCCATTTTTGGCACTTTTTAACCATCTTTATACCTTCATAACTTCTTCATTATTACTCTAAACGACTCGAATTTTTCCTATATTTTTATTGCATCAAAATGTAGAAAAGTCTTCTTGGTGACTTTTTCACAGATCCTTATAGATTTTTAGATATAAAATTTTTGAAGATTTACAATTATTCTTTTTCACTTTTAGTCCCAAATTTCTATTTTAGGTCTTGGGTCTTTAAATCAAATTTCCAAATGAAATAATACTTAATTGTGGCTTAATAAAAGGTCTTAAAACCCAAGTTTCCATATTTTCACATTATTTGACCATTTAGCCCTTCCACATACATTTAACTTGTTCGGACTTCAAATCTCTTACCATCAAAATATTTAACTCAACTTCCTTATTTCATATATTAAAATTTAGGTTGTCACAATTATCTACCCCTTAAATGGATTTCGTCCTCGGAATCACTATACTGAAATGGAATTAACTTACAACTACATAGCTCCAGTTGAATCTAATCTGTTACCAAGGCTTTGACAAACTCTTGCTTCAAATTCTCATTGCCTTGTGCAATCCTTGTTATAATTGTTCCTTTTGATGTCATTCAATCTCATTTATCTTGATTCTCTTGCTTAGCTCAATATCACTAAGATATATTTTATTTGAGACCTGTACAACTTCTTTAATCAATTTTCATAGTAACTTTGACTTTTCAAAGTTAACCTGCAATTCTATTACTTTATATTCACTAATTAGTACTCAAACATGCTAAACTCTTCAACACTCTTGCTTTCCACTAATCGAGTGCACTAGTATTCACTTTATAGAGTCTTGGACTATTTATCCAAAAATAGCATTCTACTTTACTACTCATACTTAACTTCCAATCATTAGACTTTATATTCCTAAGCCTTTCTTTCTTTTGTATTTCAATATATATGATGTCATATATGACTAGATATTCATCTATTTCATTTCATCATATACATACAAGCTATTTACTCAATATCCATAACTCCTGCAACATTCCATCTCAACATTAGAGTTCCAACATTTGTATGTGAACTTCATTACTGATGACTACTCTTCAAATATCATACAATATCCTTGGACAACTTTTGAGCTCTTTGCCGGACTTAATTTATCATGTCTTGAGACTTATACTTGCACTCTTTCTATCAATACAATCATAGACCAAATATCCAAGTCTTCCCATCTACCCCTTAAAAGAAAATGAAGCTCATTTCTTTTAAGGTCCAAGTGCTTCATTTCTTTTAAGGTCCAAGTTCTTATATGATTTCTACATAATAATATTCCATTTCCCTTAATTTACTCTCACCTAGTGATTCCTCATAACAATCTCTAGATTTTATTAAGCTATTGCTTTCCATACATCCATCCCTAACTAATTCCATCCGTGATGCAACCAAATTACCGCGTTGTTCGCCATTATACGCATAAACTATCTTGCCAAAAGTTGCATTATCTTGAAGATAGCCATACAGCAGTGAAATGTTATTAATCTCATCACAGTCTATGCAAAACCTTACTAGTTATCTTCATCCAGGTGTTAGTTCTAGCTTACTAACAAAACTATCTTACTATCCCAAAAATGATCATAACATGCTCTCATAATTAGCTTCATAAGTTGTGAATTAACAACTTACATCTTGAACAGTCATCTTCAACTATTGGGTATACACGTCAATGCCTTAATGACATAATATATACTCACCAATAAAGACCATTAGCTACTAGTATAGACTTGTAGAACTAACAATTCATGATGACTTCAGATTGTCCCATGATACTACATGGAAAGAATGACATACCTTCATTACTTTAACTTGTTGTGAAATCTTCACATGTGCCAATTTCCTTCTTGATCTTCAATATCCATAGATCATGCTTAAATACAGTAAGAAGAATGAGCTTCAACATGCTACGCCTCGCTTCGCTATCTTCCTTTACAATTCAAATCTTTAATCCAGATTTGAGATCTTTTATCGATTTTCCTGATTTCATGTTCTTATAGTCACAATATAATTAGAGGTGGCAAATGGGTCGGGTCGTGTCGGGTTCGTGTCGGGTCAAGACACTAAACAGGTTGAAATGGGTGAACCCGGACACGACCTGTTTATGTCAACGGGTTGAAACTATAACTCGAACTCGACACGATTATGTCATGTCAACCCGATACAACCCGTAGACCCGTTTAAATTATCGGGTCAATCCATGACCCATAACTCGTGACCCGTGTAACCCGAACTCAGCCCTCAACTATGGCGAGTCTTGGCTACTCGGCCAAAGAAATCGCACCTCAACAACCGGGTCAACTCAGAAAGGTTTAACCCAAGATGGTTAAGTTGAAACCAATTCAAGAGTCACCCCCCCCCCCCCCTTATATAAGAGCTGAAATCAACTGTTTTTTCTTACCATGGCGATGTGGGATGGAATTCTATGGCTTTGAAAATGGAAGGAGAGTTATCTCCTTATAAACTGGAAGAAAGTGGCGTCAGTTTCCTCCCACCAGCGATGTGGGATGAACTTCAAAGGCTGGAAAAATATAAACCTATTGTATTGAACAAGAGTCGAACCTGGAACCTCCATTTTGAATGCCCTAAGCGTTAACCACCAACCCAGGTCATTGTTTGTTCCTGTTTTTCGTAGCTAATATATATATTCTATATTTCAACGGTAAATCACCATGCATTCCTTTAAGTTTTTATTTTAATAATTTTGATACAATTTACACCGCTCTTTTTTATTTTGCACACTACAACTATTAATCTATAACATTAATATATATAATATATATAAAAATATAAAATTTATAATATATATATATATATATATATATATATATATATATATATATATATATATATAATTAAACGGGTCATTCGGGTCATTTTCGAGTTGAAAGTCTTGACCCTAACCCAACCCGTTTAAATTTTGTGTCGTGTCGTGTCAACCCGTTTATTTAAACGGGTCGACACGTCTTACCCAAACCCGCTAATTTCGTGTCGGGTTGTCGTGTCGTGTCTGATTTTGCCAGGTATAAATATAATAAGACAAAATACTCAAGTTCTCATAATATTTGACACTTTTCCACTTTTCATTTCTTTTCCATTCGGATAACTCACTTTGTTATGTTACTCATTATAGCACTATATTTGTGACTTGGCCATTTGCTCCAATCATTAGGTGTCTTTACTTGTCATATTTCCTTTGGGTTTGGAAGTTACGACTTCCCATTTCTTAATCTTATTCTTTCTTCTTATTTTCATTTTCATTTTTGCCTTTGATTCCTTATCTGCTACTTAGTTAAATACTTTACTTTCACTTTCTAATAACATATTTTATCATAGCCTTTAATACGCATATTTAAATCCCCAGGCCGTCCCTATAAGACACACCATGCAACTTCCTTCAATCTTTCTTCTTTACCTTCTCATACAACCATATCTTTCAATCTTTCTTTACTTCGGTCATTGTGTTGACACAACTAAAATCTTTATTTCATAGTCTTACTTCGTTTCTGTTAGACAACGGAATCCTTACATATTTATATTTCTTTTGTTTCATATTTCCTTAACTTATTTGCATATTACACCGATCATACTTTTCTTAGTGTTTACCTTCAAATTTCATCTTATTCTTGTTCATATACTTTATAGTGATAGCCCATTCATATCATGTATCCCTGTTGTCTTAATTGTTCATTTTGAGTTTTCCCAACTCCATGGTACCTACTCATAATATTATCTTTATTAATTTCAATCATACTTTAATAGTTTCATTCATAATTGATTTCATTACATAGGTATATCAATCCTATGTCTTTCAAACCTTCTTTCTTCTTTTCTCTACTCCCTACATGAATCCCTTACCAGATTCTCAAGATTCCTTTGTGATTCCACCCCACGCAAATACATATTCTGTGGTTATGATAGTACGGGCCCATATTATTATAACCACATATACATATTTGTTTCTGGTATCACCACTAAGTCTCCTGGTCCACTGGTTCAGGTTAACTTATGACTCTCTATCACTCTTGACTTATCTTTAGACTAATCGGCTTAACCATCCTATAGGTCTGCAACCTATATTAGGATCTTAGGTTCAACAACCTATCTTACGATACATCCTATCATAATCCTAACTTTCGTGCTTATAGTCTTATCTTAAGTTCGTATTCTCAGTTCATCCTCACACAGTTTAAGCCTAGGTTCGAGTCTCGACACCTAATTCGCTTAAACTATGGCTCTGATACCAAATTGTAACACCCCATCTTTCGTACACCTTAAATGGTGTAATCGTTTATAAAAACATAGTGAAGTAAAAATTTCATTCTTTCAAAAAAAACTTTTCTTTTGGTATTTAGGACATCATTTGAAAACTTTTGGTCCCAATTAAAATAACTGCATTTAGAAATAATTAAGCAACTCTGGGGTTTACAAACTCAGATCAAAACAACCATAGTAAAGCCTTAAAACATCTTAATGCTATGTCCCGTATTAACTAACATTTCTACCGAAAATTCGGCATGAGCTTTGGGCAATATGGATAAATCCATACTGACTCGACTCAACAAAACAGCCCAAAAATAATACGGGACATAACACAACTTTACAGTATAGTTACAATGGTATTTCTAAACCATAAATATAATGTCTCTCAACTACATAACAAACTATACTGCACTTGAATCAACTCTATCTTCTTGATCATCTTCTCTATTTAACATCCACATAAAAGCTTCTAAGTTCTTCACTCCTTTAATCCAATGCAAGACATCCTGTTCCTGAGTACATAGCATTTTAAAAACAACAATATGTAAGACAAAAATGCCTCGTGAGATACATGGGTTTTAGACTCAATAAGTTTAAATCAATTTAAATATCATTAGCTATTAACAAATAAATAGAACATTTCCCTTCTTTTCAAAACCTGCAAACTCCACTGTTATCTCAAAACAATAAAACCAAAGTTCAATGCATAGTTACCTAGTACGCGGATCGCTCCGGTACGAAATCGAGGATCTGGTTCGCCATTCGCTTTGATGGACGTATCGGGTTCGTAGGGGGTAGGTTCATTTCGGTACGGTGTACCCAACCATTCGGTTCGCTGTACCCAAAACAGGAACAGTAACCATAAACCATTATCCAGATTATACATTGTTTAAAGTCATTTCCAATTTCCATGAACAGGAACAAACACAAACAAATTATACATTGTTTAAAGTCATCTCCTAAAGAACTCGTGTTCTGGCCAAATGCCATTGCAGACGGAAGAAAAGAGCATAAATTGAAGAGAAGAACTAGAAGTAGAAGTCGAAGTATAGCAGTGAAAAGAAGTACAAGTAGAATTCGGTATATAAGGTGTAAAAAGATGACCTGGTAATTGATTTAATCTGCAATCGAGTGTAAAACCTGGCATATTGCAATCGAGTGTACTAGAAAATGAGGAGTCGAGTGAACCTTTGGAAATCGATTTTCAATCTAACGATCGCATTCCTGCCCAATTGGAAATCGATTTTCAATTTAACGATCGGAACAGCGGAAAAGCGTTTCAATTTGGCGATCCGAACATTAGAATTCGTGTATCAGGCAGCGATTGGAACTCCAATCAATCGAACCACTCTTCGATCCAAGAATCATTCGGTACGATTAGAGGTTTTGATTTGGCGCGCTGGAGATTGAAGTCGATACGCGAATTGGAGGCGATTGGGAACGATTTCGATCAGCGATTGGGTACGGAGCGAACAATACGTAATTCGCTTCTCTAGTAGCGAATTAGGTAACTATGGTTCATTGCTATAATCATAAAATATAAGTCATTACTTCATCATAAAAACATTAGGTTTTCCACTTTATCATAAGCAAACATAAACTGAACCATTTCTTATTAAAACATAGACCAACTGTAATTCATGTTTCATTTTTTATTATTTGGTTCATACGGGTTTCCCTGTATCTTCCCTCCCCGGAATAGAACCAATCTATCCGTGAGCGCGTGCTAGTTTTCTTCCCTTCATGGAATAGAACAAATCTATCCATAAGGGCGTGCTGAGACAACTACTTCGCGACGGGAGGTACCATCCCAGTAGTCTCTTTTGACCTCCCCTCATTATGGTGAGATCCTTGTCCGGACGTCTTTCACATTTCTTACATTTAGTTCATATTTCATCTTATCATTTCATTACATGTTGGTCTCAATCATAAACATCATTAAATCATATTGAAATTATCATAACTTTGCATAAAACAACCTTTAAAACTTTAAACTTTACAATCATTTACAAATCATATCAATTAGTCAACATAAATCAATACTTAATTATTCAAGCTTTAAAACCACTTTGAAACCATTATTCATAAAGCATTTAGCATAACTTTTGGAAATCATTTGTCAAACTTATAATTATAAAACAATTAGCATAAAAACAAAACTTGTTGCTATGTACTCGGAAAAGTCCTCATGTACTCACCTTGGCTAGTTAGAGAAGTCTAACTAGGGTAATCCATTCCGTTGTCCCTTCCATTCCATGAACTTTACTCCTTAATTACCTAAGGAGTTCATTAATATTTTATTAAAACATATAGGTCTTAACAACATGTAAATACCACTTAACCCATGTCCCACTATACTCATTTTTATGTTCTCATATTATATTAAACTTATACTAATGATTAAGGGATCAAACTACTCAAATAAGGTCATAATGAGAGTGAATTGCATGAATTCGGGTCACACGGGTCGTGTGGGAATCACACGGGGTCGTGTAAGGCTTCCAAGATGTCAAAACCTACTGCCCAATACCACACGGGTCGTGTCAGGATCACACGGGGTCGTGTGATCATGCAAACCCCATTTTTCAGCTCCAAATTTCTGTTCGTTTTTTGCAGTTTTAGTCTATTTCTTGTTTTCGTTTGTTTCTAAACTTAACAAAACTTTACCAATAGATTTTATTAACCTTCTAACATGTTAAGAACATAATTTTAATCCCATAAAGGTGGAATTCACAATTCCATTCCAATTATCAAGTTTTTTTGTCCCATAGTTATGTAACCATATAATTCCATTCTATTACGACATTTTATCGCCATATTACATTCCATCGGTAAGTTTAACATAATTCTTTTAAAACATTTGACATTCATAAGTATAATCATATGATAATAAATTCCAAGCCGAACCTTACCTTCCCACTCGATCCCAAGATGGAGTTAACTCGTTCCATAGATGTTGTTAATCCATTTCTCCATCAAGTACTCGAATTTTCTGATTAAAATACATATAATTATATCAATGTCAAGCTTCCATTTACCATTAACTCCAAAAATAAGTTCTTAATCCAATATGCACAACACTCAATAAATTTGATGTGCATGGACCTAATACTCCAATTTTCCTGTTAATCTTTATGCAAAAGCTAACATACACCCATGATATTCAAGCAATATTCATATATTCATAGCATCTTCAACATGTGCTCAACTTATCCAACCATTTCATCATAGATAAATGCAATTTCTAGAAATTCTTGAGCAATTATCCACATGCATTCAAGCATTTCTGATTTTTAACAGTTAGGGTTTGAAAATCAAGTGATTACCTCAAAGTTTCTGTCCATGGTCACCAAAAATATGAGATTTGAAGTTACACAAGCAAGAAATCGGACCAAAGGGGTCTGTTCCCGGCTGCCGTCGCCGCCGCCACAGTTCCGGCTGCTTGCTGCCGTCGATGACCTCTCACAGCTCCCAAGAACGCAGCAGTTGCTGCACCTTCCTCGTCTTGATGAAAATTGCTACCCACAGAGGTTGAAACCGAGCCTTAAGTGACCATTTCTCCCTTGATTTTCGTGAATCGCACCTGATGGGTGCGTGAGTGTGTGTGTTCTGCTTGAACTCTCCTTCCCGGTCTCCTTTTTCTTTCCTTCGATCCCAATTACGCGCACATAGGAAAAAAAATCAGCCCAAGGATGATTTTGACCAGTCGACACGAAAAAGACCAAATTGCCCTTATACTCATGCCTTAGCAAAATTTTTCTGCACTTGCACTTAATTTTCCTGATATTTGCACACTTGTAATTTCTACGTACGATATCGGAATTTTATACTCTTTATACCTTTAAAAAGGTGGGAATGAGCTTAACAACTTACTCCTATTGACTAAAGTTTGAATCCAATTGGATTTTTCGTTATACGCCCTTAAACATGGTCCATTGGCCATTTTGGCACTTTTTAACCATCTTTATACCTTCATAACTTCTTCATTATTACTCCAAACGACTCGAATCTTTTTCCTATATTTTAATTGTATCAAAATCTAGAAAAATCTTCTTGGTGACTTTTTCCCAAATCCTTATAGATTTTTAGATATAAAATTTTTGAAGATTTACAATTATTCTTTTTCACTTTTAGTCCCAAATTTCCATTTTAGCTCTCGGGTCTTTAAATCAAATTTCCAAATGAAATAATACTTCATTGTGGCTTAATAAAATGTCTTAAAACCCAAGTTTCCATATTTTCACATTATTTGACCATTGAGCCCTTCTACATACATTTAACTTGTTTGGACTTCAAATCTCTTAGCATCAAAATATTTAACTTACAACTACATAGCTCCAGTTGAATCTAATCTGTTACTAAGGCTTTGACAAACTCTTGCTTCAAATTCTCATTGCCTTGTGCAATCCTTGTTATAATTGTTCCTTTTGATGTCATTCAATCTCATTTATCTTGATTCTCTTGCTTAGCTCAATATCACTAAGATATATTTTATTTGAGACCTGGACAACTTCTTTAATCAATTTTCATAGTAACTTTGACTTTTCAAAGTTAACTTGCAATTCTATTACTTTATATTCACTAATTAGTACTCAAACATGCTAAACTCTTCAACACTCTTGCTTTCCACTAATCGAGTGCACTAGTATTCACTTTATAGAGTCTTGGACTATTTATCCAAAAATAGCATTCTACTTTAAAAATCTATCGTTTATAACACTCTAATTTCACTTCAGTTCTTTTTAAAGCACTTAAACTTTGAAAAAAATACCAATCTACTTTTATTTTAGTTTTCTTTTAAATCACTGAACTTTGAAAATCCAGCACCTCACTTTATACCATTTACGACATCTTACTTTCATTTTAAACATTGTATTTTGAAAATTTACCAATTATAGTTTCCTACTTTTATTTTAATTATTTTTAAAGCAATTTACTTTGAAAATCTTTCAATTATAGCTTCAGACTTTCATTTTATTTCACTTTAAAAAAGTATAATTTCAACATCCTACTTTAATAATAATTTTTCTAAAGCACATTACTTTGAAAATCATACGATTACAACATAATAATTTAACTTCTATTCTTTTTAAATCACTAAAGTTTGAAAATTTATCAATTACAACGTCCTACTTTTATTTTAGTTTTTTTTAAATCACCTAACTTTGAAAATTAATGCTAATGCGATTTTTTGTTGGGTCACCCGCTAAGTTTCTTCATTATCGAACCCCTGATGCTTTACTTTGACAATTTAACAAGTATAGCATCCTATTTTCATTTTATTTCACTTTAAAAGATTGTATCTTGAAAATCTACCAATTGCAACATCGTTCTTTCATTTTAAAGGTTTGCACTTTTAAAATCTACCAGTTACAATATCCTACATTAATTTTAGTTTTTTTTTAATATATGGGAAATCTCCAATAAAGTCCCAATATTTTGGCTCATTTTATGAAAAAGTCCCAAATTAATTTTTATTTACAAAAAAAGACAGAAAACCAGCTAATGTATTCAAATTAGCCCCTTTTAACCTTTCAATAAAGTCCTAATATTTTGGTCCAGTTTACGGAAAAGTCCCAATATGTTTTATTTTCAATAAAATCCTAATATTTTAGCCCGGTTTATGGAAAGGTCCCAACATTTTAGCTCAGTTTTACTTGGAAAACATTACATATTTTTACATGTATTTACATTTTTAACCGTCCTATACGTCTACAACCTATCTTAGGATCTTAGTTTCATCGACCTATCGTAAGATACATCTTATCATGATCTTTACTTTCTTGCTTATGGTCTTATCTTAAGTTCACATTCTCACTTAAGCCTCACACAGTTTAAGCCTAGGTTCGAGTTTCGACACCTAATTCGCTTAAATGATGGCTCTTATACCAACCTGCAATGCCCCGATTTTCATACACCATAAATGGTGTAATATTTTATAAAACTTAATGTTGAAAAATCTCGTATTTCAAAACCTTATTTTGTTTATGACGTTAAGTCATATTTTAAAACATTATGTGACAAAATGTCGACTTTTAAAAACTTTTCTCATGACCTCGTGTCATGTCTAAAAAATTTCGGTCACAACAAAATCATTTAGTTGTAAAAATGTTTATACAACTTCGGGGGTTATAACTCCATATCATACAAGACCATAGAAAGCAAGTTAGGATTACAAACCGTTTCATAAGCCAGAATTCGCTTCATCTAAAATCCCAATATCATCGGGTCATCTACTTGCTTCTATCTCTCATGTCTGGAACCTGAGATACATGACATAAAATAAAATGCGTAAGACGAAAATGTCTTGTGAGCTACATGGGTTTGGACACAAAACATTTATAAGTATCAACTCATTAATTTTCCAAAACCTTTATGAGAACAATTCATATAATGACACTAGCTGTCAAATCTTTCGTAACATCACGTAAATATATTTTACTTTCAAAGCCTTTCAAATAAATCAAGTAAGAAAGCTAGTAACAAAATACTTTCCTTTTTCTTTAACTTTGACTTGACTGGCATTTGATCAGGTTAGTATTTTTATATTTAGGGCCTTAATCACTCTTGGTGATACCCCAAGTCTGGACTGAGATGGTAAGAACATAATCAGACCACCTCAGCGTCTTATCACATGCTTTGACTGGTATCTTAACATACTTGCTTTTTATACTTAGGGCATTAATCACTCTTGGTGATACCCCAAGTCTGGACTAGGATGGAAAGAACATAATCAGTCCACCCTAGTGTCTTATGCTTTTAGGACATCTACTTCGCGAAGGGGTTGGTACCACCCGAGTAGATTCCTCTGGGTTCCCTTGCGGGAACGTCATCCCCCGGGTACAAGAACATTTCCATTGCTTCACATTGTTGTGCATTTCTTATCTTAATACCAGTCATTTATAAACCCATTGGGGCTAGATGCCAAAACGTTCTTTCATAACATTATGGCTTGATGCCAAAACATGTTTTCAAATCATTATGGCTTGATGCCAAAACATACTTTCAAATCATTGTGGCTTGATGCTAAAACATACTTTCGTAACATTTCAAAGGCTAAACGCCAAAACATTCTTTCATAACTTTCATGGGCTAAACGCAGAAACATTCTTTCATAACTTTCATTGGCTAAACGCCAAAACATTCTTTTATAACTTTCATGGGCTAAACGCCAAAACATTCTTTCATAAATATCATAGGCTTGACGCCAAATAGCCGAAATCTGGTTTTGTAATAAAAAACTCAGTTGATTTTAAGTTTTGTATTAATAAAGGGATACCAATTAAACGACTACGATATAATTCTTCCAAAACTGCAATCCCTACGAAACTTTTGTTGCCATATATATTTGCGTTGTGAAAACTCCAAATAACCCAAGTGGTAGTTATGGTAATCACTTCAAGAGCCCCCTTATATCAAAGTGAATATAGACAAAAAAAATCAAGCAAATTAAACAAATGTGTAACAGAAACACATATTATTGGAATCACAATATCACACCACCGACTAATACGAGCCCAAATAAGATATGCCAACTCACAGTTAATGAAAAGATGCACAATATGTCAATATTGTTTGTAGAATTCCAATAATATGTCAATATCCTTTATAGAATTCCAACAAAAGGGACACAAAGTCAAGTCTAAAACAATGCTTTATTCTCCAAATTAGGTCAGGAAGGAATTTGATTCATCGTCACCCTCCAAACCAAAATATTGATCTTCTTAGGAAAATAATTATTATTTCAGGTAGGATATTCACTCCCCACATCCAAATTTCATTAACATGAGGTCAACAGACATACATAAGGGGGTTATTCAAGATTTACCAATTTCATTAACATGACATCTAGTGGCACTCATTGAGAATTCATCTATCAAATCAAGCTCCCACGCCCATCCTTCCCTTTGATTAGAGAGCACAAACAAACAAATCCAAAATATGAAGCAAATTAGTAAATTGAGTATTCAACCCCCTTATTAGTTGACGTCAATCCCAACTCCAGCATTGATTCAACCACCGATCATTCATAAGATAAGAGATATAACCTAAATGATCAATTTCCCCTATACCATGTTAATTATGACTAATAAAAATGAAATTTACCCAACTGGACACCATTTTCAAATATTAATATTTTGAACACGTTTTTTCTCACATTATCGAGGTGAAAGATATTTTCGAAATACTATTCCTGACATAAAGTATGTTCGGAATTTTAAACATGTATGAAATTTTCAAAAATCACCAAGTTGAATTGACATTTTCAAAAATGTATATCTACTTTGAAATTTCGAGAAACTTTCATATAATTTACAATATCTAACCATGTAGAGTATTTAGAATCTCAAAAAACCTAGAAAATATATCAATTATGCGAATTTTTTAGAGGTAGTCTACATACCGAAAGTACATGACAAATAATGAATATCTTTATGCAATACATGACATCGCAATTGAGAGTGTATGATGATTTGGTTCATATGAAGTATGATGATTTGGTTCATGTGGCAACCAAAGTTTGTGTAACTGAATCATAGAGGAGTTTATATTATCAACCTCTTGGAATGTGTGATATAATCAATATAGTTTTCGATCTCGACGTGAGACACCTTGTGGATGTTGCTTGTTTTTTGTTTCTAATAACGACACATATTTATTTAGTTTTTAATGATGTTCAAAATCAAATATTACTGTAAAAAGATTGACTAGTGGGACTGGATATAGTGGTAATCGTTCGGTGGGTAAAAGTTATTGTTGCTTAACGATTCAAATCTAGAACCACATAAGGAAATGCCTCCCCCAAGACACATGTCCGACCCTGTTTCCATAGAGGAACCATCAATTGTACTCATACCAGTACCTAACATCTGAAAGATGTACTTTTTAAAGGCAAAGAACATCTGGAGATATCGTTGGGATTAAAATGTGTTCAAAAGGGATTTGATATTAGAATCACAAAAAATGTGGTCGACGGTTTGAGGGTAAATGCCGTCTAGAAGGTTGTTTCGTGAGGATTAAGGACATATTAGCTAAATACATTAATTGTTCTAACTTCGAATATTAGAGAATAAACACACACATATATACAAACCCATATACATCTCAACCATCGTCAAATGAACAAAAAGGTGTTGACCCATTTATTAACGGATGTAGTGGCTAATAATAGTAAGAGGGTATTCCATAAGAGTGATAATGTGATATATGAATGTTCATTTCAAAATAGGCATCTCCTATGCTCAATCTTGGAGGGCAAAGTGCTAGGCATCGAACCTTTTGCAAGGAGCACCAGAAAACTCATTTTGTGCAACTTCCCACGTATTGTCATAATATGAAAAGAAAATGAAGACACAATAAAACGCATAAAGATAGATATGTGACAACGCCTAGTAATATCACATATTTTAGTCGTTGTTGAGCCCTATTCTTAGTGAAATTATATCATATATATCGTGGTATTCTCACTTTTCGTGCCAGCACTTGTTTGGAAGGAAATAATGAAAACAGGGACCAAAAGCGTGCAATTTGGAGAAAGTTTGAATATCAATGCAAAATCAGGAAAATACGTACGCGCCCCGCGGAAATCACCAATGCGCGACGCGGATTTGAGGCGGTGTAGAGAATTCAAATGCCGATAAAACGGGAACAGATCAGTACGCGCGCCGCGGGATTCACTTATGTGCGGCGCGGTCTCAAGATTTTTGCAACTATAAATAGAGGCTTTTAGGTCGAAAAAAATGAGCGAAGACCTGGTGTAAAATCGACCCCCAAGGCTCTTTGACTCCGAGATTTAGCTTCAACAACCTTATATTGGTATTTTCATGTTTTTATAATTTATTTTCATTTAGTTCAATAGTTAGTATTAGTGGCTAGTATCTTTGGGAGTGACAACCACTAATATTTAGTCTTTTAGTTTCTGTTTTTGAGTAACTGTTATGTATTGGATCATTGGAATCTGATTTGGATAATAATAATCATTCGGTTTGAGTTAATTGTTGGTTTTTCGGTGTTTATGTTTATTCTTGGATTGTGAATGCTTGTTTTGTGTTTGGATGTGTGTATGACCTTGATTGGACTGATTTCCCTTGCTGATTTCAGTGACCAACTAGGGTTAGCTTTTTGGTTTGGACTTAGCCAGTGACTGTTCATTTGGACTTTAGTTATTGGTTTAGTTTATGCTTTGTTGGTGTTTGATGTTTGATTGCCTTTGCTTGCTTCTGAATTAGAGATGTACTTCTGATTTCAGTAAGTGACTAGGTTTGGTTGGAAGTTTAGTTTAGTTTATGCTTGTTTGGAATTGTGTTAGTTTAGGTTTTCTGGAATTAGTTGTCAAAAGTTTAGGAACTAGGTCCTCTGACTGTAGCGTGACACTGCAGTTGGTAATCTGTCACCTGTCTTGACCACGTAACTCCTGCGGATCGACCCTGACTACCACTATGCTAGTGTGTGTGTTAGGTATTTCTCTTATTTTTTACCGCACGACGACCTAGGCGGGTCAATATGCAAAGTTGCTTTGAGCTATTCCTCTTCGCTATTGGTTGAATGATAAGATTAAATAATATTATGTAACACATGTCATATGTATATCGTATTGATTATTTCTTAACTCACACCGTATATAAATTCTGACATATTTGACAAGCTTGTGACAAGTACTCATTATAGGCACTGCCCTGCTTGATAGGAAAATATATAGAAACACTGGTTCTAGCAATAGTGATAGATGGACAAAATTAAATAATATCATTGTCTAATGGATTGGGAAAGATATATGGTGGGGTATCAAACTTTTTTTCTATCGAAGCTCCACAAAGCTATTGGTGATTTGGAGGTCTTAACTATCATAGTTGATAAAATTAAATCATTTGACACACTGTTCGATGTTATCTTTCCAAACGTATATAACATACTATGTTGTCAACATTTGCTACTGAATATTTATTCGAAATCGAAGAGAAATAAAGTTATATGAAATCATGTTATTCATACGTATTGGATGCATACAAAACATTTCGAACGAATGACTTTGAAGATCATATGGGTTGGCTTCGTTGTTATTGTAAAAATATGTGATTGGCTTGAGCCAATATCTTTCTTCCAATGGTTGCGATATGATTTTAGTTCGGAACATGGTCTTCCAAACTGTGTCTTTTGTGAAGTGTATGTTCTGATCTTGATAATATTTACTTGGTTGAAGTTCCGAAATCCAAGTCTGGATTTCAAACATATGCAAAATGATCATTATACAAGTCATCCAGAATCATAAGTATATTCATTAAGCACATTCAGAACATACAATCAGAATATTTAAAAACATAACAATTGTTCAATACTTAAAACATTCATGTGAAATACTTGTTCAATCATTCCATCAAAATAACTAGCATCAAATACCACCAAGAGAAAACGAACCTCAAACACTGAGTTGGTCAACGACTCATCTTTAGCACTAACAATTCCCCCTTTGGTGACCAATCGAGGGGTTTGAGTCTTCTTGTCTTCACACTCTTTCCACGATAGCTTGTCTCCATGCGTATTACCAGAATTTCCTTACGCCTATTATCCATTCCATTTGTAATATCATTTGTTTCTTGGCTTCCGGATCTGACTTCTTTGATTTCTGGATGGCCTCTATGAAATTCAGAAGAGAGGAGTTGGTAGCCCATCTTATTTGTGAAGCTCTGAAGAATAGATTGTGGGATCTATCTTCCGAGCTATAGACGATGCCCAGTTCTGGATCTTTTGTGGCACCAAGGACCCATTTTGCTCGATCATCAGGCAAGGATAGGTCCAAGTATTCATAGAACACATCGTTAACATCAGTACGGACAATTCTATACAATTCTTTATCATAGTAAATGAACTCAAGAAGAATTTGTTCCAGAAATTTCGTTGTAGTGACGTAGGCTTATCTGGTGTCGTTGTTACGCTCAATTTTTGGAGATAACCACATCACCATTGAGTACAAGTCATTTGGATTCAATCTCCGAAAGTCAGCTTCAGATATGGTAAATTTTTCATTGCTTCTGACTATTTGAAATTCATAATAGTCAGATTTTTCAAATCTTCTTTGTTTTAATTCGGAAATAGCGGTGATTGGATTCCTTGACCATACAGCAGACAGAGGTTGTGAATGCCGGTTGAGAAATCTCTGAACTTTCTTCCGAAGGGTGGGATTCAGATGTGTGGCGGCGACTCCAGAGAAAGTGTTGCAGAATTTCTCATCATTAAGAGATAGAGGAACATCCCAGTTGTGTGAGGGAGATTCCGGCGGATCATAAGAGACGACGGGTCTGAAATCTTCATCTATCAAGTTTCGGGGAGCAAAGAAGTTGTTCCGAAAAGGTTGATTTGCAGCTTTGGTTGCTTCTTCTGCTTTCATGTCTTCATCAAGTAGGTCAGCAAAGATTGTTGAGAGTTCATCGTAGTTGGCATTCTTTAAAGCTTTGAGTTGAGGAGGATCAGAATCCTTGATCGGTGAGTATTTGGGTTCAAGAAGGTTGAGTTTTGGTGGATTTGGAGGAGGAAAGTTCTTTTTGGGAGGAGTTGGAGGAGGAGAGTTCTAATTGGGAGGAGTTGGAGGAGGAGAGTTCTGATTGTTGTTCTCTTTAGATTCTTCTCCTTTTTCTGATTCTGACAATTTTCCAGTGCCATTGTCATCGTCATTGTTGTTGTCATTGTTGCCATCATCGTTTTCATCGTTGTTATCATCATCCTTGTTTTCATTACCATCCTTATCTTCTTCTTCGTCGTCATCACCGAATGGTCCGGTACCAGATGGACCGGCTCCTGAAGGTCCTGCTCCTGAATGACCATATCCGAAAGGTACGGAGAGGAAAGGACCAGTTCTGAAGAAACCTATAGGATGAGGAGGCACTATTCCCCCTCCTGGGGCTCCTTCGCCAGTAGGAGTCACAGGTAGGTGCCTTGATACATCAGAAAGTTTGGCAAGTACCTTATCAGAGAATGATTTGAACTCTTTAGAGAAAGAGTCGGAAGAAGGAGAATGGATTTGTTCAAGCCGTGTGACCAATTCTTCCAATTGATCAGAGACAAGATGCATGTTATCAAGGGGACCACAGACGGATTCTGAGATATCCTTGAGAGTGACGGAAAGAAGCTGAGTCAGGAGAATGTTGGAGTTGAAGTCTTGGACTTTTTTGAACAATTTTGCTTTTGAAGTCTTGGACTTTGTTGAACAATTGTACAGTGGCACTTTTGAGTTTTGCAGCTTCTTCAACACTCGCCCTTGCATCCGAGCGGCGTGCTTCATCAATTTGCTGAAGGCCCTCAATTATGGCCTTCTGAATGGAGATGTCCAGTGACAATTCCTTCTTTTCAAGCGTCTCAACCTTCTGTCATAATTCAGAGAGTTCTTTGAGAATGGTTTCATTGGGCTGGGAGGAGTTTATTGCAAAAATCATGGTGAGAAGGGAGTCGAGCTTGGAGTTGATGTTGGAAGGACTAGGGTTTGGAGATGGGGGTCAATTTGCTGTTTCATTCTGATGATGGTCATGATCAGAAGAGGAGGAGAATTCGTCAACATGAATGGTCACTTTTTCAGGAGGTCGATCCACTTCATCTTCTGGTCGGAAGAAATGCATGTTTTTCGAGCCGGTTTCGGAAAATACTACTCGGGAGCCAGACGCGGCCGAGTGAGTTAGAGATTTTGAAGGGGACTTCTGTGTGGAGTGCTTTTCGTTGTTTTTGTCATTGAGAGCTTCCAGGAATCTTTCAAATGTGATGGGAACAACATACTGAATGAGATTCTTCCAGTTCTTTTCGGTAAATTGAAAGACAAACCGGGGGGATGAAATTAGAGATAGTTCAAACTCCATCCATCTATTGATTTTGTTGGCTTCTGTCTGAAGTTGAGCTCTCTTGACTTGTACGGCTTCTGAGTCAAGATCGGATGGTTCTCCTAAGGCTCGGAGTTGAAGGAGTCTGGTGTTCCAAATGTTGAATCGTTGTTCCATTCTGACAAGTAAATTCTTTCGATGGGCAAGAGCGTTTCGAAAACGAACTTCCATAAGAGTACTTGGGGCAGGAAAGGTAACATTTTGTGCCTCTTTTTCTTTTTAGCACCTTGATTGTGCTCCTTGTTCTGTTTTTCTGGAGTCTTTTTTATTTTAGTCTTTTTCAATTTTTCTCTTTCTTCTTCTGAGTCGTCAAGCTCAAACTCAGTAATTGTCTGAAAATGTTGCGGATGTTAGAAGAATAAAAACAAGGTAGCATATACCGATAAGATTTGATTAGGGAACTAGAACTTTGAAATATCACAGAGATATAAATTCATGACCAAACTTGTTAGATTGGATTTCCAAAAAGAATTTTGTTATGCAAATTGCTTAAGACTTCAGTCTGAACAATTGGACCTAATAATACTGAGTATGTATTAGGATTTCCTGAATGCCAATGATAACCAAGAATTTGTTAACAGGGCATTCAGTTTTGACTTATACGAAATATGTTAAAGGGTTTTCAAAGTTCTGAGTGAGGTTCCGAAAGTAATGGTTGGAGATTTGTATTCAGAAGGTGGTAGTGAGATATAAAGATTCAGAAAAGAGGGATTCAGAGACTTAGAATTGTGATTCAAAAGAGGGAGAATTCAGAAAGGGGAATTTAGATAATTAGAAAGGGGGATTTAGAAACTTAGAAAGGGGGATTTAGAAGATTGGAAAGGAGAAATTTAGAAATATGAAGGAGGAATTCAGAAAATAGATACATTTTGGGTCTTTCTTTGCCGTTTCTTCTGAGGGGCTTTCGGGGAGGCGTCCGATGCTTTCTTTTTCCCTTGGCCTTTGGGATGATATTGAGGTATCAGGGGTGAGGCAGTATATGGAGGGACACCTTCTGTAGCCTTCAGATGTTTGATAAGAATTGGATTTTCTGGGTCACCAAGGCTATAGAATGCTTCAAGAAGACGGCGTATCGGACCGAAAATTTCATCAGCTTTCGGAGTGTATGGACTGACCTTATCAAGTGTAAGAGATTTATCATCCTCTTCAGCTGTAATCGGAACTTGGTTGACTTTGTGCAAGAACTCGATGCACATAGCCCAATATCGTACAGAATGTAAGCGATAAGTAGGTTTTTGTGAGTCAGAAATATAAGACAAGAAGTCTTCAAAAAGGATTCCTGCGTAATCGACAGGTCTGCCTGTGTACAGACTCCAGAACAGTTCTAGCAAGCGCCTGCTCATTTGGTCTGTGCCGCCAGTTTTTCCGGCCAGACTACGCACACAATAGTTCATAACACATTGCCATAGAGGGGAAAGAAAACTTTTCTTTAAAGAAGAAAGGTTTTGAAGAGTGTATTTGTATCCCATCTGATACAACATGGTGTTGAGTTCTTCCGTTGTTGGCTCATCGTACAGTTTGTGTCGCACTCGTAGTCGTAGTGTCGTGCCAAATGAGTTTTTGTCTAGTTTAACTTCTTTCCCATTACAGAGAGTGATCAAGATGTGGTTTTCGTGCTTCTTTGCATTGAGAATGGTTTTCTCAAGCAGGGGCACCGGAATTGGTGGGGGAATATCGAAGAATGCTCGAGAGAGAGGGTGTCTGCTAAGAAGATAGATGACCACCTGCAAGTGATCTTTGAAATCCAATGGATTGTTGGAGACATAAATATTACAGTTGGCAATGGTAACATTCCCTCCTGGAGCGGAGTCGCAACTTTTAGAAGAGGAGACCATGATAACACTGTAGAAACAGAGTCAAAATGCAAACCAAACTAAAATTTTTAGGGTTTTGAGGATGATAAAAAGATCTTTGAATAAACAGATGTTCAGATGAGTTTAATGATATATGTAAAAGGAGAGTGATCTTATAATTGAATGTCAATTCACAAGGAAACAGAAAACCCTAGGATTTTCCTGTTTTTCACGCGAGAACAATCGATACTCAATACAGTTTGCTGAATGGAAAATGGAGTAATAGAGCTTACCTTTTGGAAGAAGACGGAAAATAAGAACCTTGAAGAAATAGAGAGAGGTGATTAAGAGCAAGCTTAGCGTTTTTAAATCGAAAGAGAGAGAGGTTAGGGTTTTGCAGATGGAGAAGGTTTTTGTAGAAGACGAAGAGAGGTGAGAAAAAGAAAAGAGGGAACGGTTATTAAGTTTGAATATAGAAAAGAACCGTCAGTTTAGAGAGTCAGGAGACGTGTGAGGTGACATGTCAGAAAAGGGAGGGCTTGGCATTTAATGCAAGAAATGATGAAAGGGTATGGTCCAATAAAGGGCAGACACGTCTGATACAAAAGATATCCGATCGTCCAAATTCTGATTGCTTAATTCTAATTATTGAATATTTAATGTAACCAAATTTAATTCACATTCCTTCATTAAATTTGTCTGGTTTAAAATATTTTGAAGAATACATTAAATAAGTTCAGAAGATATTGAGGTCAGAAATTGCTTACCTAGTCTGCTGTGTGAATGAATTCAGAAGATACTTACCTTGTCTGCTTATTTATGTTCAGAGTTGTGGAGATTCAGAGGTGTGTTTCGGAAAGGGAGGAAGTTCCAAAAATGAATTCAGAAGTTGTTTAGAGAATGAAATTGTTTAGAGGATGAAATTGTTCAGATGATTAAATTGTTCATAGGATGAACAAATTCAGAGATAGGGCTTGAGAAGTGTTAATTCAGAATTGAGGTTTTGGAAGTTCAGAAAAGTAAAGAAGTCAGAAGTTGAAGAAGATCAGATATTAAAGCATAAGAGGCCGAAAGCTGACATTATACCGGGTTACTCAGAAAGGAGGAGTTCCGAGTGGTGAGAAAATGAAATCAGAAAATTTTCAGAAAGATGGAGTTCTGACTGTGATGTTCTGAGTATGAGTTCAGAGATCAGAGGTTCATCTGATTGGAAGAGTTTGCTTCCGAAATGTGAGATTTTTGAGAGAGAGAGAGAGAGAGAGAGAGAGAGAGAGAGAGATTAGGAGAGAAGAAACAGGATAACCATGCATGTCAACTCAAGAAATGAGAGCATTGTGATAAGTGCTTCTGCAGAGGTTATTAATGACGCCGACTGGATGCGAAAAATTGTCTAATCAATGGTTTTGATAAGATTTAGCATTAATGAGTGTAAGAACAGTTTAAGGGACTCATAATTATAGCTAATGGCGCCAAAAGGGAAGAGTGATCGATCACTTGCCTGCCTATAAAAAGGGAGTTACTTCTAAGCAAATGGAAATCACACAAATCATAGTTATAAACACACCAATGGCAGCTAACGTCCTTTCAACCGTGATGAAAAAATGGAGGTGAAGATGCAAGATGGAGAGTTTGCTGGGGCGGTGTATGGAGGGGGTGATAAAAGGAGTGTGGAATCACCGTTATGAGGTGAAAATGACGACCCTAACAGATGGGGCTACTAGTGGTCCGTTGAATATCCATGTGGAGTTTCCATTTCTGCAACCGGTTCCTCCAAAGGTTCTGGTGGAGTTTAAGCAATTTGACTTTGTGGAGGTCTGGTACCGTCGTGGATGGTGGCCAGCGGCAATCGTAAGAAAAACTCCGTTCAATCAGTTCCACGTGATTTTGGTGGACGGAACTCGATTGTTTGTAGATGAGTCAGAGCTGAGGGTTCATCAGAGGTACCATCTTGGTGATCCTCCGATGTGGCAGTATTACAAGCTCTAAGGAGTGGTGAAAGTTCTTAAGCTTTTAAGGGAAAGGGGGAAATTACAAGCTCTAAAGAGTGTGATGTTTATGTTATGTTTGTAGTTGTTGTAACATTGCTTTCGTTTGGTTTTTGTAATGTTTTGGGATGTTGGTTAATGAAAGCATGTTTTTCTGTTTTGTGTATTGTGTTGAATGGTTTGTAAGATTGTGAAAAACGTTCATTCTTAATTTGATTGTCGAAAGAGAGAAGAAGAAGGGATTCAGAAATGAGGTTAGAACCTCGTGAGTCGGGAATGAGTTTTCTGAGGGAAGGAGTTCAGAGGTTGAGTATATCGGAAAAGAGACTTAATGTGTCGTTTTTAATATGGAAAGAGAAAGTGAGAGAAGATGACACGTCTCAACGTGTCAGATCTAGAAGGATGGAAAATCTGCATTGATCCGATGGAAGTTACTCAGTACACCGTCGGAGGAGAAAAACTGTCTAATCAACCGCCTTGGACACGATGTCGATGTGATGAGTGCATTAACTATCCACTAGGGTCATTATGACCTCTAAGGCATTGATTAGAACGGTTTAGGGAATATCAACAGGCCAACAATTAGCCTATAAAAGGGGAGAATGGCTTAAGTTACAGATTTGTATCAAGAACAAAACTTAAGCAAGATGGCTCGATATTTCTTCAAGTTGCATGACGAAGTGGAAGTGATGTTCAAGACAGGAGATTTCGCAGGAGGCTTTTATGGGGGAGTGATAACGAAAACGTGGACGAGACGTTGTGAGGTTCAACTGGACAGTCTTCTAGATCCGGAAACGGGAGAGCCGATGATTGTGATTGTGAAGTATAGACTTCTTCGTCCAGTTCCACCAACATTGTTGGTGGAATACAAGGAGTATGACTATGTCGACGTTTGGTACCGCCATGGCTGGTGGAAGGGGGTGACTGCGGGGCTGATGAAAGGCACCGATTTGTATCATGTGATGTTAGAAGATGGAACACCAATGCGTGTTTACGATTCTAGCTTGCGAATCAGCCAAATGTTCTCTCATGGAGATCCACCAAAATGGAAGTACAACAAGCGTTAGGATGGTAGTTTTGTTGTCTTTTGTTGTTTAACTAGTTTTTAGATTAAGTCATAGCATTTTGTGGTTTTTGATGTAAGTTCTATGACATTTAATGAAAAGAAGTTATGTTGGTTTTCGATTTTTAGCAAACTTGTTTGAATATAATAAACACAAAACAAGTAGTTATAGATTGAAAAATAAACTGAAATATACCCTAAGTAATAAAAAGAAAATAATTAATAACTTGTATGTTATAAGTTCGGAAAGTAATACGGGAAGAATTGTTTCTGAAAATTGATCGGAAAGGAGATTCCGAAAATGTTCAGAGAGGGGATTCCGAGAGGGGGGTTCTGAGAGATGTTTCCGAAAGGTGATTTCTGAGAGACCTTTCGGAATGTGTTTTTGGATTAAAGATGGGAATTGACATTTGAGAGGTAGGTAGGTGAGATTATTCTCTAAAGAAGTCTGAGTCAGGATTTAACATTCACAACTTTTCCAGAAAATTGTGGAATTTATTAAAATCTAATGCCTTGGTAAAGACATCAGCTACCTATTCTTCTGTTGGGATGAAATAGATTTCGATGTTACCTTCTAGGATTTGATCTTTAATAAAATGATAACGAAGATCAATGTGCTTGGTCATGGAGTGTTGAATTGGATTGTGAGAGATGGCTATAGCACTCTTGGAGTCACAGTAGATGGGGACTTGCAGGAATTTGTAGCCATAATCGAGTAACTGAGTCTTCATCCAAAGTACCTGTGAGCAGCAGGTTGATGCAGCCACGTATTCTGCTTTTGTAGAGGATAAAGCAACACAGTTCTGCTTCTTTGAGGACCAGCTTACGAGTCTTCCACCTAGAAATTGACAGCCTCCGGATGTGCTTTTCCGATCCAATTTACACCCGGCATGATCCGAATCTGTAAACGCTTGTAACTTGAAGTTATCTCCGATTGGATACCATAGACCCATTGTGTAAGAACCCGCAAAATTTGTAAAAGGATAAAATGGTCTTTCGATACATTATAAGACCCTTATGTAAAATAATATGACGTTTGTGAGATAATAATATAAGAAATACAAGCTTATGAAAATTTGGAATTTTACCGCGTGAATAGTGAAATTTGGCCAAAAAGGGTAAAATGGTCATTTGACATGGAAATGACCAAAATGACAAGAAATTGTTAAGTTGGTAGCTAATAGAACTTGGTTTGCAAGATTATGGGTCATAGGACCATTTTTGAAAAAGAAATGGAATCTAAGGGGTTAATATGAAAATATTTTATAAAAACTAAATATATATAAAATGAGAAGATATACCACTTCTCATTTACTGGAAGTTGAGAGCAGATTCTAGAGGCTTGGAGAAAAGTCACGATCGATCAAGAAGGATTGCAAGATCAAAGTTTAAAGATTGAAGATAACACATGGAATTTGGTGATTTCTAGGTAAGAACTTCTTAATTCTTCAAGTTTTGTTGGATGATCTTCAAATCCAACTTCTGATTTTATGGATGAAGTTAATCCAACGAATCCATATACTTTATCTAGCTCAAAACATCATAGAAAACAAGTTCTAACCATTGAATATGGTGGAATTCAAAGAAATGATGATTTGAGTCAAGAACCCTAGAAATTGGGGTTAATGATCAAAGTCTTAATTGAATGCAATTAACAAGTTACAATGAGTCATAAATGTTGTTTATGGATGAAGAAACCATTAGAAGTGGTTTCCTAATTATTCCAATTAATTATAATGAAATTATGAATGAAATTGGAAATTGAGAAAATGGAATGGAATTGATGATTCCATGGTTGAAATTTCATTAGAAATGGTTAGATAAGGAATTGGAATGATTCCTTTGGGGATGACCAATGAATTAAGTGCTTAATAGGTTAAATAATGACCTTTTAAGCATATGTATGAAAAAGAATAAGAAGTAAATGAAATTGTAATTTCATAAGTTATACAATAATAAGAATGAAAGTAAAAAAAAAAAAATATTCTGACAGAATTTTTACGCCAACTTAAACTGTAAAACTGTACAAATCTACAAGGCCAAAAATTATGTTTCATACATGAAAAGAAACCTACAGATGTCTAGTTTCTAAATCAAAAAGCGGTGAGTCGTTTCGATTCTTCTAGAGTGAGTTATGCCGTTTTTCGTACAGGGCATCCTGTTTCGGCAGATTCTGTCCCACTTAGGAATATGAATGTATATGTTAATATAATGATCAAAGAATTGAAAGAAAACCATTCTTAGCATATATGGATGTATTATGAGTAATTAGAAGTGTTAAATAACAGGATAGAAGTCTAAATGGCTTAATGAAATAAGTTTATAAATGTTATAATATGTATGCTTGAATTGGTTCTTGAATGGAATTGAAACTGCAATTTCAGTTAAGAATCATGTAGGTTAAGTAGCTAATGCTTCCAATAAGTCATTAGTTAAGAATTTAACTCTAAAACATAGAAGTAGATTGCTATTCTTGAGAAATTTCAAGTTTGGTCAAGAACTTCAATTCTTGCATTTGATTGATTCAAACGATTTTAATAGCTTAAAACCTTGTACTAATGGAGGGTTTTAGTCAAGGAACAAACCCCATATGATTAAGACATAGATTAAGGACTTAATGGGTGAAAACTGCGTGCTACAGTGCACTGCGTGCTACAGTGCCCTTCAGACAGGGACCAAAAATGTTAGAAATCCAAACGCTAGAAACCATAGCTAGACATGTCCGATTGATCTGAAATTTTAGCCATAACCCTAAAATGGTATAAGAACATGTCGGGAATGGTCAAATCTGTAATCCGACCTTGCGGAAAAGTCACTGTAGCGGCAGTGGCTAAAATCACTATTCACGTCAAAACTTGATTTTTAGAATTTGAGCTAGACTTGTCCAATGAACTCCAAATTTGAAACACAAGTCTAACATGGCCTAATATTTCATGGAAAAGAGTCGGAACTGAAATACGACCCCTCGGGGGTACTATAGCAATATACGCGTATTTCGGAGAAAACCGTTAAACGAGTTTATTAATGGCTATACATTTATTATAACCTAGAGTTATGTTATATGAGACTTTAGCATTATAGAGTTAATTATATTGGGTATTTATATATACTACTTGTATAGGTGGTGCTTCAAACGTTATTGAGCACGGGAAAGGAAAAGGCGTACGTGAAGCCTAGTGAACCGTAGTAAAACCAAGGTGAGTTTTATGAGGATTTCTATAGTACATAGCAATATGTTATTTTCAGAAAAATAAGATTTCCAAATGTTTATAAATACTAAAGTTTGGAAAATAGTTTTGAATGAAGCTCTATACAAGGGCTTAGTGTTTAAAACAGATTTTTAAAGTATGGTTTGCAAGGTATTTTGAAAGAAGTTCCTTATGTGAACTAAGTTGTCAAAATTAGTTTTTTTAAAGTATTTTCAGTAAAGAGTTATAAAATGTTTGAGTAAGAGTTGTTTACAAATTGTGTCCTATTTTGACCAATTTGAGATGAAATGAAGTAAGAATTAAAGAAAGAAAGAAGTATGAGCCAGTTGTCCGGACTAGGATCACCCACATAATCGGGGGATCAGAAGACACTACTGGGGTGGTACCTCCCGTCGCGAAGTAGTTGTCTAGCTTAGTATACCCTTGTGCTTGAATCCGTTCCAAGTCACAAAGGGGAGACAGAATGAGCATAACCTAGCGGGCGGATCTGTTCTATCCCGCGAGGTGAGCTAGTAGAATGAATTAAACTAAATTAATTCATGAGTTTCAGTTGGTCACTAGCAAACGAGAAAGAAAGTAGTTTTTAATGAAAGAGATTAGTTTTGAGAAAGAATACAGTTTTGATAAAAGAAAGTAGTTTTGAGAAAGAATACAGTTTTGGTAAAAGAAAGTAGTTTTGAGAAAGAATACAGTTTTGATAAAAGAAAGCAATTTTGAGAAAGAAAGTATTTTTGAGTTTTGAAGATAGAAAGTTTGAGAAAGAATACGGTTTTGGTAAAAGAAAGTAGTTTTGAGAAAGAATACAGTTTTGATAAAAGAAAGTAATTTTGAGAAAGAAAGTATTTTTGAGTTTTGAAGATAGAAAAGAAAAGAGATTTGAGATTTATTATGTAATAAGTTCTAGTAGTTTACTTGTTTATATTTCAAGTCTTAAAGCAGAAAAGTTTTGGGTCTAAAACCCATATTACTCACGAGACTTTATGTCTCACGTATTATTTTTAAATGCTATGTACTTAGGTGAGATGAGCAGGAGCTCGAGTGGGACCAGTGTGTATACAGTAAGTTTAAATTATGGTTTTCTGTATTGAGTCTGTAATACCCTTTCAGAAGAATAAAGTTTATAAAAAAAAATTTGGTGAATTTTCATGGTCACGTTTTGTAAAATTTTTTTGTAATATAAACTATATTAAATTATGGTTTTGAGAAAGGGGTGTTACACATTGCCTTTATGCCTTTAAGATATCGGAAGATTTGGTTTACTGTAGTCAGATGTGAGAGTTTTGGAGCTGCTTGATATCTTTCACAAATACATGTTGCAAACATGATGTCAGGTCTACTGGCAGTTAGGTATAGCAGTTATCCAATCATCCCTCTGTAGATTGTGTGATCTATTGGTTCGCCTTCTGGGTCCGCAAATATCTTGTGGTTTGTGGATATTGGGACTTTAGCAGTTGAACAGTTCTCAAGAGAGAATTTCTTTAGCAATTCATTTGTATATTTCTCCTGATGAATGAAAATTCCTCTGCTTGTTTGCTTGATCTGAAGACATAAAAAGAAATTGATTTCCCTGTTCATACTCATGTGGAATTTATCAGTCATGATTTTAGCGAACTCATCCACCATTGTTTGGTCAGTAGATCCGAAAATGATATCGTCTACGTAAAGTTGTACGATCATGATATGTTTTTTATGTGATCGAACAAAGAATGTAGGATCGATGACTCCTCTTCTGTATCCTGATGTTACCAGAAAATTTGATAGTGTCTCGTACCAAGCTCTTGGTGATTGTTTTAGCCTATATACCGCCTTATTCAGGCGATACACATGGTTTGGACGAGACAAATTTTCAAAGCCAGGAGGTTGCTGAAGGTAGACCACTTCTTGAAGGTCACCTTGTAAAAATGCACTTTTTACATCTATTTGATGTACTATGATGTTTTTGTGTGCAGTATAGGCAAGAAAGATCTGAATGGTTTCTAGCCTTGCTACAGGTGCATATGTTTCGTCGTAGTCAAGTCCTTCGATTTGACTATAACCTTTTGCTACGAGTCTGGCTTTGTTTCTGACCATAGTACACATATCGTCTAGTTTATTTCGAAAGACCCACCTTGTGCCAATAATTGTATGATTTGCTGGTCTTGGCACAATATCCCATACATTATTTCTTTTGAATTCTTCTAACTCTTCCTGCATGGCTTTTATCCAATCATCATCATCCAGTGCATCAAAGATGGTTTTTGGTTCAAATTTGTTGATGTAGGCTGCAAACTGGCATTCATATTGTATTGATTTCTTTGATCTGGTCTGGGTTCCTGATGAAGGATCTCCGATGATTTGATTCGGAGGGTGCTTCCGTGTCCATTTGTGGAGTCTCGAAATCATGGTTGGGTCAGATTCCGAAGGGGCGATTTCTTGTATGAAGTCTAGGTTCTCAGGAGGTATATCTTGAATGTGTGATTCTTCAGCGGAGGTGTCTTCATCAGCTCCAAATGTGAAGATTGGGGCATCATTAGATGCGTCTGCTAATGAGTTGTTTGTATCAATTCCGGAGTGTTGATGGTCCCCCTCGGATTGTGGGATTCCATCAACATGAGTTGGGAGCGGGAGCTCTCCCTCGACTGGTGCTGGGAGCGAAGGCTCCCCCTGAACCTGTTGGACTTGTGAAGGAGCAAAGGCTCCCCCTCAAATGTGGCATTATTAGTTGAAGGTCTAACCTGGTTAGTCAGAATGGTGAATTCGGGAATGGTAGAGGTTGATGGTCCGGAATCTGAGATGAGCTATCGAATGGCTTCTGGAGAACGAATGACTTCGGAATGAGTAGCTGTTTCTCGAGGATCAAACAGAAGATCATAATATATCTCAATTGTATGGATTGGCTGATGTCCGACTGGAATGTCAGCTTCCATAACATACTAGGTGTGTACCCGCGCGATGCAGCGACGACGATTAGTTTCCATCCGGCAAATAGGCTCACTCATTGTCGTTTCTTGGAATGGCGAACGACGATTTGTTATGTTTGTCGTAAATATGACAATTAGTGACTTTGGTCTGGCGACAAATGGTTCTCTTGTGAAAATTAGTTTTTTTCCAAAAACATGTCTTGTAATAAAGTCCAAAAAAAGTGTTTATAAAATATTTTCTAACGTATTAGTTCAAAATAATGCACAGGAAAATACTCATCTAAATTGATTGGAACCGGAACCAAAAGAGTGATTATTAGAATGTTGGAACCGAAATCGGAACGATCACATCAATTCTCGTGAAAAAATGAAAGTCCAAGCAAAATAGAAACTTCGAAAAATGTAATTACACTTTTTAAATTTTAATTTTTATACTATTATTATTTTAAGATTACTTTAAAAACAGTAATCATAACGTATGGTTAGACTTTTTATAAACATTTAGACACTTTCTCAAAGAGGTGTTGTGTAAATATCAACTTTTCTAATACTAAATAAATATTACTAAAGAGTTAGAAACTTTCTCAAAACTAAAATACACATCCTTTGACATAAATTATATTTACACGTCTTTTGACAAATTATTTCCGATCAACACGTAATCGCATATTGAAAACCATCCATATATCTTTTATTTCTTAAATCCGTTGTGTACCCATTTCATTTTTAATCCAATTCAAAAGTTGTATCTTGGAGAAACCAATTTTCCATTTTCAATATCAAGCTTCCATGTGCCCTTACTTTCTTTCAACCTCATAAAAACATTTCACAATTTCAAGATTTTCATTGTTTTTCTTTTTTACATGGGCATGTAAGCGTATGTGTGTATATATTTGGAAAATATTGCTTGTTGACTTTTATAAAATTTTGAACGGCAATATACTTTACCATAATGAAAAGCCACTGTGCAAAGTAAAGAAAATAGAACACCAAATAACAATCTCCTAAGCGATACAAAATAGAGTATCGCCTAAAAACACCAAAACATCGATAAGAAACATATTATAATCCAAGCAGAAAACTGAACCAAAACTCAGCCTGAAATGGCAACGAACGTTTGATTTTTAGGATTTCTTTGCATTGTAACGGAAATCAAACATAAGAATGAGCAGAGTATTCTTTGAGACAACAATTATAAACATCAAAAATAGAATTTTAGCAAGTGCAGATAGGTAGTTGATGAGGGGTAGCCCAGCAATTCCAACTGTACCATGGGCAGCCAAAAATACACTCCACCTGAAATTATAAAAATACTTGAAGAGACTTTTACAAATCATCCACATACAAAGAAATTCAATACTATAATTTGAGTTTTACTAAATTGGTATTGTACTCGAAAAATCTACCAAAAATATAATTTGTTTATTTGGATGTTGTTTATAGAAAAGTATTAATCAGAGGTATTCATGGAATGTTAATATCCTAAAACTCTATAAAACTTTGTTGATATTAAGATAAAAAAAAAAATTAGTGACTTCAACAAAAGGCTATCGTGATGACTCCTTGGTGAGATGCTCTGTATCAGAAGCAGAAACCTGAAAGGGCGGAAATAAGTAAAACATAACAAATCATATTAGTGTCTAATGGTATGGTTTAAAAGAAAACTTTTAAAAATAAACAAATGTGAATGTATAAGAAGACGAATACCTCATCAAACGTTTAATGATTTTTCTACAGCTAAAAGCAATTGTCAAAATTTTGTATCACACTGATTTCATTATAAGACTAATTGATTCCTAAAATATAATATGCCTCTTTGTTGCTGCTTTTTCACCAAAAAAATATTTTTTGCATTTACCTAAATATTTAAGTGAGTGCAGCCAAACACACTCAAGACCAAAGAGAGATAATTGCATGAAAAATAAGTTTCAACCAAAAATACTCAAGATTACTATATGAAAATTGAAATAGGTGGTGGGTAATTATTTTTTTTTACCATTTTATCCCTTCAATAGACACAACCACCTATAGTCACTGCACAAACCACATTGAACTTGAACAGATCCCCCTGCAACCACAAACACTCCAATCCATATTGGAACTGTAATTTTTACACACTCCCATTAACACTTGATGATTTTCCCAAACTACATTGCTATATCTTGCATTTGATTAAAACTATGACAACATATTTACATATTATCTACACAAAAACACACACCATAACATCTGATTATCTGAAAACTCATCTGTGACAGTCAAGTCAATTACCCCAAGAAATCAGCAATTTATCGCACCATGAAATTCACACCACAAAATGAGGCACCATGAAATTCACACCACAAAATGAAGTACATAATCATGTTAATCCCAAAATTTCAGCTACCTCAATCTCGGTTTTAAAATCCAAATCCCCAAAATCTCTGTAATTTTGAAAGGCAAGTCCAACTCGTAATTGATTGACACGCTGAGATTAGAGATCGAGGCACACAGATTCAACTTTGTTTGCACATATCCGATCCAAAATTGATCAAATTCACTCCCAATTTCGGTCAACAATGGGTTCAGATTCATTCAGTGGTGATGAAACATCGCCTTTCTTTCGATTTCTTGGCGCCGCTGCTGCCCTCGTCTTCTCCTGTATGCCATTAACCCTAACTTCATCACTTTCGTCTTTTTTTTTCTCATTACAACATTTAGATCTGAAATTCGGTATCATTGTTTTGTTGAACTGTGAATTGGCTCATTGAATCGTAGCTTGTATTGTGTATATTTGTTATTCGGATATCCGTTTTAATTCTACGGCTTATTGTTTAGTTTTAATTGCGTTGATGTTTTAATTGCTTGGTTCCACGTTTGTTTTGGGGATATAACAATTATGGATCTAGAGAAACATCGAGATCTCTGTTTTTTATCTGATTCTTTGTATAGGTATGGGAGCTGTGCATGGGACAGCGAAGATTAGTGTTGGCAAGGCATCGATGGGAGTGATGAGGCCTGAGCTGGTGATGAAGCCCATCGTCCCGGTTGTTATGACTGGTGTGCTCGGTATTTACGGTTTGATTATAGTTGTCATCATCAGTACTGGAATGAACCCTAAGGCGAAATCTTATTACCTTTTTGATGGCTACGCACACCTTTGCTTTGGTTTAGCTTGTGGTCTAGCTGGTCTTTAAGCCGGAATGGCCATTGGAATAGTAAAGGCGGATTAAATGTATAGAATACAGGGTTAATAACATAAAAACCACTGTAGTTTGGCGAAAATTCCGGTTTAACCACTATATTTTTTTTTGTTCCATAAAAACCACTCATACTTTCAAAATATTCCACATTGACCACTATTCATTTTATTTTATAACTTCTAAAGATTATTTTCATTGAAACAGTATGTGAAAAGTTCCATATCGACATTTGAAACAAATATTGGAACTTCATTGCAGTAAAAATGATACATAAACTTGTCCATATGAGATTTTGGTCTTCGTAAGTGCAGCTCTTCGGCCACGTTGTGAATGCATAGAATGTCTAAATGAATCCACTAAATTTTGAATGCGACAAGGGTAAGAAATGTTCCGAGTTGGCGGCATACAATCTTGACTTTTATTTGTTATAGTGGTCGCAATGTATCTTTTTGAAAATATGAGTGGTTTTTACGAATTTTTTTGAAAATATGAGTGGTTTTTTCAGAACAAAAAAAACTATAGTGCTTAAACCGGATTTTGGCTAAACTACAGTGGTTTTTATGTTATTAGCCCTAGAATATAATATACATCCAAGTACTCCTACTTTCTTGCTGCACCCTCTCTGTTACTACCTGCCGCCTAAACTCCTTAGCTACCCTTTCTACTTTCTTTCTATACTCAAAGAGGTAATACACCCCTATGATATCTCTATATTTGTTTGTATCAGTTGTAGTTATTTTGATCAGTTACAGTCGTCGAATCAAAATAGAAAGATCTACAAAATGGTCTTGAATCAAAATCTAAAGAAATCGTTGCATACTAAGGTTCTCTTGGACTTATAGAGATACTTTTGTAAGTTTTTTTGGAATGACGATTCTTTTTGGATCTTGCAGTAATATGATAATTGTGTAGATTTTGTTGAATTCGCTCACCATGATACACAATGGAATAATCTAGGTAACTACCCCGGGAACCTAAAAGAAAACTTGTGGAAAACAGTTTATCCAGTGGAGCTTTTATCTACTAATGGTGTTGATTATCACAAATCATGCTTCAAATGTAACCATTGCAAAGGTACCCTTATGGTATGTTGTATCATGTGGCATGCAATCATCAAGATGTAAAATGTCCATATTAACCATTTGTGTAGACGAAATTGCCAAGTAAAGCTGCTGGGATGTTTTCGATACCCAAGAGAAAGGTGTGACTTGCAGCAAAATGGTGTATCCTCTTCAAAAAGAGATAACGCAATGATACCTAACTCCTCCAAGGGGTTGGAAATAGGTCTACTTTACAAAAAGAACAATTAGTTTTTCTTTTTTTCTTTTTTTTTGTAAGTGGTTTCTTTCTATTAAAACATTGTACTTGCAATAGTTTTCTTTATTAAGGCATCATACTTTGAAATATTATAGTGAATTATAGCCTATCTGGACATTGTACCTTGGAAAATCTATGCAATTTATTGTGGTTTGCTTTGTTTTTCGATGACATTGTTATAATTAAGTATATTTTTAAAGTACAATGGTTTGATAGGAAGATATGAATGGAGGATACTATAAACCAAAGTAATCAAAGGACATCGCCATATTATGCGAAAATACATATTAGATGATATAAAACCAAAAAATTCAAAGTAAAATTTTCGTTTTACGTAAAAAATTATAAGTTTTCAACCAGTGTTAAATAACCTAGTAATTAATATATTGCTTAGTATTTTTCTTAAATTTTACTCTTTGGTCCCTACTCTTTAACCAAACTATAAATTAACCCCTTCATAAAAAGTTCACCAAAAAAACTTATTATGTAAATTTATCACTTAAACCTGATTTTTTTCATAAGATAACTATCTAATAGATACATAGTCATAATTCCTTTGTATCTCACTCACGGTCCCCCTATTAGATATTTTTATTATTTAACTCAACTCGCACTTTAATTCATCATCTAAGGACAGACAATCTTTAAAATAGCAATGAATTCAAAGTTTTCATCATGCCCTTACTATCCAAAGGAACTTTCTTCATCCCAAATCATCAAAGGTCTTAGTTACAGATAAATATTTATTTAACATCTTATAACTAAAACATTTAATCTGGATTTACAGGTATTGCATATGTACATCTCACACTATTTGGATGACAAGGGTTCTTAGACGAGATTTGTCATTTGCAAAGAGATGGGGGTATTGTGTTAGTGTGATAACACTACTATAAAGCGATCTAGAAGCCCAATTTTACATGGTCTTTCCAAACGTATACGAGTAAGGTTTCACTTTCTTAGGAACCTCGCTATGGATATAATTGTTAAGTTATTACATTGTGGCACTCAATACCAATTTGCAGATTTGATGACCGAGCCCCTTGAAAGAAGCCGGGTGTTTGTGTTGTTTTCTAATTGGGCTAATTTTACAAATGCGATTAGCTCAAGGGAGGGTTTTGTTGAAAAAAATATATATATTCAGTCAAAGCGCTTCTGATGGGATTGTTTAACAAAATTTGTGGAAGAATTTTCTTTCTAGATATAAGGCTTTTAAAGCCCGTTTTTGTTTCAATAAACAAGTGCTTAAGTGGTTTTATACGAAATTTCCTTTTTGGAATTATCAGCATATGATATTTCGTTTTTATATGGAAAAGATATGGTAGTCGGTAGAGATGCTTGCTTTTGCCTTTACGACTTGCTTTTTATTCGATAGTCTTGCAGCTTTCTTCATAAATGGGTTCAAAACAAACTAAAAGGTCACTAGGCTAATATAAAGAACAAAGAAGAAGATTCATTAAAAATAAAAAATAAATAAAGAGAGTTATCACCGGTTTTTGTTAAAGGAAGAATAACCAAAAGCCCAGTCAAATTTCCAACAACGAACCTAAGAACAAAATTAAAAACAATCCACGATCCTTGTCTCAAATATGTTCAACTTAAATACTGAAAACACTAGACAATAATATTTATCGAGAAAACCAAAACCATCGCATACCAAACAATCGACGAACTATAGATCATCTTAGATTTTTTTTTCAGTAGCTTTCTTTTTAACGTGTTACATAACTGATAAAGTTAACGACCAATTTTAAACATTTAGGTTGACGTCTTCCAATGTAATTCCACTTTTTCTTTCTTTACTCGAGCTTTATTTCTTTTCATATCGTTTTCAACGACACACAACACATTTCAATGCCACATAACTCATTAAGGAAGATTCTTCCTTAACTAAAAATATAGAATTTAACCAATCCAACACATTCGTACACTCGAATTAAATGGCCATTCACATTTACCAAAAGACAAAATACCATGAATCTCTCTGATGCACATAAAAATTAAAAGAGGCGCAAAGGTGTAGAGTCGTCTGCAGTACGACATCTGTTATTGGGCCCCAGTCTCCAACAGAAAAAAAAAATTCACCAAAGACCAAAGAACAGACATGATGTGTAATCACATGGCCTAAAAGTCTATCAAACAGTACAAGATGAGATGCGATGCGATGCACACAAACACATTTGCACATGGCCTCTTGGTCACACCTTATCAAATTCCAAACCAAACGACAATCCATTACAAGCAAAAGGGAAGTGATTTGTACACAACACTTTTTCTCCATACACAACAATTCGTGCTTTATGTATGTTGTACATTATACATAAAAGCTGTTAAATTGTTGTGTATGGAGAAAAGTTGTTGTGTACGGATCACTTCCCCAAGCAAAACGACAATTCCCACCTCCTCAAAAAAGAACCAGAGAGTCGCATCCACAACACAAGCATTAAGCACTTGAAACTTACAGATTTCTCATGAACGGTGAAGATAATAAGAACGAATACTATCAATTACAAAAACGAATCCGTAAATGCAAGAGTGATGAACTGATGATAATATTACATCCAATGAACAGCAAAATCATCAAAACAAAGTATAGATCGTCATCGTCAAACACAGAACAATCATGATAAGCTAAAATCAACAACTAAATAATAAATAATAACAATGAAGTAAAGTAAAAAAAAATTGAAGAATCACGAACGAGCGAAACGAATCACCAACGAATGACGAAAAAGTCTATCGAATAGGAACAGATCTCTACATCACCAAAGCAGCGGCTAAGACAGCCACGAACCCAGATCCAACGGAGGCGACTCTGTTCAAGGTAGCGGCGTTAGGTGAACCGGTAGGAGCACCGGTAGGAGTAGAAGCGATGGATGGAGGCGAAGGGCCGGGAGCTCCAGAAGGAGTGACGGAAGTGGGAGGAGCCGGTGGAGAAGGCAAGGGAGCTTCGGTCGGTGATGAAGTAGGAGCCGCGGAAGGAGGAAGAACAACAGGAGAAGGAGGTGTCGCGGTGGGAGCAGCTGTTGGAGAGACGGTTGGTGCGGCGGTTGGCGACTGAGCAAGAGCAGATCCTGCAACCAAAGCGAAGAATACCACCATAACTATGCTTGAAGATGCCATTGTTTTCTCTCTCTTTGAAAACCGAAAGCTGCTGAAAGTTTTCGAAAGAGGAAGTGGAAGACAATGCGAGTGGAACAGCGTACGAGGGTTTATATATACAGGGTTTTCAGTCGGTTCCAGACTATTTTAAAAAATTAATTAATAATTTTTGACAACTCATATACACGAAATCGTGGCCGTTAACCTTTCTTCACGTTCCGCGTGAAACAATTAGGCTTCATCGCCATACACGTGTCCCATAAGAGAATATAGCGGCCCCGGATGCTATATGTACAAAAGTGACAACGGTAAAGCGGAAATAATTTGGTGGAATTATTCCCCAAATGTATTGTTGGCTTATTGTAAATATATTATTGGTTCCACAATGACTATCCATTAATTTTGCATCCTATCAATTAGAGATATATACACGGCATTAACAACCTTTCTTAATGGTATAAGATATACATAGCAGATATATATGCAATACAAATATATTGCTAACGTTCACCCTAAAATTGGAGCACTAAGATCATCCCAACTTGAAAAATAAATATTGGAATCGGATATACTAGGCGCTTTTAATGGACAATTGCGTAATAGTTTGATCCTGATAATTATTAAGATCCTGATCTTAATCTTAAGATTTTACTATTAAAATCCAACAAGCAAAAAAGGATCACCATCTATCTTAAACAACTTCTATATTGAGATTTTAGGACACATCTGATACAACCATTTTAGTATTTATTATATAGTAAAGTCTCAAAATTCATCAATTTAACTTGAAATTGAACACCGTATATCCAAAAAAGTCTCTTAGAGCATCGCCACTTCATCTATTCATCTCGATTTAGGCAAAATATCGTTACACTAATGTTGGTCCTTTGTGATCATATGTCATTAGATGTACATGATCACGATGATCTTTTTTTTTTCCGCTAAGATGTCTTCTTCTAAATTTTTGCGAGTTGCAATTGTAACAATTGTGGCTTTTGCTTTAGAAGTTAAAGTTGATTCCACAATTGATGTATTAATCAACATTAAGTGATAATGTGTATTAGACAAACAATACCTTGTGAGATAATTTGTAGAGTAATTCATTTGGGCAGATCTTCTGCTTCCGACTCGATCTAACGATCAAAATTTTGCAAAGCATAAAATGATTTTAGATAAGATCCCGATATTGACAACATTTTAACACAAAAGTGAGTTGTATAAGTTAAAACACGAATGGCATTTCGAACAAAATAACTATCATCGCATCGTAATATCCCTTTGGCTAGGATGGACCTTTAAGTAGCCACACGCTTGAAAGGATTCCACCATTTAGCTCACGATTGATGCATAAACTAAGTGATATGGTGAACCAAGTAAAACAACCAACAACGAGTAACAGATAAATAAACAAGTCGACCAATAGTGTGACGATGCGATTAGGAGTGTTAGTAAAAGTATCGTTTGAATCCATTGTAAGGTAATATTACTCAACAGCTGAATCATCATGCTTACTAGGGGTGAGCATGGTGCGGTTTGGTGTGGTTTTTGGTCAAAACCGAACAGCAAACTGCATTATGTGGTTTTTGAAAATCTAAACCCGCAATTTGCGGTTTCCAATGCGGTGCGGTTTTATTGGTGTGGTTTCGGTTATTAACCGCATAATATAGTGGTGTGTGTGTTTTCCTATGGTGCGATTGTAAAACTGTAGAAGTTCAAAATCAACGTATTTTTTATAAAAATTTTAGTATTTTGACTAGATATTTAGTATATTGCCTCAATCAAAATACAAAATAGAATGCATTTGTTTCTTTGTACTTAGTATAATAAATCATGAAACAACTAAATTTTATAACTTACAATTGGTGAAAAATGACAAATGGAATTGTCACTATCAAAATACAAAATTAAATTGTATATAATATCATATTTAAACTTAATAATAAGTCAATAATATATATATATATATATATATATATATATATATATATATATATATATATATATATATATATATATATATATATATATATATATATAATATTATATATATATATATATATATATATATATATATATATATATATATATATATATATATATATATATATATATATATATATATATATACATATATATAATGTAATTATTTAATACATGATAATGGGTACGGTTCGGTTATTTGCGGTTTTTCCAAAGCAAAAACCGCACCGCACCGCAATTTTGCGGTTTTTGTGAAAGTATAAACCACGCCATCGGTTTTCGTTTCAGTTTCGATTTTTGCGCTTTTTTCGGTTATTTTTTGTTGTGGTTCGGTTTTTGCTCACCCTTAATGCTTACTACTCAATAACCCTGCTCGAATATAACACCCATATAATATCTCGTAATTGATAATTCGATCGTATGCATGGGTTACATAAAACTCAGTTTCGGATAATCCATCAAAGCCCCTTTTAATTTCATGCATGAAGAAGGAAAGCAACAAACTAAAGTTGTATAGAGTTGTTCAAGATCTTATAGGTTCCAAAAAGTGGCATGTTATCTATATATATATATATATATATATATATATATATATATATATATATATATATATATATATATATATATATATATATATATATATATATATACATACATACATACATACATACATACGTACGTACGTACGTACGTACGTACGTACGTACGTACGTACGTACGTACGTACGTACGTACGTACATACATACATACAAACACACACACACACACAAGCGAATAATCGGATATGATTGACAAGATTAGCAGTTTCTGACAAATTGAGAGCAGTTTGTGGAAAAAACTATATGGCAACTTGAGATGCTTGATATAACTGATCATACTTGACCACACAATAGAGCACGGTCCCCTTGATTTCCATCATTCGTTGTGGCCATGATCAAACTTGTCTAATACAAGTGTGTATTCCACACCATCTAGTTTGTTTTAGATCACAACTTTAGTTCTTTTTGACACTTGTATAAATTCTAATCAACTAAATGATGAAGTGATCAAATTCACCAACGTATCAAGGTATTAGAAATATATTAATACATGAATGAAGCCCGTTTTTCGTTGAAAACTTCATACCCATTAGTAGTATTGGAGTGCAACATAAAAAGTATTGCAAAACTTCTTGATAATTAGTTGACATAAGTTATGAGAAGTGTTGTTAACATAAAGCAGCCAAACCGTCGATCGCATTTTTTGTGATTCTAATATCAAATCCCATTTGAACACATTTTAATCCCAACGATATCTCTAGATGTTCTTTGCCTTTAAAAAATGCATCTTTCATATGTTAGGTATCAATGTGAGTGCAATTGATGGTTCCTCTATGAAAACGGGTCTGACATGTGTCTTGGGGGAGGCATTTCCTCATGTGGTTCTAGATTTGAATCATTAAGCAACAATAACTTTTACCGTAACTTTTACCCACCGAAAGATTACCACTAGATCCGGTCCCACTAACCAATCTTTTTATAGTAATATTTGATTTTGAACATCATTAAAAACCAATTAAATAGGTGTTGTTATTAGAAACAAAAAACAAGCAACACCCACAAGGTGTCTAACGTCGAGATCGACAACTATATTGATTATATCACACATTCCAAGAGGTTGATAATATAAACTTCTCTATGATCCAGTTACACGAACTTTGCTTGCCACATGAACCAAATCATCATACTTCATATTTGCGAGCAAATCTATATGATACTCTCTCAATTTCGATGTCATGTATTGCATAAAGATATTCATTATTTGTCATGTACCTTCGGTATGTAGACTACCTCTAAAAAATTCGCATAATTGATATATTTTCTAGGTTTTTTGAGATTCTAAAAACTCTACGTGGTTAGATATTGTAAATTATAAGAAAGTTTATCGAAATTTCAAAGTAGATATACATTTTTGAAAATGTCAATTCAACTTGGTGATTTTTGAAATTTTCATACATATTCAAAATTTCGAACATACTTTATGTCAGGAAAAGTATTTCGAAAATATCTTTCACTTCGATAATGTCAGTAAAAACGTGTTCTCAGAAAAAACGTGTTCAAAATATTAATTTTTGGAAATGGTGTCCAGTTGGGAAAATTTCATTTTTATTAGTCATAATATAACATGGTATAGGGGAAATTGATCATTTAGGTTATCTCTCTTATCTTATTAATGATCGGTGGTTGAATCAATGGAGTTGGGATTGGCGTCGACTAATTAGGGGGTTGAATACTCAATTTACTTCATATTTTGGACTTGTTTGTTTGTGCTCTCTAATCAAAGGGAAGGATGGGTGTGGGAGCATGATTTGATAGATGAACACTAGATGTCATATTAATAAAATGTGTAATCTTAAATAAATTTTTTATATGAACCTTCACATACTTATGTCTCATCAAGAGTTTTTTCTAACACACCTTTAATGAATTTATTTGGATGTGGGGAGTGAATATCCATCCTGAAATAATAATTATTTTCCTTAGAAGATCAATATTTTGTTTTGGAGGGTGATGATGAATCAAATTCCTTCCTGGCCTAATTTGGAGAATAAAGCATTGATTTGGACTTGACTTTGTGTCCCTGTTGTTGAAATTCTACAAAGGATACTGACATGTTATTGGAATTCTACAAACGATATTGACATATTGTGCATCTTTTCATTAACTGTGAGTTGGCAGATCTTATTTGGGCTCGTATTAGTAGGTTGTGTGATATTGTGATTCCAATATGTGTTTCTGTTACATATTTGTTTAATTTGCTTGATTTTTTTTTTTTTTTTTTTTTGTCTATATTCACTTTGAAATAAGGGGGGATCTTGAAGCGATTACCATAACTACCACTTGGGTTATTTGGAGTTTTCACAACGCAGGAGATGATAATAGATATACGTGATGTACAAATATATTGCCAACGCAAATCAAGATCCGAGTGCCAACATAAATCAAATTACGAGTTCTTTATCGATCAACAAACTTAAGTTAACTTTTCTAAAATTTAGGATAGTAATTAAATTGATATCAACATATAAGTTTTGTTAAAAAAATATTTTCTGACATATACAATTATGAGTCATAAAAGTTGGGTTTTTGCGATTATTACGTCAACGTTTTTCGATGAGCATGTTGTAGATGGATAAGACGAGACGGAGTACCCATCACGAAGGGCTCCGTGATGCCACATCACCAAGCCATAACGGCGTGCACACCGCCCCGGGTGTCCGTGATGGCCGTGATCATGAAGGAGTGTTATGCGTATCACGAGCAACCACAGCCAATTACCTTCTACTAGCCGTTGAACGGCCACATTTAAAAAAAATAATTTACCTTTTTAAACTTACACAATTACTTCTAATATATATACACAACAAATTGCGGAAGCCCAACAACAAATTGTTTGGCGAAAAATTTGACGGATACGTCCAATTACAAACCGACAAGGTCGGGATTATGAGTCGGGTCGAACAACAAATAGTCCAAACGCAACAACAAATTGCTGAAGCCCAACAACAAATTGTCGAACCGCAATGGGAGTTACAACGGAACGCGGATATCAACTTTTTGTCAAAAAAACCATCCGACTTCGAGGGAGAAGATTTAGATATTTTCTTGGCGATGTGGGAAAGTGTCCGCTCTAAATATCGCCCTAGGAACAACTAGTTAGTTTACGTTTATTTTCGAAGTGTCCTTTTTTTTCTAAGTTAGTTTTTTTGTTTTTTAGTTTTAATGTAATTTTTATTTTTAATGTAATGGTTTTTAATTTAAAAATTAGGTTTTAATTTATTTTTGATTTTTTTAATTAAAAAATATGATGTGGTGTGATTGAATATGATAGATATAAAATGTGTGTTGTGACTTGTGATGGAGTGTGATAGATTGTGATAGGGGTAAAAACATATATAGATCCTATGTGGCACCTTCACATTACCAATCACATTTGTGCAATGTGATGGTATTGCAAGTGGTCTAAAAGGAAAAAAATGTAAATAAGATAGAAAATTGGAGATGTCTTCGCAATTTGGAGGATATTATCATATTATTACGTCACCGTCATGCTGACCATGTCGTAGAAGGAATTTAACTAATATGCTTTTTTTATTTTATTGGGCTACTATTAGGGGTGTCTATGAGGCGGATCGGTTTGGATATTAAGAAAAATATGAACCATCACTGCAGGGCTGATATTTGGTTCGCACGAATCGTAACCGAACCGAAAGCTCTAGAAAACCGAACCGTAAGAAGCTGGTTAACATCGATTCGGTTCACGAATACCCACAAACATAAAAAATCAAAATTAATGGAAATTACAAATTATGTCAATTGAAAAACATCTATTCAAAAATAAAAATATTCAATATGACATAATTTAAAAATTCTTAAAATAAGTTTAACAACTCAAAAAGATCGGCAATATATTAAAAAAATGGTAATCACATATTCACATACACATAAACTTCTACATTCATAATACTCATGCTATTTTCATCTATTTTCTTTTATCAAATTAAGCAATATAAAATTATTCTATTTATTAAAAAGCGTCTTTTTTGGAAACGTTACATCCAGTTCTTTTCTTTCGGGTTGTCACGCGGGTAATCGGGTTTTTTAGGCTTCCTTTTGGTTTCTCCGATTTCGGGTTTTGACGCGTATGTCGGCGGAAGACGGATATTCACCGCTAAAGTTGTGGTTCCTTGGCGTATGTCGGCGTGTTTTCTTCCTTTCTCTGCTTGCATTCATTCCATCTCCACTGTGGTGAATATCCGTCTTCCGTTTCAAAACTGCTAATGATGTATGCTTTTACTTCTTTTGCGATTGTCGCCGTTTCATCTTCCTTGCTTTGTGGTTGTGTGGCTTCCTGTTCTACTGTGTCGAATACCCGTCCGCCTACGAATTCTTGCGTCTTCTCCGATTGTCTTCTTCATCTGTATGTCGGTGGGTTGCTCTCTTCTTTTCGCGGTGTCGTTGTTATTGTTGATTGCGAAGGTAACAATTTTAACTTCGTTTTCCCGATTACTGCAATTGCAACTGTCGGATGTTTCCCTTTTTTTGGGTTTAAGGTTTTTTTGTATGTGTTTATGCAACATTTGATACATCGACTTGGCTCGCTTTTTAAATCATCGTCTTCTTCTGTTTGTTCTTTTTGCATGTTTCTGTGGGTCTTATTAAATGCTTTGCATTCATGCACCGTCGCCATTGAAGTCCATCTGATCGAATTCCAATTGAAGCTTTGTCCAAGTAGAAGGTACGATTACAATTTATTCTGTAAATGTTGTTTCTTATTTCGTTTTGTTTATGCGTTTTGGGTTTTCGGTAAAAGAAGAGATTGATAAAGCGGTTAGGGCAGAAGAGTGGGGTTTACACGATGATGCTATCTTACATTATCAAAACGCTCAACGAATATTAGGCGAAGCCATTGCTACACCTGTACCTTCGTATATTAGTTCCAGGTATTAACTATTATCTAATTTTGTGTTGATTATTACTGCTTTCGTGTATTTCTCGAATGAAAACTTGTGTGTACATCATCACAGGTTTTAGCATCAAATGTAATCCATGTACTTGGTACAAGTTTCATCGCGGTTATCACATCTTCTCAATTAGTATTATTTGTTTAGTTTGTTTAATTGAAGGGGTGTTTTCATGTATGTGAATAAACAGACTTCTCAGACGATCATTGGATTAAAGTAATGTATAGCTAAAGTGATTTCACATTTGCCTCAAAAATCAGTTCTTTCATGCTTTTCAAAATCAAATTATTTTGACCCAAAATCAGATTGCTGAACACCACAAAATTGACAATGTGTGAAAAGTAGAGTAGCATTCAGTTAAAAAGTGAATTTTACTGTACCATAACCATAGCTGAAATGTAATTCCCTCATCATCTAGAAAAAAAAATGTTGTTTCAATCTTACTGTCATGTAAAGCAATAACTTTTAGATTTTAAAACCTTTAAAACACATCATAATCACTAAAAATTAATCATCATTTCCCCTTCATAATTTAACAGAGAACAAGAGAAGGTGAAATCTTATCGTCAAAAGATATCAAAATGGCAGGGTCAAGTTTCTGAGAGACTATACACTTTAAAGTATCGGTCAGGTTTTAAGATTTAATACTTCTTTCAGATGATTTTTATATTCTTCTTTATTTAATATTGATTTTTCTTTGGATTAATTCCTTATGCCGTCCTTTCTGGCTTTTCTGCTGCCAGGTGGCACATCAATAAACAAGGTATGCACTGGTCTTACTAAAATGAAAGTTTATATATCCAATTTATTTATTCTGACCTAAAAGGGTAGTCAATGCTAATGTTTGTATATAGGGCTAAATGCAAGAATAGCAATACACTTTCATTTATTTGTATATTACAGCAAATGAAAATAGGATGTTATAACAAACAAATCAATGAAAGTACGTTGCTATTTCTGCAGAACACATCTTCCACTCCAGTGTCTCCATTAAAGTCAAATGCAACAAAAGCATTGTCACAAAAGTCATCTGGTTCCAGTTTACATGGTGCTAAAGCAATGAACTGAAAGCCTGTTGAAGAATGTAATGGTGGACTTGATTCAAAATTGGTTGAAATGATAAATTCTGTTATTGTGGACAGAAGTCCATCTGTCAAATGGGAAGATATCGGTTAGATACCTTTACGTTTTTCTTCTTTTGGTGGTTTATTTCTAGGGACTAATTGCAAGAAATAGCATCGTACTTTCATTTATTTGTGTGTTATAGCATTCCACTTCCATTTCTTTCTTTTACAACATTCTACTTTCAAATTTAATTTTCATATTAAGGCATTATACTTTTGAAAAAGGGAAATCTCCAATAAAGTCCCATTATTTTGGCCCTGTTTATGAAAAATTCCCAAATTAATTTTTATTAACAAAAAGTCTCAAATTAATTTTATTTAACAAAAAAGGACAATGTTGGGACTTTTTCGTAAACTGTGTGAAAATATTAGGATTTTATTGAAAATAAAATATGTCGTTTCTGTCCTTCTTTGTTAATAAAAATTAATTTGGGACTTTTTTGTTAATAAAAATTAATTTGTGACTTTTTTATAAACTGAGCCAAAATATTGGGACTTTAATGGAGATTTCCCTTTGAAAGCTACTCAATTATAGCATTGTACTTCCATTTTTTTCTTATTAGAACCATTGTACTTTGGAAAATTATAGTAGTGATTTTTTTATTTATTTGTCTTTTTTTTGTATTTGGATGCATTGTTGTAATTGTGTAGATTCATTGAAGTACAAATGAAAGTAGGGTGCTATAACAACAAATCATAAAAGTATGTTACTAATTACTATGTAAAAAATCTACCCAATTTTTTTTTAGGACACTATGCTTTAAAAAAAGTATCCACTTCTGGAAATTTCTTTTGTATTTTGATGACATTACTATTGGGAGAGATGAAAGTAGGATGCTATAATAATCAAACCAATGAATGTATATTACTATTTTTTTGCATTTAACTTTATTTCTTTTTCTGTAAAATATTATTTTCTAATGATTATGATTGCAGCTGGCCTTGAAAAAGCTAAACAAGCTTTACTGGAAATGGTTATTCTTCCAACTAAAAGAAAAGATTTATTTACAGTCCTTCGTAGACCTGCTAAAGGTATAATGTAATAAAAAGAAATAAAAGCAGGATGCTATAATAAACAAATGAATGAAAGTACGTTGCTATTTCTTGCATTCAGGTTTGCTTCTCTTTGGTCCACCTGGCACTAGTAAAACAATGCTTGCAAAGGCAGTTGCTTCAGAATCACAAGCAACTTTTTTCAGCATCTCTGCTTCCTCTTTAACATCAGAGTAGGTATGTTTTTCTGCTTCATTTTTCCAGTTTCCAATTTTGCCCTTCATGATGTCCATATTTCTCATTCACTTTTTGTAACTGGAACAGATTGGAGAGGGTGAAAAACTTATCCGGACACTTTTTGCAGTTGCCGTTTCTAGATAACCCTCTGTGATTTTCATGGATGAGGTATGGAGGGTATTTATGTCTTTTGCTCAACAAGTAAAGGACAATGTAATCTTGTAATAGTAACAACATGAATATTTAATAAAATACCGATCCAACAAAATACTTATCAAATTTTCTAAGTCCTAGAATTTTTGAAAAGCTAAATGGTGAATTATGTTTGACACATGTCAACATCTAATTAGTTTCTTTAATTTTTTTTTTATTTTCATAGATTGATAGTGTGATGTCACCAAGAACATCTAATGAACATGATGCAAGCAGAAGATTAAAGTCAGAGTTCTTAGTTCAATTTGATGGGGTTACCTCAAACTCAAATGATTTAGTTATTGTTATTGGTAAAACCTTCATACTATTTTATAATTATAGCAATGTAATTTTAATTTTTTTTTACTTATTAGAACATTATACCAATTTTTTATTGCATCTAACCAATTATTATATTATTTGTACCTTTTTATTCATTTAGGTGCAACAAATAAGCCACAAGAATTAGACGCTGCTGTTCTTAGAAGATTGGTGAGTTTTTTGGTGCATAAATTTATTCGATAATAAATTTTTAATTCAATAATAAAATATTTTTTTAATTACTAAATTATACAATTGCACCTTTAACTATCGACATTGCTATATTTGGGTTGATTTTTTTAATAAGAAATGAAAGTAGGATGCTATAATAAATAAATAAATAAATAAACAAAAGTATGTTGCTATTTCTCACATTTAACTTTTTTTTTTTCATAAATCATTAATTAGGTTAAGAGAATATACATCCCAATGCCAGATGCAAATGTTAGAAAAAAATCTCCAGAAACACAAGCTCAAGGGCCAAGCTTTTTCTTTGCCAGGTTAGCATACTGACAACGCTATCGTCACACGCGTCAAAAACAATTTATAACCCACTTTAACTATGTAGATAGGGCAAGCGGGGTCGAGTCCAAGGATTTAGTGGTTAACTTTTAATGAGTTGTAAAGTAAATTTTACGGTGATGGTAAAAATATTGAGATTGTAACTTGAGATTAAAGAAAGAATTACTTCCGGTTTAGTTATCAACAATTAGTTTCACATGTTTTATTACGATGATTCCGATATAATTACTTTGACATAATTACAGTTTACTGACAATTACTATTACTCAGGTAAATACATAACATGTTGAATCAATTATTTGTCTTTGTCTAACAATTAAGTAGATTAGGCACAAACAATGGTATAGCAATATTATGTTTTATCTAGGCGATAGTAACGTTACTACTTATTAGCATATTAATTTGGCACAAAGTATATTAACTGATTATCCGTCTTAGCTCGTTAGTTAGGTGAGATAGGCACGAATAATATGTTGGTAATACTATGTCTTGAGAAGATGATAATAAGTAGAAGTAAACACAAATGATTCACTAGTTGTATTCAAAGAGATAAGAGTTTAAGAATTACAATAGTAAAACACTTGTCGGAATCAAAGTAAAAACATGCTATACTAAGAGTTGGATAACATTACCGGAAGTAATCTGAAGAGATTAGCCTTCCATTCGTGTGATGATCGTAAAGATGGTCTTGGTGTTCCTTGACATGTGACTTGATGCGGTTATCTTCCAAATTATCTTGAATTACAACAAGAATTACCACCGAGAGGGATGATATCTTGATTCTAAACAACTAGCTAAGAGATGTTTCAAGCTATTCTAACTGATAGAGAGTGTTTGAGTATCCTTATTACAAATAGAGTGAATTGGTGTCTAAATCCGTGCATAATAGGTCTCTATTTATACTAACTGAGCACAGTGCTCGCGTCGCGACCAAGGGTGCAGTCGCGGCGCGAGGGTGCGTTGGTCGTTGCTTTTGGTCGGCCACTGGTCTGGTTAGTGGGTTTGTTGGTAGCCTCGCGATCATGTAGTGGTTGATGTCGCGTCCAAAGGTCTTCGCGTCTAAGTTCTTCGCGTCGCGACCATGGGTTCCGTCGCGGCGCGAGAGCTGTATTTTTTTTGGTTTTCTGTCTTGTTTTTCTTCACGTTGCGACACAGGATCTTCAAGTCGCGATTGTTGTATTTTTTTATGTATTTTTGGTATTTTTGGTATTTTAAGTTTGAGCGTCACTTCCTCGGGTTTGTTCTTTTATAGTTCTTGGGTCTTGTTCCTGAAAATAAACCATAAATGTTAACACACAAATCCCTCTTGTTTTCCTCACACCAGCAGCTCCGGAGAACTCTGTTCAAGTTAAACATGAATCGTAATTCATGTTTAGCCACCTGTTAATATAAGCCTGTTTTGATGTTGAGCTTATCAGGATTTCCTATGGTGAAAACCATAGTTCTGGCAGATTTGCATCTGCAACACAGCAGTGGGCTGTGATGTGCAGTGTATGAAAAATGAGATATTCTCTCGTTAAGCTTGCAATTTTTTGTGAGGATGTCTGGGGACTGTAGACGAATTAATCATAATTCTATTGAGAGAATTAATGATATCTTAATAGGATTTCCCCGTGATTTGTGAGATGTTTTCTGTGTGAAAACAAATGGCTGGCATGGGTTAGTGTTGACCCGACAGTAGATCTATTATCACCGCCAGACTGTTGGGAGTCTGTGGTGTGCATCAGGAGCTGCCGTTGGAATGTGAGCTTTTGCCTATTTGTTTATGAAAACATGCATTCTTATAAAATGTGATTGTTTGGTTTTAACAGATGAGGTAGGTTAGACGGGTCTGTCTGAACCATATCTGTTATGAAGAAGCATTTTGCATGTTTTAAGGCGGTTTTTGGGTTCTTTTATTTTGCACAAAAAGATAGTTTTTGTGTGCCTCTGAGCGTATTAATGCGATAAAACAGTCTTTAAATGATAGTGTTTTATTGTAAAAATAAAACACTATCACATACACATATAATTAATAATCCTCTAATTTATTTATTATAAAATATGTGTTTTTCTTTTTCATTTGTTTCATGTATCCATAATTATGTCTGTGTTTTCTAAAAGTGTTTTCTTGCACAGGTGGCGATCTAGAAAGACTTGTGAAAGACACCGAGGATAAGATTGGAAAACGGAAATTGCTTTTTCTGTATTTTTTTCCCCTTTTATTTTTATCCAATCCTTGCTTTAAAAAGTACATACTTACAAAAACATATAAGATGTTTAGTGACCTGACCGAACCCGTGCTATATAGCACGGGTCCCCACTAGTTATCATTAAAGGTAAAAGAATTTACGTTATTCTTTGCCAAAATTTTCCCATCTTATCATTTATCGCACAATAATAATTTATATTAGTTATCATAAATAAAAGGAGGTAAAATAAAATAATTAGCATAATGATAAGTGAACGAATATATGTTTTATGAATATAAATGCAATTAATAATCACGTCGATTCAACAATCATTTTATGATTTTATCTGTTTTTAGTTTTTGTTCCGTCCTACCGTTACGTCTATAGAAATATAATTAAAACGTCGTGGTTTCACATCAACATCTACATGTTTCCAATTGTTGTAACATTTACCAACCATAATTCATATCCTACTACCATCCGTTAATATCCAAAATTTAAATAGATAATCATATCATTTTATAAGAGATATGTTATACCTTGCATGTTATAAATAATTTCAAACGGACAAAAAACTGGTAGCATTTTAGAAAGAAAACAAATGGACATGACAGACTGTAACCATGGGGTGTTGGAATTTTGGCTCCCACGGAAAATAACTTTTTTCTATGACCTATTTTTTATTGCTCATCACATAAATATCGTTTTATAAAATAAAAAGGATTTTACATTCCATTTTAATTGATTATATAATTTATTTCTGGCCATTTACCAATGAAGATTTTTCATGTGATAGTGAACTTAAATTTTATAAATTTAGTCAACCACATATCCAATACCAGTTTTATTATAAAGAAACATTTGACTCTGTGATTGTGCCTTAAGTTGTGTTAATATATGAAAGAAAAAGTATTAATAAAGACAGTGAAGTATTTATAATTCCCATAGTTTTGTATTTTAATAATTGGGTTGCTCTTTATCTAATTTTTAAATTAGTTATCGAAATAAATGATTAATATCGAGACAACATGATAAAGAATTAGTTAAACTGAAATGATATTAATTTTTTTAATCATCATGCACATGGGATGCTTATGCTAATATTAATTACTCTGTCTCCTAAGTGACTGATGACCCATGTTAGGCATTCTTCCTTCAATAACAAATTTTAATTTGCTAATCATTTTGTCTTCTTTTAATTATTTCAAGATTAACATATGGTTGGTTTTGATCTACGCTATAACCACCAATGGCTCATGTTTACCTCATCGAAACACCCATAATAATTATTCTATTCAATCAACTAAAAGTGTTTGTTGACATGATTTATCGTGTTTAAGCATGATTTATAAACGAGGGTGATGCGAGTCTAATATGGTTTTGGTGTTTAAGCCGGTATGAGGTTTTGTAGAAAATGATGGAATTATTTGAGCGTTATGGGGTAGTTGTATGCAATGGTGGATTTATAAACCCTTTCACCGTGTTAGCAGTGGCGTATCATAAGAGGGGTCAGCTGGGGCCATGGCCCCCCCGGTTTTCAACGTTAGAAGTAGCATATATATATATATATATATATATATATATATATATATATATATATATATATATATATATATAGAGAGAGAGAGAGAGAGAGATGTGTTCAATGCAGAACCAATATTAAATTACCTAACCGCAGAACCATCTTTAAAACCCTTGGATCATTATATCAACGTCTTAGATTAAAAAGGATGCACCATTAAATTATACATATTGTGCAGGGGATTATTGCTAGATAAGGGTATACTGGGTTTTTAATCCAATCGATCACCATCTTCACCCGTTTTCTCTCTCTCTCTCTCCTCTATGATTTCACATTCGTTCCTCCACCACACCTCCATCTCCAAAGCGACCCGATTCCAATTTCAACCCTCTTATCTTCTCCACCCTTCATCAATGTTCTATCGACGCCTTTGTTGGTGACAAAAGATTTAACGCCTCCGATTTTCTCTCCACCATTGCGCTGTTGTGCCGCCAAATCACGGAGAATGAACTTGTAATCTTTCTGTCGAGCGTTTGTGTTTCAGATAATCAAGGTTAATTTGAATCTGATTGCGGATCCGCAGTGATCGGTGAAGTCCCTAGATTCGAGGGAGTTTGTGAACACGAGATTGTTCACCCTACACGAAGGTAATCAGCAAGACACACTGTGTAGATTTTGATTGAAATGTTAAACCACACACTCACAGAAACCCTCGTTTTCTCTTTTCTGTATCTACTTGTCTTCCTTTTTCTTTTGTACCTGGTTATTGATAAATGGTAATCTGTGGCTTTCATTCACAATATATATCATTTTTCTTAATTTGTTCCAGTTTTCGATAAGTTCTCTTGTTGATTAGATCTTAGTTGGCTATCGTGAAGTTAGTGAATGGATCATGATCTGAGATTAATCATGTCTGAGCCATGGGTGCTCTCTGCAAAGTTACTGTTTGGGGTAATTTTAACGCACACATGTCTCCGAGGCATTGACTCGGTTGCAGTCTCTGATGATGTAGTGAAATTACCAGGTCAACCATCGGTCCATTTCAAGCAATTTGCAGGCTACATCTCCCTTGATGAAGCCAAACCGAGATCTCTGTTTTACTACTTTGTTGAAGCTAAATCCAACTCATCTTCCAAACCGCTTGTGCTTTGGTTGAATGGAGGTAATTCTCGCTCCGTTTCTTCACTCCCATTTGATTCTTTGCATAACAAGTGACGCATTTGGTTTCAATTTTTGCAGGACCTGGTTGTTCGTCTGTTGGAGAAGGGGCTTTTGTCGAGCATGGTCCTTTTAAACCAAGTGGTAGCATTTTGGTTAAAAATGATTATAGCTGGAATAAAGGTATACAAAATCTGCTTTTAAGTTGAAAAACTTCTGCAATAACTGTGCATTTAACTGTGCATTTAATGCCTGATATCATTAATTGTACTTGGAATCACCAGCAGGAGTGGGATTCTCTTATTCCATTGAAAAGTCATTTTATTCATCGGTGAATGATGTCATTACAGGTTCTTTACATCTAATCAAAAGTGTACTTCATTACTATATAATTCTATGTTACTTATAACCTGTTAGTTTTGAGTTGAGATCAGCATGTTATTTAATACTTAGGGTCAACAATTCGTATCATGTCACATATGGAAGCCTTGAGTTGATGACTACACGTGTTGGAGACATGTGAGGTGGCATCTTGAGAATATATCTGCAATAAGGTTATTCTTGCAGCAACCTTTGACTGTTTCTAATTATTTTTTAATCATTTCAGCTGGCGACAATCTTGCTTTTCTTGAGAAATGGTTTGAAAAATTTTCGGAGTACAAGAATAGAGACTTTTACATCACAAGCGAAAGTTATGCAGGTAATATATGTAAGAAGTAAAGAGGTTTTGAAATAAGAATAGTCGTCTAACTAAGACTGTTATCCTAACAATAATAGTAACAGTAAAAATAGCAATATATGCACACACCTCAACCATATGTCCAACTAGGTTTGTTCAAGTGGTTGAAATTTCTATCACACTATTCTAACGTTCATTGTCTACTACAGGACACTATGTTCCTCAACTAGAAAATTTAATAGTTCAATCAAAAGCCAAGATCAATCTCAAGGGAATTGCATGAGTAAAACTCAGGCTCTGTTGTTTCCTATCAAGTATGCAAAAAATGCCACAATGAAAGTGTTAGCAAACATATGTTCATAGATGAACATATGTTCATAGATGAACATATATTGATTTTGAGCAATGTTTGTTTACAGGTTAGCATTTTTACGTTTTTTGGTATTAGATGATCGATTCCTTAAATATACAACTCGAAGAACCTAATCAATTTTGATGCTTCGTTGCTCACTGGTCGATCAACAATATAACGTGCACACAAGTATTTGTTCGATGTTGAAGAAGAATAGAAGCAAGAACAGAGTGATTGAGAACCGCCATGTAATGTTCATATATGAACAATGTTCATATATGAACAACGTTCATATATGAACATTGTCATATATTAATATTGTTGATATGTTCTTATTCTTTTAACTTTGCCCATGTAATTGTTTAAGACTTTGATCAATGTAATGGTTGATATTATTGGGATTGAAGCTTTCTTTGTATTTTGATCAATGGGAGACAGAAACGCAGGAGAGACAGAACCTTGCTGATGTAATTTACATGTGTTCATATATGAACATATGTTCATTGATGAACATATGTTCATTGATGAACATATGTTCATTGATGAACATATGTTGAATTACAGAGTATGAATATACAGAGAAGGAGATGAGAAGGAGATGAATGCATGTTCATCAACTTTTAAACTTCTAAACTTTGATCAATGTAATGGTTGAAATTATTGGACGCACCTTTAATTCTGTATGTTCGTGATATGTTCATTGATGAACATATGTTCATTGATGAACATATGTTCATTGATGAACATTTGTTCATTGTTGAACATTTGTTCATTCATGAACATTACTGGACGCACCTTTAATTCAGTATCTTGTGGATATGGATGTTAATTGGACCATCATACCCTTTATCATCAAAACTAGATCAACGGTGAAAAATATGGTTCTGCAGTTAGGCAATATATTTTGGTTCTGCATTGAACCCATATATATATATATATATATATATATATATATATATATATATATATATATATATATATATATATATATATATATATATATATATATATATATATATATATATATATATATATATATATAAGTTATTTGCATTCATGGTTCATATATTCAAAGTATTAGCTTTTTGGCCCCTGCGGTAAAAAATAGAAGAAGCTATTTGGCCCCTGTTTGAAAGTTCGGCCCCCCCTTTAAAAAGTTTCTAGTTTCGCCCCTGCGTGTTAGCACTAGCCAAGACATACAAATTGAGCTATGTAAAAATACATAGAGTCAAATTTTGACATCCATTTAACCCCTATTTTCTTCCTTTTGAGAATGTCAAGAAGTCTGCTCTCACGAAATACATATGGATCATATCGAAAAGTGGTTTTAAAATTCAAACAACCAACACCAACTCAAAATTACATTTCCATGGCAATTTGCAAAAGCATAACGTTCAACATAAACTTCAAAAAAGAATCAAATCAATATTACTCTTACTATGCTTAATCAAATCGACTCACGCTTTAAAATTTTATATATGCATGTAAGCAACACTATAATCAACAAGAATATAGACTATGATGGAAATTTTACTCCTTTTGCTATATTAACATTCACTTTTTGGAACTTTTTTTTTAAGAATGTGCAAGTAAAATCGTATTTTTTTTAATGTTTTTGGTGGGTATAGTGCCAATAATTGTTGGCAAACAAATTTCCTGGTTGTAAGTTAGATACCTATGGGTCCTGTGTTGACTAGTAACATCAGCCCCACAAACTAAAAATATGTCCTGCAAAAAAACCAACAAAATACAAGTCCAGGTAATGTTACTCGAAGCATAGATTCAATGAATATCATTTGAAGTTCATGTTTGATAAAGAATTTGTTAAAAAAGTAGCACCAATTTTTTTTTAATATGTAGTATTTTCTATGAAGTTAATACGGTTCTTATTAAATTTGAAGTGGTAAGCACTCCAATTTGTGCCGAAAGTAATGCAATAGAAATAAGAGTAAATCTAGCTGACAATTGGTTACCGCCATACTCATTGTTTTCTCATTTTGGAGAGAGATTGGTATTAGGACGAGTGAGAGTCTGAGAAATGATGGATCAACTCTTATCCTTTTTATACACCAAACAAAATCAAGCCCGGTTGTGGGTAGTTCAGATAGTTGCTATATATTTGTGCCAAAGTTAAGAGTATTGGATTATTTTGGGAAAATTAGAGGAAGTAGCAATATCCTTTACTCGCTTTTACCAATGTAGGCAATGTACTTTATTTTTACCTATAATATCATTGTACTATATTTCTTCATCCATAATAGCAGTGCACTTACATTTTTTTGCTGATAATAGCAATATGTAACCCATGGTGGCAACATACTTACATGTCCCTTACACATAATGACAACATACTTACATGTCCCTTACACATAATATCAACCTACTTACAATTCTTTACCCATAATAACAACGTACTTTAACATATTTATCTATTTACCAATACAAGCAATATTGGCAGCGAAATATAAGTACTTTGCTATTACGGGCTAAAATTTTAAGTACGTCACTATTACGCGTAAAAATAAAATAAAATGCATTGCTATCATCATGAAAGAAATGTAAGTACGTTGCTATTATTGGTGAAATATATGACTACATAACTACAATTGATGAAAAATAAAGTACGTAGCCTTATTGGTAAAAACTAAAATATTTTTGCTATTCCTTGTGATTTACTCTTTCTTTAAAAACCAGTGTACTTGGCTTTTTATATTAAAAAAAAGAGAATCATTATTGTGAAACGTGAAAAAACACTACTTTGTAGGGATGAGCAAAAATCAAACCACATGGTAAAAAATTCGCAAAAACTGCAAAAGCCGAAACCGATTAACCACAACTAAAACAATAATCGACGGCGAGGTTTTCAATTTTGAATTAACCGCAAAATTGTTGTGCGGTGCGGTTATATGACATATACCATATCGAAATAACTGCAAACATAACCACACCGCTAACCTCATAATTAAATAATTATATAGTTTTTATATTAATTAATATGTGGTTGTAACTTGTAAGTTTGAGACAATATTTAATATGTGGTTGCTTTAGTTTACTCTTTAATTGATCAATTGTAAAACAAGTATCAAATCTATATGGTTAAAGAAACCAAACATAATAACCACACAAAATTATCGCACCAAATATATGCGGTTAATAACCGCAACTGCATAACCGCACCACATTATTAATCGCACCATTTGGTTATTGAAAATTTAATAACCATATTTGCGGTTAGCGGTACGGTTTTGGTCAATAACCAGCCTAACCGCACGACACTCACCCCTACTACTTTGTGCAAAAGTCCAAGTACATTGGTTTGTTAAGCATTAAATTTAGACATCGACCAAACCACTTGTTTTGTTTTTTTTTTTTTTTTTTTTTGTCATCTTCATAAGAATGATATTTAGAAGATGTTTATAGCAAAAAAATATTTAAAAAAAATACTAGTAATCGATTTTGGGCCGCGCCCAATCTTTCAAGGTCTTATATTGCCGGACATGTATATTGATTACCCTCTTTTGAAGCCTAACCAACTAAGGGGCCGATTTCAACTTGGTCACATAGCTATTTTATGGTTTTTTCAGCATAATTTTCTAATGGGATAATGTTATAAAATAGAAAAAATAGTTAGGAGTTTGCTCTTTAAACCACTTATCTTTTAACTGTATTCAACAAGTCACTAAATCTTTTTTAGGTTCTCATTACACAAGTGGGGTAGATTTTAACTAGATAAACTGGTACAAAATCCTATATGTTATCTATTGTTGCATTAAGTATAACATAATTTGTCCATTTAAGTCATTTGAACACTGATATTACATCCATAGTGACAACAATATGACAAAATTACTCAATTGAAATGCACTACAATGGTATAATGAGAACACAGAAAAAATTTAGTGACATATTGAATACAATTAAATAATAACTTAAATAGCAAATTGTGTATTATTGATTGTCATTTATAATATTAATCATTTTTAATCAATAAGTTTTATCATATATTATTTATAATAAGTTAAAAAGGGGGCAGGACTCTACAACTGGTTAGAAGGCTCAGTTATACTGATTAAGGATTTTTGGGACTGGGTCCGGTTAAAGTAGAGCCGAGACTGAGTTTGGGGTATGTTATAACTAGCTAAAAGAGTGCTTCGTGTTAGGTGTTCGACACAATTTTATGCGACTCTACTTTTGAGTCTTGTTCATATAAAATTTATATCTTAATTCTGCTTATTCCCGTTGGAATATCATTAACTTGTCATATATTTTTATAGAAAATATTGCAATATCATTACAAGATATTTGCACCATAACTAGTAATATATGTTTTTATTTGATTTATTATCGGGATTATATGTCTTTATATATATTTTAGATCATATAATCATTAGGACTAGGGACGAGCTCTTGTATCTTGGAACCGAACATACAGAGGTCGGACCTCCTAATACGTAATAAGGTGCGGTTCCCAGTTCCTTATTTGGACACTTTCGGTTCTTTGTTTCGGTTTACTGGACCAACCTGGACCTCCTAATACGTTATAAGGTGCGGTTCCCGGAACCGAAGAGGTATTGCATGGTTCGGTTTCGTTCTTATATTCAATGCCTTTTCGGTTCGGTTCTTTTTCGGATTGATCCAGTTCCTATCCGAGCTGAGCCCTAGTTAGGATGGAATTAGCATGAGCGGATGATACACATTCAACCGTATTAATTTATTGTAATTAGTTTAAGAGACTAAAGTTAGAACAGGATACACATATTTATCAAAGATGAAAATAGACAAAAGACAAATTACAAAAATAGAAAGTTGAAGGGTGTTTTTGTTCAACCTAAGAAGTAACAATGTACAGGATTGGGAAAACACGGTATATAAACCACGTATTTTTAATTTGCCGGCGCCTCCTTCCTATATTTTCTACATTCTGCATTGGATTAGGGCACGCGTTCATCTTTCTGGTCGGAGTGCTATCCTCTATTCACTGCCGATTTGTGTCTACATATCTCCGTCTGCTCCTTTTCCTTGTCTCGGTTCACTTTTCTACAAACAGATATCTGACATTCTGACATATTTGCTGTGGTTCCTTATTTTTTGCGTGTTCTGTTATTCAGTTTATAATATCAGTTGCTATTAGGAGAGATAGGGCTGTATGATGGCTCTTCGTTTTGAGGTAAGGAATTAAGGATCTTATTAACGTATAAGTCGACATTGCTATCGCAAGAGTGTCAATTGGTGAAAAGCATATGACATGAAATGGATTCCATTGAGTTTGAATCCGAATTTTCAACCTTGCATAACTAAAACTCACTGGAATTCGTAAGAAATCTTGAACAATTTTCTGGTCCATTAAGTGTAGAAAAATATTGGTGGTGTGTAATTTGATATGAAATAATCGTCATAGAAATCATAAAAGAAAACGATACAAGTATATGGACATGAATATAATGTAGCTTGCAACTAAAAGGTGTTGGAGGATTGGAAGTTGCTAACTCAAAAGATTTGGTTGTGATTTTGGTTTTTAGGTTCTTGGGAGGTTCAATCGTGCACGTGCAGCGCGGCTGACTCTCCCTCACTTCACCTGCGAGACACCTCTGTTTATGCCTGTGGGAACACAAGGTTAGAAGTTTGTTTTCACGAGAATTATTAATATGAATTCATCCACATGTTTTTTGTTGTTGACCACAGGGACAATAAAAGGTTTGACGACCCCCCAACTTGAGGAGATTGGGTGCCAAATTATACTTGGAAATACATATCATCTGGCACTACGTCCAACTTCTGAGCTAATAGATGAACTAGGCGGCCTTCACAAATTTATGAACTGGCCTAGGGCACTTCTAACCGACTCTGGTGGTTTTCAAATGGTAATTCTTCATGACTTTATGCTTGAATATAGATCCACTACGCTACAAACACACGGTTCGGGTTGACAACTAAAAAGACTTATATATAATAACAAATGTATTTTATTCCAATTGCTCGCATGATTCTTTGCATCAATTTTGCTAAGCTGCAGTTCTGAGAAAGTGAGATAATTTGAGAAGAAAAGAATTTGAGTTTTTTCTAAATATTTATTGAAGTAACTAACATTGATAGACAACTATTGAGGAAACTAACCACTTGGTTGAACATCCAATTTCTCCTGTTGTTCTCCCGAAAACATCATCTATAAAACTACAGAGTACAAAAAGATTAGTTGGATCGATCTTCTAGATCATTGTAACGATTTTACACTTATAATATCCACAGTTGACTGGTTCTGATTCATTCATTATTGACTCCCGTTTCCAGGTCTTATTTTTGTTTTCGTCCCTCTCGGTCACACTATAAGTTTAAGGCGGGTTAATGGAGTCAAACTCACAGTATATCCATGACATTCAAAGACCTAAAATGTTATAAAAATGAAAAAAGTGCACTCTTTGGAAAATTACTAAGCAGAGGGACTAAAAACGGTGAAATGGAATTTAAATCTGCAAGTTGTTATTCCAAATATCACAGCATATACATGAGCTTCAAAATTCAACACTGTTAGGTAGCATCCATAATAAGGAAAGCCGAGAGCAACTTACTTTCACTTGTTTTATGTATTATAACACCGTCATCCATTTCTTTCTATTACATGAACATATTATGGGTTAAAATTACTCACAATATGAAGTTGTTCTCAAGATATTAAGGCGATAAAAATCAACAAAATGATAAATAACATTAAAACATTATACTTGTAATTTTTTTCTTTAAACAACATTGTACTTTAAACTCTTTCTATTATAACAATATACTTTGAACTTTTTTCTAATTAGGACATTTTACTTTAAAGAAAAGTCACCAGGTATAATGTTGTCTTTTAACGTTTTTTCTTAATCAAAGACTGTTCCCTAATCAGCAATTTCTTTCAATGGATAGAGCATAAGGGACTGCTCTAACCAATGCTACAGAAAAAAATTTATCTATATAATCCTTTATTCATACATAAACCATTACAAATTTGTGACCTAATAAGAAAAAAGCTCAATATGTTAATTTATGTAATAATAATATAAATAAAGACTATAAATCTGTTAATATCTTTATGCATAACGCATTTAAATTCCTTTAGGATTATTTTTGTTTGTTTGTTTGTTTGTTTTTTTTTTTTGTAATTTGTCTCACTCTCACCAGCTACTGTCCCACTTAAAAAAAATATTCAGCCTGCCTTTAGACATTCTTTTTCATGTATTAACTTCTTATTCAAGTCGTTAATTTTCTTGTAAATTATTAAAAATAATAATTTCTAGTTTTATTTTAGACCATATTTCATTTCATTTTTCTCTGTTTAAGATTAAGCCAATTATAACATCCTAAACCAATATAATCATTTATAAAATAAAGCTATTATGGATAAATAAAAAATTTAATATACATTTACTATTTTATGAAATTTTTTAAGAATGCAATCAAGATGATGGTACAGAAAATTCCTGTTTTGCCCACTTTCAGGTCTCACTGTTACATTTAGCTGACATCACTGAGGAAGGTGTCACATTTCAGGTTCTCTCTCTCTCTCTCTAATACACACACACACACACACAGACAAACCACCTATGTGGTTGTTTGTTTTCTACTTCATTTTAGTTGTCATTCCTAAATAATATTAGATATCTATTCTGCAGTCGCCAGTTGATGGAAAGCCTATGCTTCTAACCCCTGAAGAATCCATCCAAATCCAAGTAAGCTTAATTCTAGTTCATTCAAAGTCAAAAAATTCCTATAGAGAATCAGCTTTTTTAACATTTATCTCATGAAACTTGTTTGTATACAGTTTTTTGTGTGCATAACACTTGTGTTTGTCATTATTCATTGATGGATATGAAAATAAGTCGAAATTAAAATGTGTTTGTATGTTGAATATACTGTTGGTTAATTGACCTTCATCTTTTATGGTGTATTGCATATCCATCTACTTTTGTAGAACAGAATTGGAGCAGACATTATTATGGCTCTTGATGATGTAGTGAAAACCACCATTACAGGTCCTCGGATTGAAGAAGCTATGTATCGTACTTTGCGTTGGATAGACAGGTGCATAGCAGGTATATATATTCTAAAAAAATAAATTATTTTCATCACCAAATTTATCTCACATAATTAAAACCATTATTTAATTGGCAGCTCATAAGAGACCAACAGAGCAGAATCTATTTGGAATTGTACAGGGTGGTTTAGATCCTGTTTTAAGGTGATTTATAACACATTAACACCCCATTCATATAATTATCACCAAATGCTAATATGTATCTAACTTTTACTCATCAGGGATATATGTGTCCAAGGTTTGGTGGAAAGGAATTTACCTGGGTATGTCACTAACTCGCATTTTGCATACTAAGTTTCTTTTTATGTTATTTAATTAAGATTTAATTTTTGTGCAACAGCTATGCTATTGGTGGTCTAGCTGGCGGTGAAGATAAGGATTCATTTTGGCGTGTTGTTGCACAATGCACTGCTTCACTACCCGAAAGCAAACCCCGATATGTTATGGTACATTTTGTGGTTTATTTCAATATTTAGAATATTTTAATAGTGGTGTGATTTAATTTTGTCAGGGTGTTGGGTATCCACTTGATATTGTAGTTTGCAGTGCTTTGGGTGCTGACATGTATGACTGTGTCTATCCCACACGTACAGCTCGATTTGGGACTGCTCTTGTGCCCGAGGTATCATATTTCATTGACAATTTTGCCCCCTTGCTCTTAAATTTGTCACTAGTAAACTTCTTAAATATGAAAATCTTGATTTCAGGGGGTTTTAAAGCTTAAACACCAGTCAATGGCTGAGGATACGCGACCGATTGACTCAACATGCGAGTGTATGGTATGCTTATGATAATATATTTGGATTTATGATGTGGATGTATTGGTTTTTCTTCATTTCTTATGTTGATTATAATGTAGGTTTGTAAAAAATACACAAGGGCCTACCTTCATTGCCTTGTTACTAAAGATGCTATGGGTTCTCAACTTCTTTCTTATCACAATTTATACTACATGATGCAGGTAATGAATACCGGATGATTTATATTTCTATATATCTTGTAAGCTTCATTCTCTTTATCAAATTTGAACATCAAACCATTTAAATTTGCAGCTTAGCAGAAATCTTCATTCATCGATTATACAAGGAAAATTTCCAGAGTATGTTTGCTTTCCTGCTAACTTTTTTGTACAATTTTGTTCCTTCGGTCATCCTAAATGTCTACTTCCTCCATCACATGACAATTGGAATAACTTTTTATATTGCAACTTTATTTGCTCAAAAGGGTTATTGTTATTCGCCCATTGTTATCCTTGCAATAATTGATGATATTGAGAAGCAAGTTCTTATATACCACCATTGTTTTCATCTGCAGATTCGTATGCGACTTCTTGAGGAAAATGGTATGTGTACTTTTGGCATTACTTCACTATGCATGTTTATTAGTTCATAAGATTACCAAGGTAAATTGCAAAAAGATATTAAAAGTATAATGATTGGATAGATTTTCGAAACTACAATTTGTCTTTATAAGAAGAAAATTGAAAGTACAATACAATGCTGCAAAGAAAGAAATAAAGTAGGATGCTATAGTACACAAATGATTGATGGTATGCAACTATTTCTTGCATTTAGTTCTAGTTTATATGGTCATCTGAAAAGAATTGAAAGTATAATGCTATAATTGGGTAGATTTTCAAAGTACAATGCCTTATAAGAAAACAATGGAAGTACAATGCTATAATAGAAATAAACAAAAGCAGGATGCTATAATAGACCAATAGATGAAAGTACTTTGCTATTTCTTGCATTTATCCCTTGTTTTTATCGTCCTATAAATAGTGTTTTGAGTGAATACTAAACCATTTTTTTCGGTCGACTTGCATTTCCGTAGTTCCCAAGAGGCGATGTACCCGAATGGGTCTGCAATGCAATGGAGGTCGCGGGTATAGACATCTCATCGTGTTGTACCCCATTTAACTCCAAGGTTAACTTACATACATTAAGCAAATAATCAAAGTACATTGCTATTTCTTGACCTTGAGGTCCAAAATGTTAGGCAAGTTTTTACTTACAATACGCAGCATAAATTTTGTAATCTATATGCTGCTCCTACACGTGTTATTAGTTGCATAGATTTTCAGTAGCTATCACTCGGTTTGTATTATGACATACATTCCGGGATTCCGGTTGAAAACTTTCACGATATGCCATTTTCTGGATAGCCACAAATCACACCGCATTGGTGAGATTCTAACGTGTTTTAAGTTTTATATTTTTGTTTATTGTGTTATCTGTTGAATTTAATACGTAGTTCAGTACAAATGTTTATGTAACGATCTACTACATGTAATACCTGTTAATGAAACTAAATCAAGAAAACTTGTATGTATTAATTAATATCATCGTCGGTTGTTAACGAGTAAAACATGGATCTTTGAAAAGCATTGCAACTTCTAGATGATTCCAAATAAGGATTGTTTGTATTTATTTTGAAAAGAAGATGTTTTCTTAAAATAAATATAACATACAACTGAAAAAAAAAAGATTATTTTGTAAAGCGAAAATATAAATCTATTAAACTTGGTACGGTAATCATGATATTGAATTTATAGCTCATTAAATTCTTCAATAGATTTCTTGTGGCCCATAAAGTATACGGTCACCACTCCACTGGTGACCGGTGTAACTGTCGAATGTCGATGATGGTAACGTGGGTTTCCAAAGGGATATATGTGAACGGCAAATTGGCGAAACCAATAACCACTTGGACCGTGCAGTGTTGGGTTAATGAGATATGTGGGTAGTGTTCAGTATGTACTTGACTACTTGTCATAAATACAACACTATTGGTTAAAATATACAAATGTTACCATTTTTTTACCTTTCTAGCCATTTTTTGTACAGAGGTGGCATCTCCGACGACATAGGTTGATTAACATATATCGATCGTCTGGAATATTAGTTTTTTTTTTTCAAAACATAATATTATCTTAAAATTGGACCGAAAATGAAGAAGTGTCGCATTTTCAAAATATCATAAGACGTTTAAATATAAACAAAGATGTGTACATTATAAAAGCATAAAAGCACTAAGCTCAAATATGAGCAGCAAACTAAAGTGAGGTATGTGGATTTTTCGGCCTTCATTCCACTAACTCCACCACAAATAGCATGTCATGTACTTAACACAATATTCAATATGCTCGATGCATAGCTACTTGAATATGAATGAATCTTAGTGTGTGATTCATAGTATTGTGGAAGGACCGAAGACTTATAACTTTGTAGATACTATGATGGTGAGATTAGTATAGAAAGTTACACTAATCCCAACTTCCAGAACAATTGAGACGAATCTTAGTTAGTAAGTTTTAACTATGTTTATATAATATATTACAAAATTAATTCAATTTTTTTATTTAATTAAAAAGGCCATGGGAATTATGGAATTAAGTAATCGATCATGTAGTTGAGCTTCTTACTTATAAGGTAAGTTAAGAGGCTTTGGTAGCCCACCAGATACGAATTTTAAGAGAGTTTTTTGCCATAACAGTTAGGGGTGTTATTCGGTCCGTTAATCAATTATTGATTTGTTCGGTTCGGTTCGGTTGGATTTAATCGATTTGTCTATACAAGCACGACAAAAGACTATAAATATTTTAGATGGATAGACTATCAACTAACTCTAGAATGCTTCTTGAAATACATGAGGAGTTGATGGGAATGTAGTTAATTTGAAGAAGAAAGACAAAAATGGTAGTTTCAAGTTGGAAGAGCAAAAGTTTACAAGTTTTATCTTAATTAAAGTTGTTATAGTCGTGACATTTGTGGTTTTCACATTATGCATTGTAATATTTGTTTTGTTTGTGAAAATACAACTAATATCTTTTTCAATAATTCGTTTTTCAGTGAAGACTTTACTATAACCATGTCAACATTTGAACAATTGTATCATTGAAAACAACGATGGTGTGTTGTTGATCTTCCACTGACACTTCCTCCGTGAACTCAACAATCACTTATGAATATGAGAGATTACTCTAAAAGCAAACCTTTCAACCATTTCATTTTTACCTAATTTAATATAACGGTTGAATCTCTCATAAATGTTTATTGTGAAGGATCTAGATTATCGTGAACATTCAGTGTTCCCATGATTTCTGATAGTAGTACTATCTCGAATACACAGTTTGCTCTTACCCGATATGGTGGACATATTTTTAAATTGCAGATAAAAGTAGAATCTAAGAAACATATACCCACTTTTTATGATTATTTTACACCTTGTTCTCGAGTTTTTAAGGAAACGAAAGGAAATAATTATGAGAGGTAAACATGTTAAGGGAAAGAAATAAAAGACTTATGGGATATTAAGAGTGAAAAAATTTACATTTCTCCCCATAAAAACCATTCACTCAATTTCAAGCTTTTCTTTTTCCCTATACATATTCACTCCAAATCCATGTTTTTTTTTCACGGTGAAGGTCCTCTAGTGGCTTAATATAACAAATTTGGTCCATGGTCCAAGTTAAAAGACCAAATTCCCATTTCTCATTTCTTTTTTATTTTTTTAATCTAATATTTATTATATTAATTTAAAATAAAAGTAAAAGAAAATCACCCCACCCCCACCGGCTGCTCTCTCCCTATCTCTATCCGACAAAGAAGAATTCGAAAACCAAACCACGCGACAAGATTACAAGCCACGTTTGGCGTAGAAGCATTACAACTCAAAAATGTTTTATCTCGATCAAGAAAACATCATCACCCAAAACTCGCATCCCCTATAAAAAGCACTCCCCATCTTTCAAGAAAAAACACATCAGTGAGTTTCAATCGCCAATCTTGCAAAAACTGTGGCAATCCGCTTCAAATTCAAATTGGTAACTCAATATTCGATCAAGAACAAGAATTTTCCACCAAATTTCCATCTTCAACTTATTTCAAGAATAACCGAAGATTGAACTGTTTTCCATCAACAACAGTTGCAGTTTTAGATTACCGTCACCATGGAAGCTCATGACAATATGTTGCCATTAACTAATGTGCGAAACAAATCGATTATTCAAATTGTTTTTGAAGCATAGGAATTGGTTCCCGTGTTTGCCGACGTGAACTATTAGCTTTTCCTGAATCTGCTATCAAGCCGTCAGGTATGCTGTGTCCTCGTTTCGGTCCTTCCAAATCGGCCGCTAGCTAGTTAGCACCGTGAGTGGCGTCGCCACTTTAATGTCATCGCGATTCGCAAGACAACTTCTAGGATGCAACGAATTATCAAGGAGTGAGACTCATTGTTGAATGTGTAGAATTGAGACGAGATACGAGGCTCCGGGTTAACGCATTGAAACCCAGGGTTTGTTTTATCGGACGAAGTAGCATCGTTGGTAGAAGATAGAACACCTTCTGCGTCAGAGGATGTATGGCTGATGGAATCATCCTCATCGTCGACATGAAAGAAGTCGAATTCCGACATTGGAGGTAGACAAAACATCGTCGGCGGTTGTTGCTCCTCCTGGTGGTCATGGTGATCTATAATCAACGACTGAGTACCGCCAATTGAGTCATGGTGATCTAAAATCAACAGGTAAGGATTGCTGATTGAGTGAAGGCGATGATGAAAGAGATCTTCTTCTACTTTGTTTGCATTCATGATCTGTTGTTGCCTGAAATTGATCTCGGAAGCTTGTGATGAAAAAGCCATCGAAGCTTCAGTCTAATCGGACATGAGATGGGTAGTGGGGTAGAGGTAGGGATGAGTTGTATTTTTTAATTCTTAAAATAAATAATAGGGTAAAAGAAAAATGAAAAAAAACTTAATAATAATAATATAATATGAAATGATGGTATTAATAATGTTACTGTAAAAAATATTTTTCTATAGATTTCCAAGGAAATGAAAATCGGTGTTCGAATCTTGTGTTTTTCTTTATTTTCCTCGGAAATGCGTAAGAATTTACGAGAGATTACCAATAAACTGTAACTAAAAAAAAAATACAAAACGTGTTTGTGATATTTTCTTCCCGCATTCCCTGGTAAAATTAAAGGCGTATATCATTTATTCGGAAAATTTCGAGGAATGAAGGCTCCTTCCAAGTAGTGGAAAAACACACCATAATGAATATTCCTTTATTTCAGTTACATAAACCACCAGAAGTGATCAACATTTATTAATGCTAAAGCTATAAGACTATGAAGTATTGTCACATCATACCCACACCCAAGTGTTGTCATATCATTGCTACCTCATCTCCATTTCAATATCACTTTTTCGCTTTTGTTTTTTAATTTTTTAATGTATATTTATGTAAGAGTAAACTGCAAATTTGGTCCATGTGGTTTGCAAAAAATGTGGGTATGGTCCAAAAAGTTTTCAACTTGCACCATTGGTCCAAAATCGAAAACCTTTTGTGGTTTTGGTCCCTGAAAAAGTTGAAAAGACTTTTTTGCCATTTTAATTTCTTTTTTGCATTTTCTTATATTGGTTAATACTTTTATATTTAAAAATAAAATAAAATAACCATCCCCACCCCCTCCCCCTCTCTTCATCTCCGATCATCAACCTTACACACACACAACTCCCCATGTCTCTTTTCTCTCTTAGAAGCAAAGAGCTGCTGTAACGCCAAGACACTCTTTTTATGTAAATATAATAAAAAGGGTAAATTTGTCATTTTACCTTAGAAGGGTAATTTGGTCTTTTGGACAGAAAAGAATTTAGTTTGAAATAATATTTTGAGTTTTGGACTTAAAATGTTATAAAAACTGATTTTTTTGGTCATTTTACCACAAAAGGGTATTTTGGTCATTTGACCATGCGAGGGACCAAAAATGAAAAATATTGTTGTTTGTGGCAAATGTATAAAGAATGGAAGTTTTATTGTAATAAAACTTGATTTTGTGGCCAAAGTTCAAGAAAATGAACTTAAGGACCAAAAATGTAAAAATTTGAAGTATAAAAATAAGAGAGTTGACTCTCTCTTTGACTGGCCATTTGTGCAGCAACGGGAGAGAGTTTTCTCTCTACAAATTCTGCAAAAGTTGAGGAAATCCTTGAAGGTTTAAGTTGCAATTCGGATCATAGCATTGGAATTGAAGAATTTGAGGCTTTGGAAGTAAGTATCTCAAGTTCTAGCTTGATTGTTTTAATGTGTTTTATAGAAACTGAAATTTGTAAATTTCAGTTATGATTATGTGGTTTAAATGGTTTAACACTTCCAATAAGTCATGCTAAAAGGACTTAATCAAAGAATATGGAAGTAGGTTGCCATTCTTGATGAATTTGGAATGTTGCTCAAGAACCCTAAATCATGAATTAGTGTGATTAAGGTGTTTCTAATGGCTTAAAACCTGTTATTAGTCAAAGGTTTTGGTCCTAGAACAATCCCTAATCATTTAGTCGAGTATTAAGGGCTTAAAATGAGAAAAATGGGATTTTGTAGCATAAAAATCGGAGTTTCTGGCCTGCTGTTCGTCAATCGCGACCCGACCTCAGGGTGGATCGCGACCCGATGAGCCAGGCGCGATGCGCCCTTGGCCTGGGCGCGATGCGCCTCCCAGGCAGGGGGTCAGAAATGCTATTTTTCGTTTGGCTTGTCCGTTTTAGCTCAAACTTGAACCGTAGGCTCGTTATGGTCTGAAAAGTTTGGGAAAATTTTTATATTGAGTTTTCGACCCCTCGGGGGCACTGTAGATCGATTCGAATGCCTCGGTGAATAGTAAAATTCATAAAAAGTTAGTAAATGGAAAGTTTATTAACTAGGCATTGTTTGTAATGATATTGTATTGAACTCTAGTGTATTAGAGTCAATTGGAATGATTATTAACCTATTATCATTTGGTATATAAATGAATATATAGGTATGGGACAAAATGGTTGTGGTGCACACAAAGGCAAGAAACAACCGGGAATTAAATGCAGCTAGCATCCGGGTGAGTAATCTCACTGATATCATATGTGATATATGATGATTAAATTGTTACAGGTTGAAACAGCTTCGAGGGACGAAAACGACGAGTGTTAAAATATGTGTAAAAGACAAGACCAGATAATCCGTGAGTCATTGCGATGACAAGAACGGAGCTGTGAGTCAATACATATATATATATATATATATATATATATATATATATATATATATATATATATATATATATATATATATATATATATATATATATATATATATATATATATATATATACACTATGATATGACAAGACCAGATAAGCCGTGAGTTTATAATAGACAAGAACGGAACTGTGAGTCAATAAAATGACAAGACCAGATAAGCTGTGAGTCTATAATAGACAAGAACGGAACTGTGAGTCAATATATCTATGTAAATTGTTATATAGACAACAGCGGGCTAACCCGTGAGTCTAGGCAACAGCGGGCTAACCCGTGAGCCACAGTTTATTCCGAGGAGTTAAATTTATATAGACAACAGCGGGCTAACCCGTGAGTCTAGGCAACAGCGGGCTAACCCGTGAGCCACGGCAACAGCGGGCTAACCCGTGAGCCATATCTAACCGGTGCGGCCTATACGGCTATGATATTTGGTGCGGCCTATATGGCTATGATATTATTACAGGAACATGGTGCAGCCTTTTGGCTATGATATCGGGTTATTGAACCCAGCTGGTGCGGCCTGCGGGCTATGATTTATATATTGATATTGTTTTGGTGCAGCTTACATAGCTATGACACAGGGTGCGGCTTATATAGCCATGACATATGATGCAGTCCATTGTGACTAAGAAACATGGGACAGAAACGATAGATATGATTATCTGTGCAAATAACTGATGTGGTTTGATAATTGCAGGTTGTCATGAATTAGCCTGTAAGGCTACAAAAATTAGGATGTGAAATCCTAAGAGATATATGGTCAGCCAGTAAGGCTATGAGTTTGGATTTGATATCCAAACAGATATAAGAATATATTTGATACATGTTATTTTCAGAAATGATTACTCACTGAGCTTTGTAGCTCATACCGTTTATTAAATGTCCCTGCAGGTTAGCATGATCCTGGTAAGGGAATAGATAGAGTCCGTGACTCGAGAAGTAGGACTCTTAGATGCTGTCAGTAGCAGCCCGGCTTCAAAGGAGACTACGGTATTTTATACTCTCCTTGATACGCTTGTACCCGTTTTTATTAAAATATACCCCTTTGTTTATGGTTTTAAGTACTGAAACCTTTGTTAAAAATGAAAAATTTTCAGGGGTGTTTTTGTTTTAAAAGCCGGGTGTTACAGCTGCTCCCTCTGATCTGAACCAGAATCGAGTTTAGGGACCTTGCTGGAGACCTGATCCGAGAGAATACAAGTGGAATTGACCTGATCGGCAGATGTGAAGTCGAGAAGGTGAGAGGAGGTGCGCCTCTTGGTGTGTGTTCTCGATTAGATTAGGAGAAGGAGAATCCGATGAGGTCGGCGACCTGTGTGGATGCGGCGCCGGCGGACTGAGACGTCGGAGGTGAGTCATCGACCATCTTCATCTTCCCACCTCTACCCCTCCAGCTACCGTCTGTTCGCCTCTTATCTCTCCCCTTTCTTTCTTTAGCCTAAAATACAAAATCCACCGGTGACCATATCCGCCCCCGGTAGCCAGCCCCCAACCACTCTCATCCGGTCCTCTCTCTCTCTCTCCGTCCTCACGGGAAAACCTAGCCATTTCACTCCCCTTCAACTTCCACCTAACAGACATAAATACAAAATAGAAGAAACCCAAGAAACAAAGAAAAACTTCAGTATTCATCGTGGATTTAGTTGTGGTCTTTCATCTCCTTGATTCCCTTTTTCTTTTTTGCAGAATTAACTCGAATAGGTGATGCTATCAGAAAGTATATCCCAAGCCGTAAAACAAATAGCGTATTGCTGTGTGTGTTACCTAGTTTACAGCACGGGAAATCATTATGCTATTGCAGTTGGGAATGGCGGAAAGCAAGATTGCTTGTGGAAAAGTAATTTTGCCAAGATCTAAAATTGATTGGAACCTATATCTTCGAGATGTTGTTGATATGTCGCCGATGAACCACTCCCCACCATCGCCATCGCCATCAATCGGGTTTCAGATTGCAGGTGTGTGTGTGTGTGGTCTTCATCTGCGTTATCTATAAAATGGTCTCAAATCGAATTCGGGCAAAAAGGAACAACAAGAGGCAGAGTGTTCTTCATCGGAGAACGACAAAGAAGAGAGAGAGAGAGAGAGAGAGAGAGAGAGAGAGAACGATGGTAAAACGTTTAGAGAGGGAGAGAGAGGGGAAAGAGACGGACGCTGAGGAAGAGAGAGAGAGCCATTTATTTTTTAATAAAACATTAAAATAAATTAAAGAAATATAAAAAATATATAGAAAAGAAATTAAAAGGGCAAAAAAGTCTTTTCAACTTTTTCAGGAACCAAAACCACAAAAGGTTTTCGATTTTGGACAAGTGGTGCAAGTTGAAAACTTTTTGGACCACAACCATATTTTTTTTGCAAACCACAGGGACCAAATTTGCAGTTTACTCTTTATGTAATTAACTAATATTAAAATGAGAAAGAAAGAAAGAGAGAGAGAAAGAGAAAGAGAAAGAGAGAGAGAGACAGAGAGACAGAGAGGTAGAGAGAGAGACACACACAAGGGCATTTGGCATTGGCAGCTGTGGAGCTGTCCACATCTCTCCAGACTACTTCACGCCCACACCAGGTGGGGGCGGTGTTGACGGTTGTTGAGCTGTCCACATCTCTCCACACCACTTTATGCCTACACCAAGTGGGGGTGGTGTTCATGGCCTATAGGTGTCAAGCAACATCATCCCCACGCCAGTGGCGTGGGTATCATACTCATTAGTCTAATCAGGTTTAGCGTCGTAATTAATAAGGTGCAGTCGCCCACCATTCATAAATATGTGATATATACCCTTTTTGGACTAGAAAAGATTGCTCTATAGACAAGTCTTATGACCATGATCGCACCATGCATGGCAATACTAAGTTGGCCATCTAGAAAACTAGAAGGTCCAGATACAATTTACAAATAGCTTAGTCACCGGCCGTAACTAGATTTGAATATCAAATATAAGATGATCCAATTAAGAATTAAATACAAGCCTAATACGATAGGAAGTAAAAACCAAGCACAAAAATTCCCAGTTTAATTAACGAGTCTTTCTTGTAATTTACAAAACTCATAAGATTCTGCCAGAAAGATCCTCAAAAGTTATGTTCCTTGGACTTCACCGGAATCCTAGGGAAATAAAGATAAGCCACAAGCTACATGCTAGGAGACCCTAGAACTAGACGATGCAGTTTTAAACCGAGCTGTCTTTTAGCTAAGCATTGATTTCCGGAAATGACGGGTTATGTATGTTTTATTCATGGATCCTTTGGTGAAGGCGGTTAATGGGACCGAACACAGAGGATAACAATATGACAAAGGCAAGATACAAAGAAGAAAAAGCAGAGAAAACATTCTCTTATAGGAATCAGAGTTGACAACTGACGGTGTACTCGACGCATCGTGTACTGATAAATTAACATCAGCATACATATTTTGATTCGTCTCCAAAAATTACGTACTAAAAGTCATGAAATTATCTCAAGTAGTTCTGACGCTGCAGCTTTTGTTGTTGGGGTTCTTGAATGCTTCACAATGTAAGCGCACGTGTCCTGACAAATGTGGAAATGTTCCCATACCTTACCCTTTTGGAATTGAAGAAGGCTGCTACCTAGACGAGTCTTACTACATAGAATGTAACTCTACTACACAAATCCCAATATTGAACGTGTCTAGCCGCTTAACACTGTGGACTGCATTCCGTCATCAAACTCTAGAAGTTGTAGATATAAATATAGACGGCAGTATCAGAGTTAATCTACCAATTGCCCATAGATGCTACGACAAGTGGGGGAAGACAGTTTCTGGCTCAATGACAGCAATTAGTACATCTCGGTTCCCCTTGTCAAGCACACAAAACTGGTTCACGGGAGTAGGCTGTGAGATTGAAGCCAGAATTGGGTTTCTAAAGCCGTCTGTAGTTATGAAGTGCCAATTGAATTGTGCGCATTATTACGATGATATTGTTAAGAATGGGACATGCCTAGGCCACGGATGTTGCCAAGTTAGTATTCCTCAAGGCATGACATTTGCTGGAATTGATATCAATATCTCCAAAAACCAGACAATGCGATGGCAATATAGCAGGTGTGGGTATGCCTTCATTATGGAAAAAGATCAGTATACCTTTGACATCAATAATCTAGGCACTATGAGCAGCAACATGTCTTTCCCGGCGTTGCTTGATTGGTCTGTAGGGTTTACAAGTTGTGAAGAAGCTCAAAAAGCAGATAACATAACGTACATGTGCCAAGAAAACAGTGTATGCTATAATGGGGAGAGTGGTCTTATTGGATATCGCTGCAAATGCTCTAATGGATACAGTGGAAACCCATACATCCAAAACGGATGTCAAGGTACTTTCTACCCTACATTTCTGTTACTAAAATTTGTTTGTCAAAACATCTAACAAGATGCAATAAATGGTATTATGACAATTGTTTCGTTTCATATTTTGTATTAGATGTCAATGAGTGTGAATTTGCAGACCTCAATGATTGCATGGCAGGATATTGTAAGAACACATATGGGAGTTATGACTGTATTTGCCCAAACGGTTACCAAGGTAATGCAAAAATTGGTGGTGGGTGCACACTTTTGGAACCACAATCAAAATCTCGATCAGTCATTGAAGGTAATTACAATTTAATTACACACACAGTATTATCTTTGACAGAATCTTACGGCTTCAAATCCCAACAAAATCCTATATATATATATATATATATATATATATATATATATATATATATATATATATATATATATATATATATATATATATATATATATATATATATATATATATATATATACAATGCAAAGGAAAATCTGTTATATACCAAAAGTTGGAGGATTCACGCCTATATATATGTCCATTTGGTAGCTAACAAAGGGCTCAAGTTAAAATTTTGATGCAGGTATCAGTGAAGGTGTTGCAGGTGCAGCAGTGGCAATGTTTATTGTGTATTGTGGAGCCAAAAGGAGGATAAGAGTCAAGGGTAGAAAGGACTTGTTCAAGAAAAATGGTGGAATCATGTTACAGAAAACATTATTTACGTGTAAAGATCCCGTCAACCAAGCAAAAATTTTCACAGAAGAAGAGCTAAAAAAAGCAACAGACAACTTCAATGACACCTACATTATTGGCCAAGGCGGTTATGGTACCGTTTACAAAGGAATTTTGGCAAATAAGACAATTGTAGCCATCAAGAAGTCTAAAGTAATTGACCAAGGTCAAATCAAGCAGTTTGTAAACGAGGTGATCATTCTATCACAAATCAACCATCCAAACATCGTAAAACTTCTTGGCTGTTGCCTAGAGACGCATGTTCCCTTGCTTGTGTATGAATTTATAACCAATAAAACCTTATGCTACCACATACATACACATGCCATGCTGACATTTGAAAAAAGGTTAAAGATAGCTGCAGAAACTGCTGAAGCTCTTGCCTACATGCATTCAACGACACAAATTATCCATAGAGATGTTAAGCCATCAAATATACTATTGGATGATGAGTTCACTGCAAAAGTTTCTGATTTTGGGATTTCAACATTTGTCCCTCTTGGTGAAACCCACCTATCAACATTTGTAAAAGGAACCATCGGGTATATGGATCCCGAGTATTTTCGTACCTGCAAGCTAACCAAGAAAAGTGATGTTTATAGTTTTGGAGTTGTTTTGTTAGAGTTACTTACTGGAACAAAGATTCATTCTTTAGAGATACCACTAACAGTCTATAGAGGTGCAGCTGCGTACTTTACTTGGCTACTGGAATGTGATTTGTTGGTTCAGGTTCTTGATGATGAACTAAAAAGAGATGAGTATGCGGAGGTTGTGAAACACGTTACAAAGATAGCAATTAACTGCCTTGACCTTGAAGGGAAGATCAGGCCTACAATGATACAAGTAAAACATGAGCTCCAACAACTAAGATGTGATTTGTTGTCCATTGAAGCTCAAAGTATATAGCATAGGTAGCATCCAGAAACAACTAATTAAGATACCGCTTTATAACGGATAAACTACAAGTATGCACGATTAAACTTTCATAAACATTACATATTTTGCAATATCAGGTAGCAAGTTGAATAAGAAAAGCATAAACAGTTTTCATCAAATTTTTCAATAAAGTTGATCTCGAGAACCCTTTTTTCATAAAGCCCTAACTAAAAACCATTTTTCATAAAAGTCAAACCAAAAACGATAATTATGTTTAGTGCTATTAATTAATTTAATCAAACCAAATTTTCAATAATGTTGAACTCAAAAGCCAGTTTTCCAAAAAATCCTAACAATGATTGCGTCTTTTACTCTTATTTAACACCAAGATACACTTTAAAAACATCAAATAACTATTCAATCGTTTCAATGACTCGACTTCAGTAACCATCGATGAAGCATTTGAATCGAAATGTTAGAGAAACAACAAAATGACGTGATTACCAAGCACTTTGAAGCTTCAATCTGTAAATCGCACCTTATAAAGAACGTCAGGGTCCCATTTTTTATTATTGTTATTTACTTATTTAATTACAATTTAATATAAAATGAAAAAGACATTTAAAAAAAGTACTTTAACATTTCACATTCACAGAACTAATATGGTTTGAAAGAAAACGGGACTTGCATTGTGAATAATATATAAAAACAGGGACCATTTCTGTAATTTACTCTATATATTATTTATGTATGTATCGTTGCATGTGAGTTAGCGAGAAACATTCAAAAGCCGAGATCTTGAGAATGTCTATTGTACAAAAGTTATAGAGTGAAGTACAAGTGATTATAGCATGCATCTAATATAGTTAACCATTGTTCAAGACAACCCCTTTTTTTCCTCCACTATTCTCTCTCATCCTCTGCTTTTTCCCTGAATAATCTCTCCCCCATTCGCATTCTCTCCCTAAATTCAATTCAAACCCTCACCAGATCTCTCTGATTATCTATCACTCATATTGGAAAAATGGCGTTGTCGGCGCGTGATCAGAATGTCTACATGGCCAAGCTCGCAGAGCAGGCGGAACGGTACGATGAAATGGTTGATTTCATGGAGAAAGTTACCGATGAACTCACAGTCGAAGAACGTAATCTCCTTTCCGTTGCCTATAAGAATGTCATCGGCGCTCGGCGTGCTTCCTGGCGTATCATCTCATCGATCGAGCAGAAAGAGGAGTCGCGTGGAAATGAGGATCACGTGACTGTGATCAAGGACTACAGATCGAAGATCGAGGCGGAGCTCTCAAAAATTTGCGACGGTATTTTGAAGCTGCTTGACTCGAGACTAATTCCTTCGGCGTCTTCAGGTGATTCAAAGGTGTTTTACCTTAAGATGAAGGGAGATTATCATCGTTACCTTGCTGAGTTTAAGACCGGCGGTGAACGTAAAGAGGCAGCCGAGAGCACTCTCACTGCCTACAAGTCCGCTCAGGTTAACATTTTCTTTTTGAATATTTTATATTAGTTTCTACTTTGAACGTGATTCACTTTGACCGAGTACATGCGCAAATAAACAAATCGACAGAATTCTAAGCATAATCTGAACGTTTGTGATCTCCATTTCGTTTTTGTTTTATTATATCCACTTGCCATAAGCGATTGTGATACGTAATTAGCAACCACTTTCCAGTTTAAATGTCCAGAGGTGATTGCTTTTCAATCATCTAATATTTATCATCGCGTATCCTCATGAGGATCTGTTATATATGCAGATTCATATATGTTAGAACACAGGTGCAGGCATCATTTTAGTGACTTGTGATTTAATCACCTGAATTTATTCAACAATTTGTCAAGTATTATTAGATTTGGGCATAGATTCAATGATTTGTTGAGTTGATTTATTCATCTGAATTGAATTTTTATATGTAGGATATCGCAAACACAGAACTTGCCCCAACACACCCAATTCGCCTTGGACTGGCTCTCAACTTCTCTGTCTTTTACTATGAGATTTTGAATTCTCCAGACCGAGCTTGTAACCTTGCCAAACAGGTATGAGCATAAAAATTCATAAAAGATTCTTTCAACTTCTTTCACTCTAAAATGGCACAATCATGTCAATTTCCTTCCTTTTCCAGGCCTTTGATGAAGCAATCGCTGAGTTGGACACATTGGGCGAAGAATCATACAAAGATAGCACTTTGATCATGCAACTCCTCCGTGATAACCTCACTCTTTGGACATCTGATATGCAGGTATTACTGACATTTTTTTTTTTTCTTTTTCTTTTTATCCATGATTCCACAATATATGGCCATATTGACTTGTTTATTATAGCATGCTAGTTTCTTTCATTTAGCCATTATATGTATCTTTAAATTTTCCATTTTTTAATTTGTTTGTTTTGATGCAGGAGGATGGAGCTGATGAAATTAAGGAAGCAGCTCCAAAGCAAAGTGAGGAACAACAACAGCATTGATTGTTTGCAGGCTGATGTTAAGATTACTGTCTTTGTTCTAATTTTATTACGAGAATTTTAGTTGCATTTGGCTTCTAATTTCTCCATTTTAATCCTTATGAGATTCTTTTTGTCATGTTCTAAATTTAGTTTCATTTGCTAAATGTTCAAGTGTATTGGATGAATTTTAATCGTTTCCTTTTGTGTATGGATGCATTTGTAATACGTTCTACCGAAGCTTTTTGGCACAAAGTATTGAAAATAGATTTTAGAAAATTTGTTGATAGTGAAAGGGACATAACACTTTGGTCTGATTTTTGAAATAGATCTTGCATGTTTTTACAATTTAAATCATAAGTCTAGTGTATATTTCAATTTGGCAATTTTTTACATTTTTACCCTGTTTTCAGGTTTCCATTGATACTTAGGCGAATTCAAGTACAGCTTATATGGGTCCTAGGACCCACCTAAGTTACAAATGCTAAATACAAATTTCTTACAGAAAATTTCTGTGACCTACGTTAACTTTTGTATCAGGACCCATCTTATTTCTTAGCCCATTGTAATTTTGCAAGACCAAGTAATGGCCCACCCCCACCCCATAGTTAATGCATCAAAACCCACGTTAGTTACGTATTGCGATTGCAATTGCCGTAATTTTGCAATTGCCGTTTCCCGTTTCCGTTTTGCGATATTTGCCGTCGAAAAAAAAGAAAGATATTAAAATTGAAACATGATACGTAATAATGTTACGTGATTTTTTTTATTGCGTCAAATTGAAACCGTGCGTACTACTTTTCTTATGATTTGCGACTACGAAAATTGAGTTCGACAAACCCTTGTTCAGTTGTTCGGCAATTGAAACACGACGATCAACAATTTTGATTCAGCCTCCGACTCCAATCAGCCATTCTCTACAGGTTAGCGTAATTTCCAATTGAGTGAATTATAGTTAGATACATTACAAAAACTGTGAAATCATTGTTTTATCTAGGGCAAATTCCATAAAAGACACTAACTTTTCAAAAAAATTCGATTTTGACACTCTGTTATTTTTTTCAATTAAGTCACTAAGTTTTTAATTTTTTTCAATTAAGTCACTATGCTTTCAATTTTGTTTCAATTTTGACCATTTGACCGGTCAACTTGGTAGCCAGCTGACGTGGCATGATGACGTGTCAGTCTTTGATGATGCGACACTGACATGGCATGCTGACATGGCACCAAGTGTCAAAATTGAAACAAAATTGAAAACATAGTGACTTAATTGGAAAAAATTAAAAACTTAGTGTCTTAATTGAAAAAAATAACAAAGTGTCAAAATCGATTTTTTTTTGAAAAGTTAGTGTCTTTTTTGGAACTTTTTCTACAGTTTTTAAAAGTATAAATTCGTATTTTTAGGTTTTTAGAAATATAAATATATTTTTCTACAAGTATAAATATGTATTTTTATATTTTTAGAAACATAGATACATTGTCAAAAGTATATATAAATGTATTTTTGTGCTTTTAAAAATATAAATACGTTTTTCTGCATATAAACATGTATATATCAATAAAATACGTATTATATATAAAACGAGTTTAAAACTCTTTCTCGATATTTTTCCATTATAAACATGATTTTGATTGATACGATATGTGATTATATTCAAAACAAACGTATTTTATATTTCTAAAAACATAAAAAGAAGTACGTTAATTTATGTTTGTTTGTTTATGTTAGTTCGTTTATGTTTGTTTTCGTTATTTTTCCACTATAAACATACTTTTGATTGATACGATACGTGATTATATGCAAAACAAAACGTATTTTTTACATTTAGAAGTATAAATACATTTTTTTATGTTGGTTTACGTTCCATCGGTTAGAAGTATAATACATTTTTATTTATATAAATACGTTTTTTACGTCTTTAAAAGTATAAATACATTTTCTACATCTTTAAAAGTATAAATACATATATATATATATATATATATATATATATATATATATATATATATATATATATATATATATATATATATATATATATATATATATATATATACTTATGAAAATGTATCTATGCTTCTAAAAGTATAAAAATATGTCTTTATACTTGTAAAAAAATATATTTATACTTCTAAAAACGTAAAAATACGGATTTATCATTTTAAAAAACATGGGAAAAATTCCAAAAAAGACACTAATTCTTCAAAAAAAAATTAATTTTGACACTGTGTTATTTTTTTTCAATTAAGACACTAAGTTTTTAATTTTTTCTAATTAAGTTACTATGTTTTCAATTTTATTCAATTTTGACACCCGGTGCCACGTCAGCATGCCATGTCAACGTCGCATCATCAAAGACTGACACGTCATCATGCCTCATCAGCTGGCTACCGGGTTGATCGGTCAAATGGTCAAAATTGAAAATATAGTGACTTAATTGAAAAAAATTAAAAACTTAGTGACTTAATTGAAAAAAAATAACCCAATGTCAAAATCGAAATTTTTTGTAAAGTTAGTGACTTTTTTGAAATTTACCCTTTTATATAATAGCCTTTAGTCTTGTCTCTTTAGTTCTTTTATACTTTGCTAGTTTGAATGTTGATTTGGATTGTCTTTTGTTACAGAAATCCTAATTGAATCATTGATTGAATCATAAATCAGAATCAAAAATTGAAATGTCTTTGTTCAAGTTTTTTAAAAAGAAGGATGAAGACCGATATACGCAACAAAATGGGTGATCAATTTTTGAGTGATAGTTTAGTGTCATATATTGAAAAAGTTGTTTTAGAAAATATTAGTAATGATACAATTGTGCAAATATTTCAAGGTATAAGACCTCAGTCGCGTACAATTCTAAGAACTTTAATACAACTATTAGATATGTTTTTAAATATTTTAAGATATATGACCCGACCCGCTACTACATACAACTAATGTTGATTCTATCATTTTTATCAGTTACTTAATTAGGGTATAGGAAACCACGTGATTTTGTATTCTAGATTCGCCACTTACTTGATAAAATGTCAAATATGTAATGAGTTAGACGTACATGTGGCATACCCATCTCAAATTAAACATATAAATTGTTCATAAGGCTTGAAGCCCTTCCTCTTTTTTCTTCTTCTCCGTTGTTTCTTTTTCCTCTATATCAAACTACAAAATCCCTTTAGTGAATCGAAATGCTCAATTCCAGATGTGTCATTGTGATGTTGAAGCAAGATGTTTTACTTCCTGGACTATAAAGAACCCTAGTAAGAGTGTTTGGGGTCCCTACTCCAAAACATGTGTCTAAATACTCCTACAAAGTAATTCTTTCATTCTTTGTTCATGGATTCTCACTTCGTTTTGTTTGCTTTTAAAACTTTAGGCTTAGTTTTTTCGAAAAAAAGCTAAATATATCAAAATTCTTAATTTTTCGTCCTCTATAAATCGACATCCATATATATACATTGTGACTTTGAATTGTATATGCTTTTTAGACATTTTAATTCACATATAGTAGTTATTGTATCTATTTTTTTCAACAACTTTGATAATTCACATGTGAATTTAGAGTATTTACTTAAGAATCTCAGTTACTTATATTGTGTATGATCAAAATGTTGAAATAGTAAAATATAAGTGAATTCACTTGAGTTTACATTTAAATTTATTGGGTGTTTGGGATTGCTTATTTAAAACAACATACGCTTTTTATTAAAAGAGCTTATTAGCTTATTCGGTGCCAAAATAGAGTTTTAAAAAAGTGTTTGATTTAGCTTATCCGGTATCAAAACGTAATAAGTCAATAAGTTGTTTTTAGTGTTTGGCAAATGATATTTATGTGTGTAATAAGAAAATGACTTATCAAAAAACGCTTAAATAAGTCAATAAGTAAGGAAGAAGTAACTTATCAAAAACTATTTATTTAAGCAAATAAGTGCTTATAAAATATTCTCATCCAAACCCTTAAAATTGCTTATTGCCAGGTCAAACCACAATAAGTTAATAAGCACTTCAGATAAGCAATCCCAAACACCCCAGATCATTTCACACATATAAGCAAAAGCTGTTAAAGACTAAAAAAACTTATCAACTTATTACGTTTTGGTACCAGATAAGTTAATCCAAACACTTTTTTATAAAATTTCGTTTTGACACCGGATAACTAATAAGCACTTATATCAATAAAGTGCTTATTGAGTTAAATAAGCAATCTCAAACACCCCCTTAATAATATTCATATGTTAATGTGAATATTTTTTGAATTCACGTGAGTTGTTATCGAATTATCAATAATTGTTGAAGAAAATGAGTTTAATGATCATTCAACTGTGAATTATCTTCCATAAGAAATATATATTGTTCAGATTTGCATTGTGAATTTGTGAATCTAAACAAATTTTCTTTGTGAATATGGAAAGATTCACATTGTGAATATAAGTTTGTTTTTTTGTATATTATTATGCATGTCTATTGACAGACAACAAAAAACCAAAGTGAGTTTTTATAATTCGGTACATGCATGTTCATCCTAAGCGAGATAAATATATGGATAAGATTTGTTTGTTGGTTCATTGTTTATTTTAGTTCTCTATTCAACTTTTTTTCTCTCTGTCCCTCCTTCTCTCTCCACACTCATATATATATATATATATATATATATATATATATATATATATATATATATATATATATATATATATATATATATATATATATATATATATATATATATATATATCAGTGTTGTAAAAGTCGGCCTAGGAGGACTTCTGCCTACAATTAGTGTTAGGCGGTCAATTAGGCAGATTTGGTCAACTGCGGTCAAAGTCGGGTCTAGGCGGCCAGAATTTCAAAATTTAAAATTTTCAAATTTTCAAAAAATTTCAAAATTTCAAAATTTTCGAAAATTTTCAAAATTCAAAAATTTTCAAATTTTCAAAAAAATTTCATATTTTTTGATTTTGAAATTTAAATTTAGAAAACTTCAAATTGTCAGAACAATAATATATTATATATTTTATTATATTAATAATATATATTTTATTTTATTAGTAATTTCAATTTTTTAAAATGTGACAACCTTAATTTTAATGTATGAAATAAGGAGTTTGAGTTAAATACTTTGATGCTAAGAGGTTTGATGTCCAAACAAGTTAAATGTAGGTGGAAGGGCAAAATGGTCGAATAATGCAAAAATATGGAAACTTGGGTTTTAAGACCTTTTATAAAGTCATAATGAAGTATGATTTCATTTGGAAATTTGATTTAAAGACCCGATGGCTAAAATGGAAATTTGGGACTAAAATTGAAAAGAATAATTGTAAATCTTCAAAATTTTATATCTAAACATATATAAAGATTTGGGAATATGTTATCAATGAGACTTTTGTAGATTTTAATGTAATAAAAATATAGGAAAAAGATTCGGATCGTTAGGAGTTATAACGAAAAAGTTATGAAGATGTAAAGATGGCTAAAAAGTGACAAATATGGCTAAGTGACCATGTTTAAGGACTAATAGCAGAAAATCAAGTTATATTCAGACTTAAGTCAGTAGGGGAAAGTTGTTAGGCTTCTTCCCACATTTCTAAAGGTATAAAGTTTGCAAAATTCTGATATCGTATGTGGAAGTTACGATATTGTTAAGTTTGAAGAAAAATAAGGCAAAATGTTGGAATTTTATCTAAGGCATGAGCTGGCAGGGGTAATTTCGGAAATTTGCAAATGAATTAATAAATTTAACTCAGGTTTATACCTGGTCACGTATTTTCTCCTATGGGTAATTTCTAAAGCACGATATTCCTCTTTGGGTAATTTACGCAAATACGCAAACCAAGAATGGGAATCGAGGAGGAGAAAAATCGAGATGCAGGAGAGGGAATCGAGAAACGAGTGGAGAAGGAACACACACACAGTCTGATCGAGTGTGTGTGCGGATCAGAGAGAGACGCAGAGGAGAATTTTAGCGAGAAATGACAGAGGAAGTCGCTGATTTGCGCTGGTGGCTAAGGACGGCGGTAGAACCGCCGATTGGCGGCGGTGAGATCTTGTCGGTGACACGAGTTAGCCACAGGTGGTCAAGGATTGAGGCTAGAAGTCTGATTCTTGCTGGAAATCAACCTAAATACTCCGATTTTGATATCTTGGACAGAAAACAGAAAACTTATTGGTATGATTATTGAGTTCGGTTATATGCTAATAGGTAGTTATAAACATGAATTGAAGCAGGAAATTCTTGAAGAGACTACAAGATTGTAATTTTGGTCAAAGATTTGAGGTAATTTCTGCAATCCCTAATTAAATTATGAAATGGAGTTTGAGTTCTTAATGCATGTTGAAATGGAATCATGATTTGATAATTTTTGATTCTTATGAACCCTAGAAATTGGGGGCTTATGGTCATAGTGTTAATTGGATGTAATTAAGTGGTGATAATGATGTTTATGGATGAAAGAAACCCTTATAAGTGGTTTCCTAATGATTCCAAGCAATCAAGAATAAGTTGGAACTAAATGGTAATTGGAAGGGTGGAATGGAATTGGTGATTCCATGAATGAAACCCATAGAAATGGATAATGAGAGTCATGAATTGGTAATTAATGAAGTATGTTTTGGGTTGTAAAACCCCTAAATTATCTCCCCTTGACCATATAAAAGTATATATAAAAGTTAGAAAGAAATGGACCCTTGTATTAGAATTTATGGCACATGAGCTTCCTTAGAGCTCTAGTGACATCATGTGGTCTTAACCATTAAGTCATGAACTAAATAAGACTTAATGGGATTTAAAATATGTTCTTAACATGTTAGAAGGTTAATAGAACCTATTGGTAAAGTTTTGTTAAGTTTGGAAACAAACAGAACCAATAAATGGACTAAAACTACAAAAAACGAACAAAAACTTGGAGCTGAAAAATGGGGTCTGCAGGATCACACGACCCCGTGTGATTTTGACACGACCCGTGTGAATTTGGGCAGAAAGTTTGGACATCCTGGAAGCCTCACACGACCCCGTGTGATTCCCACACGACCCGTGTGACCCGAATTCATGCAATTCACTTTCATTATGACCTTATTTGAGTAGTTTAATCCCTTAATCATTAGTATAAGTTTAATATAATATGAAAACATAAAAATAAGTATAGTAGGACATGGGTTAAGTGGTCTTTACATGTTGTTAAGACCTAAATGTTTTAATAAAATGTTAATGAACTCCTTTAGGTAATTAAGGAGTAAAGTTCATGGAATGGAAGGGACAATCGAATGGAGTAACCCTAGTTAGACTTCTCTAACTAGCCAAGGTGAGTACATGAGGACTTTTCTGGGTACATAGCAACAAGTTTTGTTTTTATGTTAAATGTTTTATGATTATTAGTTTGATAAATGAATTTCTAAAGTTATGTTAAATGTTTATGAACAATGGTTTTTGAAATGGTTTGCAAATGATTCTAAAGTTTAAAGTTTTAAAAGTTGTTTTATGCAAAGGTTGAGATGATTTCTATAAGATTGAATAATGATTATGATCGAGACCAACATGTAATGAAATGATAAATGAAATATGAACTAAATGTAAGAAATGTGAAAGACGTCCGGACAAGGATCTCACCCTAATGAGGGTAGGTCAAAAGACACTACTGGGATGGTACCTCCCGTCGCGAAGTAGTTGTCTCAGCACGCCCTTATGGATAGATTTGTTCTATTCCATGAAGGGAAAGGGAACTAGCACGCCCTTATGGATAGATTTGTTCTATTCCATGAAGGGAAAGGGAATTAGCACGCCCTCACGGATAGATCGGTTCTATTCCGGGGAGGGAAAGGGATACGGGGAAACTCGTATAAAGCCAAACAATAAGAAATTAATCATAAATTACAATTGGTCTATGTTTTGATAAGAAATGGTTTAATTTATGTTTGCTTATGATAAAGTGGAAAGCCTAATGTTTTATAATGAAGTAATGACTTATATTTTATGATTATAGCAATGAACCTTGGTTTTATTGTTTTGTTATAACAGTGGAGTTTGCAGGTTTTGAAAATAAGGGAAAGGTTCTATTTATTTGCTAATAGCTAATGATATTTAAATTGATTTAAATTCATTGAGTCTAAAACCCATGTATCTCACGAGACATATTTGTCTTACGTATTTTTATTTTAAATGCTATGTACTCAGGAACAGGATGACTGACATCAGAGGATAGAAAGAAAGGACTTAGAAGCTCTCATGGGGACCTAGATAGAAAAGAGGATCGGAAGATAGAGTATTTATAAAGCGGTATAATTATGATGTATATTTGAGAGATGTGATGTTTATAGTTAGAACAACCCTTGTAAGTGTATTGTAATTTCTTGCTATGTTCCGTAATGCTTTTGGGCTATTTTGATTTTGAGTCGAATCAGTATGGATTTTATCCATCTAGCCCAAAGGTCATGCGGTAGAATGGCTTTGTAATTACGGGACTTTAGCTTGAGATGTTATGTTGCTTTACTATGGTTGTATTGATCTGAGTTTGTAACCCCCAAAGTTTGTTTAAATACTTTTAAACTCAATTGTTTTGTTGGGACCAAATATTTTAAATGATGACTTAAAGGCCAAAAGAAAAGTTTTTGAAAGAATGGAAATTTTTATTCACAATGTATTATAAACTTTTACACCAATTAAGGTGTATGAAAATTGGGTGTTACATAAAATATTTATAAATTATGAAAATCGGTGGCTAAGTTACGGTTATTGATGATAAAAATTGTCAAAAATATCATTAATTAGTCTAAACATTCTGATGTTTGATTACTTACATATGTAAACACTTAGATTTGTCAAAGTTTTATGCTTATTTATTAATTTTGTAGGGATATAGGTAATATTTAAATTTTAAAAAATAAATTTTATTACAATTAATACTCCCCGCCTAGCCGCCGACTAGTCTTCGCCTAGACCGACTAGTTCTAGGCCACAGTCGACCGCCCGCCTACCATCTAGCGACTTCTACAACCTTGATATATAGTTGTAAAAATCCCTTAACGGTAAATTGGCAGTCGAGTGGGATTAAGGGATTAAACGGATTAACCGGCGATTAGTCGGGGATTAACCGGAGACCCTAAATTATAAGAGAATTCATTAAAAAATATATAAATATAATAAAATATCAAAGTTTGATTCATTTATTCCGGGATACGCATAAGAGATTATACATTTGTATAATTTTATTCATTTAATATTGATTTTTTTTCTCAGTTTTCTTGAGTTATTAGAGAGTGTTGTGTCATCATTTAAAAATAATAAATTAAAAAACAAAAAAAAGAAAAAACGACCGCCAAGATCGATTAATCGGCCGTCAAGGCCGATTTTTGCAGCAAACCGTCAAGCTGACCGATTTCTGCAACACTGATATATATATATATATATATATATATATATATATATATATTTATATATATATATATATATATATATATATATATATATATATATATATATATATATATATATATGTATGTATGTATGTATGTATGTATGTATGTATGTATGTATGTATGTATGTATGTATGTAGAGTGGTCTAAATGGGAACTCCTAAATGTAAGGAACTTTAGGAACCAATAATTTACAGTTTTTAAACTGTGAATACAAACAATTCACAAACATTAGGCAAAAATGGGTGCAATAGCCTAACTGTAAATAACATCAAAACCAGTGGCATTTTCTCATTCTTATTCGCAGCTTAATACAAACATTCATAGTTTAATATAACCATTTATAGACTATTCGCCCTTTAATATAACCATTTATAGACCATTCACAGCTTAATACATACATTACAGTTAGACAACAATGTTGGTGGTCGAATCTGTCGGTTATAGGTGGCAGCGACACGGGGAGGGAGGAGGTGGTGGTAAGGCCTTCGTCAGTGCCTCGGTGGCGGTGGTGATGGTGGGCGAGTTTAATACACTAATTCACAATTTATTTTATACTATATTCACAGTTTAGTATACTAATTTTACAATTTAATACACTAATTTACAATTTAGTTTACACTATATTCACACTATAAACTCTTACAAACCTCATTGGGGCATTTTATCAAACACCGTATGTTCATCCGATTTAAGAACTTTGTTATCTAAACACTACCAACACATAATGATTCAAAGAAAAATTGCACAAGGAATGAAAGAGGAGGAGGCGGTGGTGGAGCAGATTTAATACGGTGGTGGAACCACCGCTAGCCACCGTGAAATGCACCACACACACCAGATTTATACCTGAAATGCATTAAAGAAATAAGATCTGATGTAGATATTGTGGTGTTTGACTGGAGATCAAAGAAAAAAGATAGGGGCGTTTGTGGCGTTTATCGGTGGTGGCAACATTGACGTTTGTCAGTGTTAGGACGGTAGCTAATCGTAGATGATAGTGATGAGTTTGTTCGATGGTAGGTGGCGTTGATGGTTACTGGCGAGATTGGGAAGAATTTTTTAAGATAAAGGAGTGGTAGTTGGCGGTGGTGGGTCTAGTAGTTCTTAAGGTTTGAGACAGTTTCTGAGTGAAAAAATATCAGATATGATTTTTAAGTATAATGTTAGGGTTTGATGTTGAGATTGCCAAGATGACCACCACCACCTCGTCGCTACCATTAATGACATTGTATTTTACTATCATCTAGAAATCACTCAACTAATATGGTTATTGGGGGGGGGGGGTGTATGTACATATTGTTTGTTTGTTTAGTATCATAGATGATAATGTGGTTTAATATCATTTATGCAACTTACAAACCTAAAAATCAAGCAAACATTTTATTGCAGACTGCAGACTTTTGGTTCACGTCTTCTTTTGTAAATGTGGAAAAAAGATTGAAGATATTTTACCTCTTAAAAAACAAACAACATCTAAACCTACTTGAATCATCATAGTAACACATTTCACATGTTTTTGAAGAACTCAACAAACTCTAATTTTTGAAGAAATGGAGTCAAACGTACATAACTAACCTCATATTAGCGTGATGATCTGAGTTCTTAGCAATATGATGAGCCACTTCGTATACTTAAGCTTCCAACAAAACAAAACCCTTGTGATAATCCTTGATCATATCAAAAGGAATGTTATTTCTACTACGATACGCAAAAGGTACGATGTTTCTGAACTAAACCGCCCTTAAACCCTCTTCTTATACATATCATTTGCAACTTTTTTATTGGGCCATGTAAGCAATGAATTATCTAGAGGAAACTTGTAAACAGTTATGTCTTTCTTAGAATTAACTTCGTAATAAAATGGCATAAATATGATATTTGGAAAAGAAAATGCTGTTTGATTCATATGGATGTGCTTTTAAATAGAAATCCCATTAGGTCATGCATCAATATAAAATATTCATATACAAGAATGATTCTCATATTTTATGTTATTAACTCATGTGTGCATTACAATATAATTGTTTATTTAACTAATTTTTATTATAAAATTGTGAGTATTTAATTTGACTATCAAGTTCGAGGGCAAACGGACAACAAACTGCGTCGTTAACCCTTTTTGGATAGCAAAACATAATTGTTTTGAATAAACCTTATGTAACTAAAACGTGCTGACCAACATAGAGGTACTTAATATTTGACACCATATTCTAATATTGCACAAAGAGTGCATTGAGTTGTGGAGAAATAAAATGTATGAAGAAAATGTAAAATTTACATATTACTTGCAACTATTTTTTGTAATTCTGAAAAGTACATATTGCACAAATGAGCTTTGCCATTCTGAAAATTACGACGGCTTGTTTATAACGAAACAGCATTACTAAGGTTGACCAATCTGTTATCGTCTATGGTGGAATGACAAAAAAGAATGGGGTGAGAGAGGCTCGAACTCTCGACCTCAGGATAACTCAAGAGATGCTATGAGACCTACGCGCTAGCCAACTGCGCCACCACCCCATTGATGTTTTTACTACATATATTATTCAATAGATTGAATTGACCAACTAGGTTACTATGGTTCGGTTTGGCGATTAACCAATTGTTAATGATTACTTATTCAAAATTGCAATTGTATACCCCTACATCAACTTGCTAAACAAACTTTACAAATCTTAAAACAAAAGGATAACGCCTAACATAATTAAACATAAACTTCTCGCTTCATGGCCATAGATTACTTGGTGAATGGTGATTCTCAAATATTTCCACATATATCATCCTTTGGAGAGGGAAAGGAGTTGGAACTATTTCGCTAATACTAGTTATTTGACTATGGCATCAAAAATAGATAAATAAATCATCATTCATTATGTATAAATAATTACAAAGATACATTCCACAATCCACAGTCAATATTAACAACACGTCATTTCCTTCTAAGTTTAATCAAATTGTGTAACATAAATCATTAGTCATTTATAAACGTTAAAATGTTAACATTCCATTGCTCGTTATATTATCTTAAAATTGATCATCCATGTTGCTTGATAGATAAAAAAAGAAATACATAATGCATTCTACATTATTATGATAATACAAGTATACAAGGCATATAATTCTATGTATAAATATATAATTATAAAAGTATAAAGAATAGGGTTACATGCACAAAACAACAATGTATGTTATGCCGATAACAAAAACCGACCACGTAGCTCATTTCATGATCATAAACTGTCATATCAAACTTTTCACAACTTAAGTTTTTTGAAATCAATTTTCGGGACAGCATACGAATATGCCTCGTAGTTGATATTTTGTCCCAAGCAACTCATTTTCGTAAGAGTCGTAATCAAATCCACCTGAAAAAAAAAAGTCAATGATTCCATAAATGTTTGCCCATATTGTAACAAATCATTTTTCAAACCATAACATTCAACTCTTGTGACAAATACAACAAAAAAACACTACACATTATAAGCATATTTATTTTTAAGAATTTGTGCTAACCTCGTAATCGGTCTCAGAGACTGTCTCTCTGCTTCTTTGGTATTTCTCAACCCATTTAACAACGTCTGGATCCGTTGCTAATTTAGCTTCGGTTGCCAATTGGTCGGGACCCAAGAATGCTGACATCACTGCTAGCTGCAATACACCTTTGTAATTAATAATTGTTTACAAATTCTAGTAAACAATTATTAAGGCTGTGTTTGGTAGTATCTGAACGATTCAGATATGAATCATTCAGAGGTCTGAACCATTTAGAGCCCATTCAGATTCATTCCTCTCTCTTAATGGTTCAGAGCCCATTAAGAGGTTCTGTTTCATTCAGATGTGGTATTTTTGCGTATCAAACGGTCTGAACCATTCAGAGCCTCTTAATCATTCAGATTAAGGCTGCGTTTGATAGCCTCTTAATCTGAATGATTAAGAGGCTCTAAGTGGTTCAAACCGTTTGATACGCAAAAATACCACATCTGAATGAAACAGAACCTCTTAATGGACTTTGAACCATTAAGAGAGAGGAATGAATCTGAATGGGCTCTAAATGATTCAGATTTGAATGGTTCAGATGTTACCAAACACAGCCTAAGAGGCTGTCAAACGCAGCCTAAGTAAATAAAATTTTCTTCCCCTAACAAAATGAATTTACAAATTTACACCCACCTGGCGAGGACCGAAACCGACGGCGATAAACTTGTCTTTCATTTCTTGGACAGTTGCATCGGCCCAATTGGGTACTCTTCCTTCAGGGTCGGGTTCTTGAGCATCTGACCGTCCAAATTGTCTATCGAATAAACCCCACTAAAAAATAGGAAAATATTTTGAATAAATAAAGAATAAAGAACGGACTAAATTGATATAAATTGAGGAAAGACAAACCTGTCCACTTGAACCGTAAGCAGAGTATAACAAGTTCCCTTTTTCTTCATTACCACCACATTTTCGAATCGCGGATGCCAAAAATGTAGCCTTAAGAGCGCTTTGAGCTACATCAAGTTGAAACAAAAAATGTCAACCTTTGACTTTCGGAAGTCAAACGAGTTGTCGTTGACCTTCAAAATTGACTTGTTTAAGTTTCGTCAAATACAAAGAAAACGATGACGAGGTATAAGTATATATAGATTATCGATATGGGAATGATTTGGAAATAAAAAATATTAAAAATCTATGGGGATGTTTGAATTTGAAAGTACTATTTTGACCTTGGGATAGAGAGAGTATCAACCTGCTAATTGGATGAGATCGGAGTATGAAATCGGTCCCCCTTTTGAGTAAGAATCGATCTCTTTTTTTGCTTCTTCCACCATTGATAAAGCAACAGAAAGTCCTTTGTTTTCTGGTCTGTCGATCTCCGAGCTTCAAATAAAAAAAGAAATATGAGTATAAATTTGAACATTTGAGGTCTGTTTAAACAAAAGCCGTCAAGTACCTGAAGCGTATGGATCCATTAGGGCCTCCAGTTTTTGTCGGCTACAAGCTTAAAGATAAACAAATTAATTTGACTAATTAAAAAACTCTCAAGAGTAATAAATAGTTTTGTTATTCTGACCTTATCGTATGTCATAGAATCATTAAGTGCTAATGTTAATAGGGGTGAAATGAGCTCTGGATTTGCCTGAAATAGTAAAAAAAAAAAAAACCCGTTAGATCCATTGCCTAACCCGCCCACCATCTGTACTAGAAGGCTTGTCCCAATCCTTAATATATGATGAACAAAAATATGTTTCAATTTTCATGATTTACCTTAATGGCTGTATAAAGGGTCGTCTTTATACTTGCTGCCAAAAAAAAAAAAAAAAAAAGACAGAGTTTCGGTTTAAGTATATTTGATGTAACAAAAATGATAGTATTATATAATTAACTACGGTTACAACACAGCAATTTTGTAATTTTACCACCAAAAATTTCCAGTTTTCATGTAATGAGCCTAAGATCACTTGTAGTAATTCCCAAAACATACAGAATTAAATACAAACAATCCACTAGAAAAAAGTAAGTTTTTTTTTAATCGAAGAACATTATCCGTTATTTTGAGATGTCATGGATTGTCAAAGTGACCATTGAATGATTGAACCATTCTCTATAGCGTAATATGAAGAAATGAAAGTAGAATGCTACTATTAACAAATAAATGGAAGCGTACATTGAAAGTCGGAACGTTGTCTTCGTTGTATCAAATCAGCAGCGTTTGCAGCCTCAACAAATGGGCTCGGAATTGGGCTCAATCCTGCCACCAATTCCTATGGAGAGAGAACAACTGGCAGAAATTCATCATCACATCACTCCAATTCATGAAAGAACTATAAATTTTAAGTTTTTTAATATCTTAATGGGGCAAGTGCAACAAAATGGTGGCCCTAATCTTGAGTCAATAAAAGAGGCTGGAACACAGAAAAAAGGACGGCGGTTTAACAAGTTCTAACCATTAAACATATTGATTAAAGCTTCAAAGAGTAGCTATTGACCGTTAACATGGAAATTAGAACTGAACGGTGTAAAAGGTAAGCATAATTACCATGCTAACGGCAGCCCCAAAGCAGCTAAGCATGTCCCTTCTTCGAACACAATTAATCTCATAGCTACCAGCATTGTCAATTTTACAACTGATGGTACCCTGCTCATGAAATTAGCATATGAATCCATCAGATCAACACACAAAGACGAGGTGATGAATTCAAGTAAATATACTTACAGAATGAATTGGGCATCTGGAGGAATTGTAGGACGGCACTGGCGCAATCGGAAGTAAAGTTGGGACTGTTGAGAGGAACGAAACCAATCCCATTGCTGCTGATTTCTTCTTCTTGCTCGTGGATTTTGTTCGAATTTGAGATTATTATGTGATATCCACGTGGATGGGTGTCTAGGCGTTTTATCCTATCCATATTTTGTTTGGGAAATTCTAGTCCTATCTCTGTGATCTTACTAGTGACATGTCCTGGATCACAATCGGTTTGACCTGACCCGAACCCATATGAACCAATCTGAATCTATCATAATATAGAAATTTTGTATATTTTACACTCGGGATACCATGCTTTAAAAAATATAGAAATTTTGTAAAACCGAAGCGAAGCTGTTCTGAAATTTGGATTATAATTGCAATGGAAAATTTATTCTTTTTTTAGTTGCATCTCTAATCCAAAATTTGATCGGAAACTTCCCAAAAATCAAATTTAAAATTTTCATATTGAAACTAGTTACAAAATTTGGATTAGACGTGCAATGGAAAATTTACTTTGATCAGAAACTGCCTAATATGTAAATTTACAGTTTTTATCCTGTAGTGGGAAAATTTCTTTTTTTATTACACCTCTAATCCAAATTTTGATTGGAAACGATGCATTAAGCAAATTTATAGTTTTCATATAATCATATATGTAGTGGATTTATTATGGTTCAAAATTATAGAAGATTATAAAAGTGAAGGTTTTTAAAAATGCATGTAGACACACATATAATGTGGAATATGATTGGTCGATTAATACAATAAAATATTTTATTAATAGATTTTTATAAACATTATGTACACGATAAAGAGAGAAAATAAATATTATCATAGAGGATTGATAAAATTCATTAGCTCAATTTGGCATCGCAAAAAATAGTAACGATTTCTAAACCCCTAATGAAATTCCTATCAATGCCTAGTGTACGATATATTGAGTTAGAGATTGACCTCTAATTTTCATGTAAGATTTAAAAAGGCATTGATTATATCATACCATTTCTTTTGAACCCACATAGGCTAGTAACTGTGCCTAAAGGGTTTGTCGTTATGAAGCATTAATATATGCATTATCATAATAGAAAATGATTTTATTGTACAAAATAATACCACAACGATTTTATCGTGTATCGTAGGTTAAGTTGTTCAAAACCACGTAGGCTAAGCAATCAACTCTTTTACAAAACGTTGTTTTAGGGGTGATTAGAACATAAAATGATTTTATTTTGCTGAATAATAGGATAATGGTCTTTTCGTGCATTGGAGAATAATAAGTTGAGTTTTTCTAAGGTTTTCCCTAAATAATATTATTATAATTATTATATGTCGAAAAAGCAAATAAGTTAAAAGTATGTAATGATGTTTTTTTTCTTTTATATTATAAATAGAATTTGTCAAACACTAAAAATACTGCTTATTAGCTTAGTATGTCTTGATAAAACATAAATTAATTCAAACATTTTTTTCATAAACTACGTTGTCGTATCACATAAACTAAAAAAAATTTAAGAATATAAGTTATTTTGAAAGTAATCGATCCCAAACATCCCTCTTAATTCTTTTACTTTAAAGGAACCAAAATTTTGGGCAAAATCTATAGACTAAGAAATATTTTTTGAAAATTGTGATTTATTATAGGAAAATTACATAAAACAATAGCTTATTTTTTATATTTACTATCTATAAGATTTTCTTTTAGGAATAATAACATACTCTGTATATTTTATCAATAAGGCTGAACGGAATGGTGAGAAAAAATCTCATCGGCACCGACGTGGCACCTCCTTGCCGCCGGCATCACCACTCCTTGCCGCCGGCATGGGCACTCCAACGGCACAACATTGCCGCTGTCTTCTCTCTCTCTTTTCTCTCTATAACCACACCCCTCTCCCTGCATCTCTTTCTTCTTTCTTGCGTGGCACATGCCGGAAGAGTTGCCATCGGCAACGATACCGTGCAGTCTAATAATATAACCTAAAACTTGTTCCCTATAAGGCTGGACGGAACGGTTGCCGCCGGCAACCTAACCACCTCAGCAATCAGAAGAAATCGGAGAGTGATAGAGAAGAAACGAGAGGGTAGGGGGTGGTTGCCGCTGGTTGCCGATGGAAAGAAGAGAGAGGAAGAGACCGGCACCATCTTGCCGTTGAAGGTGTTTTGGATGCCGATGCCGGCATCACGGGGCGGTGATGCCGGCGGCATCAATGTCCACCTCGGATGCCGATGAGTTTTTATTACCCCATTCCGTTTAGTCTAATAATTTTGCCGGGATCCTTTTGACCTTTTCCCTTTTCCAAAAAAAAAAAAAAAAAAAAAAAAACTTTGATGTGGAATTTTCAAAATTTTATTCTTTTAAAATTTTAATGTCCACAAATTTTACAAATCCGCAAAACAGGCGCTGCAAGCCTGTAACCGGTTCATAAGATCCAAACCCGCTATTATTGCCGACACGAATCCAACACCACCAGTAATAGCTCTATAAATACAAGGATCTTGCGGAATCGGGGAATTTTACCAAATCTCGTAAAGCGTTTGATAGATTATAACTGGTGAAAGGTATGGCATCTCTCTCGATTTCTCTTCTAACCTTCGATCTGCTTGGCTTGCAAAATTTGGGTTTATGTATTCCTGTATATTTCGTTTCATTCTTATACTAGGCGTTTTTGTTTTTTCGAAATCTTTCTTGATCGTTTTGATACTAGGGTTTGTTATGGTTGGGCAAAATGATTTTCGCATAATGACTTATAGTTTCATGTAATGAATTATTTTGCTCCGTGTAGCCCTGCACCTGGTAATCCCTAATTAAAAGTTAACCATCCCCTTGGAATTCACAATCTTTCAGTCTTTACATATACCTTTTGAATCTGTTTTCGAATGAACCAATTACAATGTAATTTCTAGCAGCTTTAAACGATTATAAGATTATTTAACAGCTCAATTTGGGGCAGAATATGACGAAGGGGGGGTGTTTGGTTGTGCGTTTAAACGTATTATTGGAACTTCAAATTTCTTAGGGTTACATACTCTGAGTTTAATTTGCTGGTTTAGGCTCAAAAGTCAAAATCTTCATGTTTACATAATTTAAACAACCATTGCAATTGTAGATGGCTCGTACCAAGCAAACTGCCCGTAAGTCTACTGGAGGAAAGGCCCCTAGAAAGCAACTCGCAACCAAGGTATCTTCACTTTTTCCCACTATACCCCCAATTGCTTGAGGAGAAACAAAGTTATGATATTGATTTTTCTGGAATGGTTAGGCTGCCCGCAAATCTGCTCCTACAACTGGAGGTGTTAAGAAGCCTCACCGTTACAGACCTGGAACTGTTGCCCTTCGGTTTGTAGCTGGCCTCTTCCTTTTATTATGTTGTGTTAAATGTTAGTTTGATGGTTTTATGATGCAGTGAAATCCGTAAGTACCAGAAAAGTACGGAACTTTTAATCAGGAAACTGCCTTTCCAGAGACTCGTTCGTGAGATCGCTCAAGACTTCAAGGTTGGTTGATACTCCATAAAAATAAGACAATGTAAAAGATATTAAAATTGATAGTTTGTTGCTATTTTAGACGGATCTGCGTTTCCAGAGTCATGCAGTGCTGGCGCTCCAAGAGGCAGCTGAAGCTTATCTTGTGGGACTGTTTGAGGACACCAATCTGTGTGCGATTCATGCCAAGCGTGTTACCATCATGCCCAAAGACATTCAGCTTGCCAGGCGTATCAGAGGGGAGAGGGCTTGATTTCTTACTAAAATCTAGATTCTATAATAGTTTCTTACTAAAATCTAGATTGTATAATGCTAGTATGGGTAACTGTTGTTCTTGACAAGATTATTGGATCATGTATGAAGATTTTTCTATAATGCACGTGTTCTTGGAGTTGCAACAGCTCAAATGTTGCTTCAAAAGGTAAGTGGCGTTTCAATTTCCCGTTTACACACTAGTCTTGTACTGAGATTACTGTCAATCAACAGAATGTACGGGTAAAATAGCTAAATGGACACTGTTGTAGACATTATCCTTACATTTCAACAAAAAATTATAACAATATTCTTCAGTTTTAACGTGGAGGAGAAAGTGGTGCAAATAGGTAAAATATTGATGTCTTAATACGTTGAACAGATTTTTTTAGCTTAAACTTTTAAGTCATTATGTGTAGATGAAGTCAAAATGAAACAATCATGTATAAATGCGTCAAACTCTCAAACTCTTGTCTAAAAGATTGAATGTGTCGTGTCTTGTGTAACAAATTCAACTTTTAAATTTAGAATAAGATAATTAGTTGGATTGAATTAGCAACCCGTCACACATAGCATTTGGGACTTTCGATGGAACAATACCGACCCAATTTCACTAAATCTTGATTGAACGACACATATAAAAGAAGTAATATCCAATAACTTTCTATCTTCTCTATTTTATTTATTTCTTTTAATAACATTGTCCAAGAATGGATCGAAGAATACACAAAACTACTCTAACGATTTGACACTACTACTACTACTAATTCTATCAAGTATCTCTCTCCCACCAAAATGCTTGTAAACAACAACCATCTCCAAAAATCTCATCTCACCAGTTTTCTTCTAAAAACCTATCTACTTTCACGTACGATATACAAAAACAATATGTTTCTTCAAGTCTTTTTCATTACGTTTTCATTCTGTGTTTGACACAAGCAGTCAGGCAAAGGGTTGACATAAAACGCCTCTTCTGAACGGAACCTATCCGTTCCTTTTGTCCCTGAGATTGGTCCTTTTCTCTTCCTTGGCGACCCTTGGCTGCACCAATCAAACACTAAATTCACATTAAAAACCAAAAAATAACAGTTTAACCGCCCATTAATGAATCACGTAATGCAACATACCGTCTTTTGTGGATCTCAATTATCCGGCTCGAAAGTTTCTTGCCTTCTTTCATCGTGCCATTCGTAATTTTGTCAAAAATACGAACAAGGAGTTTTCTGATAAACAAAATATTAAGAAAAACATGAGACTGAGACCGTCACAAAGCAATGAGTGTATTGACTTGTTGAACCCCATAATTGGATTTTCATCATCAATTGACCATCAATCTTGCAAAAAATGGCAAAAACAAAAAGAAAAGAGTGATTTTCAAAGAATTAAATTACTTGCCTGTCAGGAGAAATAGTTTTTCTATGTCCTAAAAACCGGCGATGACCTTCAACCGCCCTCGCCATGTTCCCGGAATAAGACGGAATGAAAATATCACTCTCCACTGATACAATGTAATCCAAAGCCGCCATTTGAGACGCATGATCAATAAACGGCTCAAGCTCCTCAACACTCGCCAATTTCTCCTTCAAAAATAAACACAAAATATAATTAAAATATATGAACCAATTAGCAAAAAAAGTGAAAGATTACACACCTTTCTCATTAACGTGGGGAATCGAGACTGAAGAGCCTCCATACGCGAATCACCACCATAGATTTCTCCCGCAGCGATATATATAGGAGTTGTTGCCGGGAATCCAAGGGCTCTAAGGAATATTCCAACTTCTTTTGGAGTCAATGGACAATACCCTTTTGCTCTTTGTTCCGTCGAATCAATGTCTTTCACTTTCCAATACGACGTATTTTCTCTACAAATATAAAAACGTTATGTTTAATGTCTGAAAAATGTAGTAATTAATGTGTTTTACTTTTACCTAATAGCAGTAAGCTCATTAGCTTCTTCTATGGATAAATCGTGTGTGCATCCACTAAAAGCAAGCATGTCTTTTTCGTATCGCAAGTGCAACGCAATGTAAGGACCATAAGCTCGCATCCGATCCACCAACAACTACAAAACAATAACAAATTTTTAACAACAAACCCATAATTTTCAAATCAAATCAAGTTAACTTTTTTTTTTATTACTTTTCCCATTGCTTCTATACAAGGTGAGAAACGAAGGGCTTTGTAACATGCACGACAACGTAATTTCTGAATATCGGGAGGAAGATTATTATTTGCTAGTCTTGAATCGGATTTTGCTGCCCGAATAACCTAAAAATAAGGATGAAAAATACTAGTTATTATGAATTCCTTTTTTCTTTAATTAGAGTGATATTTTGTACCTGATAATCGTCCCATAAGCTTGCTATTTCTTGCTCATAGTAATCAATACCCGACCAGCTTCTAAAGTGCTTAACGGCTCTAGTGGCACTCATCAATTCTTTTGGAAGTTTTCTGATTATTTTCACGTCATCAGCCAATGAAGTAATGAAATAATCTTCATCGAATACATCCGAAAAGTTGCTGCATTTTCAAACATATATAAACTTTAAATATCAAGAAACCCAAAAAACTTAAATAAAGAAAAAAAAAAAAAAAAAAGCACCTGGTGTCCTGCCAAAACGAGCGTTTATCGAGCTCTGGTACCACAAGAGTTGCATTTATAATACGGGCAACCGCTACCATATCACATATCTGTGGCAACAAATCAGATTTTAAACTTCCCAAGAAATAGCAATGTACTTTCATTGATTTGTTTATTATAGCATCCTACTTTCATTTTTTCTTATTACAGCATTGTATCTGTCAAAATCTATCCAATTACTGCTGTAATTGGATAGAATTTTTAAAAGTACACTGTTCTAATAAGAAACTTTTTTGAAAGTACAATGTTATAATGGGTAGATTTTTGAAACTACAATGCCTCAATAAGAAAAAGACTGAAAGTAGAATGCTGTAATAGAAAGAAATGTTTAGTAGGATGCTGTAATACCCCAGCACGCATTTGATTGAGCCCACCATTTGTATGAACAAGCAAGTAGCCACGAGTCTCTTGTGGAACTGAGGTCATTAACAGATATATATAAATGAGAAATAAATCATTAATTAAGAAGGAAAATAGGAGTTGCTAACCTATATAAGATGCAGTTGGGTGAACGCAAGGGTAAAAGTCACGGTTGGGTGGCGGCTTCCATAACTTGTGGGAATCCAATGAGCTGTTGGCACCGTCCAACTGTCAAGTCTAAAGGAGTGAAAACATGAAAGATGTATGACTACATTTGTATCAATACAATCACACACACTCTTTCCTAAGGACTTTAAAAATGCAAAAAGAAACCGTTATATTTGAAAAAACATTGGGATTGCGAACATAAGCAGCCAAATTAGAAAAGGACATGACGTATATTGCTATTTATTGTGATTAGCTTGTACTTCACGAATAACTTTGAGATTTATTGGTTTTAATCTGATTTAAAAGATAAAAGGTAGAAATTGGAAATTATACAAGTTATATGTTGAGTGAATGAATCACATTAACCTTGAGAGCAGGGAGAGGAGCTTTTGACCAATGAGGTTGAATCCAGCTTCGCTCTCTGCTCAACTTTTGGTATCCAATTTCATGTTGCTACAAGTTTAAATTACCCAACATCAGTCACGTTTTCTATCTAATTTCATATCAAAATCCGAAAGGAAATGGTACTTCGCTGTCCAATGTTGTGCTATTATAGATTTACGTAATCCAAGATAAGTGACGATCTACAATTTGTTATTTGAATAAGACGACAAAAGATCATCACGAAAAAAAACCCCATGAAAATAGAAATATAACTTTTTATCGTCCAGATTCATGTTGTAACAAATTTAGAAACCGCCCACGATCGGTGATAACCGCCTTCCACAGTTTGAGTAATACCCACAAAAAAAAAAATCAAGAAAGAAAACCAAGATTGAACAAGTTACGAAAAAACCCTAAATACCCCCATCTGATAAAAAGATAAAAGTAACCAAAAACCCATAAAGGTGGCAGTGATTTGCCCAATTTAGAAACTTTTAGTGATTGAAGTTTTGAAGAATAAAGATTTGCTAGCAAATGAATCGTTCAATCGTGTTTTAGTAAACAAACAACACGATTAAATATCGCTTATAAAATTTAGAAAACGAATATTTAAATCTTGGTTTAGAACAGTAAACTAATTAAACAAGTAATCACATTCTTACCAGTAAAATAGAATCAATCCAAGAACAGTAAACTAAATTATCAAGATGATAACACGGGACTAAAACCCTAGTTAGAACCATCAAGAAGCAAAACACGTATTTAGAAATAGTTAAAGAGAAATCACCGTTGGGAGTTTGTAAGGATCAGGAAGCATGGAAACTTGTGAAGGAGGGAAGAACAGATGCAAATGAGCAGAAAGCAGAGCGACCAATGAAATTGAAGCTATCGCGCACGTTAGCACTCGTCGCATTAACCCTAACTTCCTCCATCTCTTTTTTTGCATCTCTATAATATTTCTTTTTTCTTTGCTGAAATCAATGAAGACTCGAGTTACACACACACAACACCAAGAACAACACACTCCTCTTTTTTTGTCGATCAAGATCTTCAAAGAATGATTTTGCCAGATGGGTTCCTTTCTTTTTTTTCTCTCTCTATATCTATACGTTGTATGTATATGTGTTTGTTCTTTTTGATACTTTCCTCGATGTCTAATGCTTCTGGCCCTTTTCGAGTAGGGCTTGGTCAGTTTTCAGCAATGGATTTTGTACATTTATTATGAGCATGACTATGTGCCAATTTAAATAGGAAAACCGAAAAATCGGTGGGATTTTGGATTTTTGTGTGAGGATTTAGTTTCATTTTTGGAATTTTTTTTCTGTTTGTTATTAGTTTAATAAAATTATTATTTTTTTAGTTTTACTTATAATAGAATTACCCATATCGTTTGCAAGTTCGTGAGAGATTGCTCTACCGAATTTTAATGCATTAACCCTAACTTTTTATTATATTTTTATGCTCATTCACTTGTTTTTTTTTTTGTTCATTAAGTCTTTTATGATTAGGTATGTATTCATCGATTTTGGTTAGGTTTTATTACATGTAACCAAGACTAGGGTTTTTTTTTTTCATGTTTTCTTGAAGTTCTAGTTCAGGGTTTACTACATATACATGATTCTAGACATATAGAAGTGTATGACTTTGTTGATCAATGATTTCAACATCATAAGACCCGCCATGGCAATGGCATAGTCACCTCTCAACCACCACATGTGTGGTGGTCCGGTGGTGGCCATGTGACATCTTAATGGTCGAACAAAGAAAAGAAGAACAGGAAGAATAATATGGTGTTACATCTCTCTAAGTCTCTAGAACTAAAACCTCAAGTCTAACACATTTTTCTTCCTGATTCTGAGTAAAATCTTGTCATCCAAGAGATTACTTAATATAATTCATGATTCGAAAATTACCATCATCGTTGTTATTTAAAAAATTGAAAATATCCATCTGGCCTTCATTAAAAACAGACTCACATGTTCTTCTAGTCTCATATGCATCACTACTCCTTTTTCGTCTTCCTTTATCCATGGACCACGAAATGTTTCCGTTCTTCTTTTACACGTTGCATACATTGGTCGTTATCTTCCTCAATAATAAGGATAACTAATTAGCATAACCATTACGATTAGAAATCATTAGAATCATTAGGATTAGTGAACGGACCAAGGGAGCAAATCAGCCTAGGAATCAGAGAAAAAAAATTAATAACCATTGCACTTAATATAAATCAATCGTAATTGAAATGCGAGTTCAATCTTAAACAAGAATACATTTAGAACTGTTTCCAAATTAGTTTTCATTTCAGTTTTCCTTTGTTTGTCTTTGCATTTTATATCAAACCCCCTTATATTATTTTATGTTTTAGTTTAACCAAAAATCAAATCAGGTAATCTGTTTCGTACCCGTTTCCCAAGAGTTCGACACTCTTTCTTACAACAGCTACACTGCTACACGATTAGATTTATTGACTAGTGTGTGATAGTCCCTAATTAAGATGGGATATGTTTTATAAATTTAAAACGAGATCTATCATATCAAGTTTTTTGGCATCTACCAGGGATTGATTTGCCATAGACTAATATGGAATTGTCATAAAATCTACTATGAGCAGACTGACAAATAACATAGAGAATTAAGTGTCGATCTGTTACAAATAATTAATCCAATTATTATCATTAATAATCGAATTTTTTGTAGAAATCAGATTGATCATTCACAATCAGATCTAATTATAAGTAAGGTAGAAGATGACTGTCTCGTTGTCGGACAAAATAAAAACAACACTGAAAAAATAAAACTAACATGAAGATCGTTGATTCTTGTCTGATAAGACTGCATGGAATAACTACTGTCCTTAAAGGTTTTTATGATGCTCGTCGGCTGCAAGCTACAACGTAAAATCTCAAGGTTTGATGCAGAATATCATTCGTTACAACAAATTTAGAAGAAACCAAATTAAATGCCAAATTGATCGCCAAATAGCAAGCAGGATAAATCAAAACACATATCTAGTAAAATCAAGAGGTAAAATATCATATTCCCAACGAATTTTTAGGGCACGCTTATAGTGATAAAGGCGTAAGTCCCAACCAAATGGTATTTTGAGAATTGGTAACAACGTGCAATGTTTCAAATCACAATCAAGAACAAAAATTTGGAAAGAAACTGAATTCTCGAGTCCCGTGTACGATAAAGCGCAATTTGTTTCTAATCATAGCCAAAAACACCCTGATTCGTAACAAAAAATGGATTCTTGAAAACACCTATTTTGCAGGAACGCATTGTGATTTCAATGATAAAAGTGAGAAATTAACGGAGCAAAATTATATTTAAAACTATGAGTGGTTCGTAACTGTCAAACCGATTATTAATGAGTGATTCGTAACCGTCAAACAAATTAGTTTTTTTAAGAAATTCAAATTTATGAGAAAATGACATATGACAAAATGAATATGGTGATGACATGTGGCATTGAGATTCTTATTTATTAGTGTGTGTGTATATATATATATATATATATATATATATATATATATATATATATATATATATATATATATATATATATATATATATATATATATATATATATATATATATAGAGAGAGAGAGAGAGAGAGAGGGGTAGGTTCAAACGAGGACAATTAAAAGGTTGAGAACGCGAGGACAGATCTCTGCCATCTAAATCACAAGATCAATGGTTTATATTATTGTGATGTTTATGTAAATACCAAAAATTTAAGGTATCATTTTGCAATTTAAATAATAAGATAAGGGTATTATAGGTATTTTGATTTTATTTTTATATGGTTCCTTAATCTTCGTTATTGTATGGTATTTGCTTTGTTGCCATGTATATCGCGATTGATGTCGTGTATATCGACCTTCCCTTCCGTTCAAATTCCGGAGACCTCCCCTTCCGTTCAAATTCTGGAGAACATCCATCCTACCTTTCCTCATCCCATTTTCCATTTCCAGTTTATGTACCGTGAGAGAAAGAATCAGAGTGGGTAGCGAGATAAGGTGGACAGCGGGGTGGAGCAGCTCGACGGGGCTGTGAGGGCAGCGGTGCTGAACAGAACCTCTGGTCGGAGGCAGGTGCAGCGTTCTGTGGGGTAAGTTCTTTCCGGTATCTCATTCTTTTTTTTCCGTCCCATCCCGTCTCTGTTTCCGGTAGCCTTTGGCTGCCGGATTCAACCTCATCGCCACTGTAGAACCACCGTGGGATGGTGGTGCGGGGGTGTTGCTCCAGCCAGTCCTTGCATTAACTTCGGGTCCTAAGGCATCAATTGCAGTCGATCGTCGTTTATCCTTCACCTGCTTAGCGGTGGTGACCATTCGAAGTCTGGAACCCATTTCTTTTTACCAGAAGGTGGAGTAGTTCAGGTGTGCTCCTAACTAAATGGGTGTGGGAGTGAAGTCGTACAACAGCTTTTGCATGTTTCACCTTGGACCTTTAAGTAATTCTAAGTTCAACAATTTTCCTACCATTCTATTAATAAGGTTCTCAATTTAATATTAACAAGTAGTTAAACATTAAATATTCGAATTACTTGGTGTGATGCATGTTTGATAATTGATATTATTGCAATGTTTCATAAAACCGATATAATTTTTTTTTCAATTGTCCAAACAACACCCACTTTAAATGGAGGGTAAAAACTTGCAGGATACCGTTGTAATATGTATTCATTGATTATTATATGTAACACAATTGTATTCATTTGTGACATAATATTCATTGATGAATTTAGGGATTTATAGTGATATTAATATGTATTCATTGATTATTATATGTAACACAATTGTATTCATTTGTGACATAATATTCATTGATGAATTTAGGGATTTATAGTAAGCTTATTCACTGGTGAATTTAGGGTTTATAGTATGCTTATCCATATATTCACTAATGAATTTCGGATTTATAGAATGCTTATTCACTGATGAATTTGCGGTTTATAGTATGCTTATTCACTGATGAATGCACTTTCATTGATGTGCTCGTTACAACATCATACTTTTCTGTTGCATTTTGAGAACATGTCTAATTTTAAATTAATTACAACATCCTAATTTCTAGTCCTATTTTTATAACATATCTGATGCAATTTATACTTTGAAGCATTTTCTAGGCATGAAGATGACACATTTTCTGGATATTGTGTTTGAAAGTGACGCGACTGCTTTGAATCTGATATTTTATATGGCTTTTCAAGTCGCATACGTGGTGAAGAGGTTGATCATGAACAATGTTGATGCAGATGCTTCATATTTTTTGAGACCAGAGGTTGATCATGTTACTTGTTGATTTTACATTCATTAGTTGTTTGGTTATCTTAAATTCATTGATGAATAATCGTATTTCTTATTGATTTTGCATCATTCATTGATGAATTTAGGGGTTTAGTATATCCAAACATTGTATTCATTGATGAATTTTACTATAATGTCAATGTTGAATGCTTATTCACTAAATTCAGTGACGAATATTCACTGTGGTGCCAATTTTTCATTAATGAATTACATCAAATTTGTCATGTTACATATCCCTGTACGAATATTCGTTGATGAATTTTACTTCATTGCCAATGTCGACTAGTTATACACTAAATTCAGAGACAAAAATTCAAAAAAAACAAAAGAAAAAAATCACTAAATTCAATGACGAAAATTCAAAAAAAAAACAAAAAGAAAAAAAATCACGAAAATTCAAAAAAGCTATATTCAAGGAAATAATTATAACAAATCCCATTATTTTAGGTAACTTATAATTATCTTGATTTTATTTACTAATATAGATATACTAAGATTACTATTATACCCTTGTGAAATGATTGGTCCAGAATTGTCCTCGCGTTCTCAACTTTTTAATTGTTCTCGTTTGAACCTCTCCCTTTATATATATATATATATATATATATATATATATATATATATATATATATATATATATATATATATATATATATATATATATATATATATATATATATATATATATCTATATATATATATATATATAAGGTCAAATAAGAATAAAACTTTTGGTAGGAAGGGTAAGAAGTTGATCACTTGCATGTTTTTGACGAACCAATAAAATAAATCATTAAATGATGCAAAAAAACAAGATTCACAAAAAAATCCCGAAAAAACACTTTGATGATTCATCTTTGGTGAATCAAGTTTTTATTCATTTTGCGTACAAATTTAGTTTATAACATAATTCATCAATTTGTTTTTTCGGGTTTTTTTTTGTCTTTTTTTTTTTGCGAATCATCTAATGATTCGTTTTGTAGGTTCGCCAAAAAATATGTAATTGAAAAACTTCATACATTCCTTTTGACCAACCAACAAAATGAATCATTACATGATGCAAAGAAAAACATGATTCCGAAAAAACAACCAGATGATTTATTTTTTACTGAAGCAACTTTTTACATTTTGCAGACAATTTTAATGAAGCATTACAAAAATGAATTATTAATGCGTTTTCTCGAAAATTTATTTTTTACAAATCATGTTTTTTTCCATGTTATAATGATTTATTTTGTTTGTTAATTAAAAATAATACAAATGAAACACTTTTATCTAAAATTTACTTAATCCAATTTATTTCAAGCCTACTTTTAGCCCAATATCACATACCAAACCCAATTACGTTGCTTCTCATTTGATCCACTTTAAAATTAATCTAGACAGATTTATGACGCTATCTAAAGTTTCATTTTATTTCAATATGGAATCTATAAGGCTATCTAAAGTTTTAATTTCTTCCAATATGGGATTTTGGATATAAATTAAAATAAAGTTCCAACAAATACATGTATCAACAAAACTTATGGATCTATCAATGTTCATTAAAGAGACTTTTCGAACATCATAAACTTCATTGATTAGCATTTCGATACCTTAAGAATAATAATAATAAATAATCATAAAAAACTATAAGTATAATGGTTAAAGATATTAACAACTAAAATTTAGAAGTGCATGTTTCTTTTGGGAGTGCTAAATTCGGACGATGTTATTAAGAAACAACATGACATTTTCTACACGTTCATTTCCTTTGTCTTTTTCTTCTCCCAATAATTATCATGTTTATAAGGCACGTAATATAACCTCTTATATTTTTTTAAAGACAAAATTACAAAAATTGGTCACTGTGTGTGTTATTTTCATGTGATTTTGATACGAAAAGGTTTGATGATGCATCATTAGTCCGATTTTAGATTTTTTTTTTGTGATTTTGGTCAATAGTCCATATAAAAAGACCTTATTCATCTTTTTTTTTTTTTTTATCCTTCTTATAATTAAGAAATTAAAAAAGAAAAAGAAAACCCCATCCACCCACACCCCCCATACCCCCCACGTCTCTCTCTCTCTCTCTCAACAAAAATAATCACCAAAAACCTCCATCACCTTCTCGTCTATCTCTTCCCCTCTTCTTATGCATATTCTCCATCTTTCCCTTACCACCGTCCACCGGACAACCCAACAACCGGACTCTACCCACCACAACCTGTCAAAAGATGCACACACCCGAACACCCACATTAGTTTTCTATCAGTTCTATTTCTTGATGGGGGGAAGGAAGGGAAGAAGGATTGGAGTTTTTTTCCTTCGGGTTTTCCTTCTCGACACCCCACTGTACATGAAGTATACATTATACATTATGATTCTTGTGACATGGAGGTTTCGATTTGAGTTTTGCTAAAAATATTTTAGGTTTGACCTTAGATTAAATAGACTTGTACCCATGGCAGTGCTTATTTGTACGTTGTTGGGTTTGGAAGTCACATGTAGGTTCAATAGCAAGAAGATCGGTAATTAGGTTTGATGTCGACAAGGCTTGATTGTGGAACATTGGGGCAGGGTTGTTGAGAATGTTGGTCGGAGTTATGATCATTGTCGAGAGCATGATTAACAAACACCAGTGGATATCGGGTTAGCTTGGTCGGACAACAAGAGATTGGTTGGAGGTGTGTTGGATGTTACCGGGAGAAGGATTGATCGGGGAATGTGGGTCGAGGAACATGAAACATGATCGGGTAAACTGGCCGAGGAACACGAGTCTGTCACGAGGAATATTTCGGGAAGTTCTCCGGTGAGACTTGATTGTCATCAGTTGATATATATATATATATATATATATATATATATATATATATATATATATATATATCGTGCGAGAGGAGAGAGTGAGAAGAGAGGAAAGGGGGTCTGATAGAGAGAGGCGGTGGCGTGAGTGAAATTTTTTTTTTATATGAAAATGGGGGTGTTACAATACAAGTAGTTATCGAATGGACCGTATATCGCAAACTTATACAAATATCAAAGTCGAGCGTTACCATTCATCTAATAACTATTCTATCTCTTTTTTTTGGAACGGCAAATCTATCTTACTCCTACTCCTACTCTAATCACCTTAAATCCATCTATTCTCCCTAGTTGGGATTGAACCCTCAACCTCAAGGTTGGAGGGCGACACCTTACCACTTGGCTAAGAGGCCATTGACAACTATTCTATCTCTTAGCTATTAACTTTATACCCTTGTTAAGTTTACATTATCCTGAAAGCCGCAACAAAATATAAAGGTTAAGGTACGCGAGCTTAGTGAGTAACCTATTTTTCGTCGTACACTTAATATTTGCAACAATTAACCATGAAAATCAAATCAACATTAACTATTTATCAACAATGGTATCTTTCATCCAGCATAACAATATCAACATATCTAGATACCAAATTATCAAATAAGATAAGCATGGTTACTCAAAATTGAGGTTGTTGATGTAAAATAAACTTCAAGTGGATGATATTCTTTACCCTTCCGTTCTCTTTCCAAATTTGTCCCTGCAATAAGCATACATTACCAATTCCAATTTCTCTATACATCCATGTTCTAACACATTTACCTCCTTTTTACTCAAAATCACTTTCAGACTTCTAAATAAAAATAAAGTAACAATTAATAAATGGAAAAAGGGTGAAGAGTTTGTTGAAGCATATGGCTCGCACGAGCTTTCTATTTAACAACGACTCAAAAGTTGAAATATTATGCTTAATTTCTGCCCTTGTTGGGGAGAGAGAGAGAGGTGCGGTGGGTTGGGTTGGGGACAAGGACCAATTTTGCAATTAATTTATTATTTAAATGTTAGCAAAAAATTATAAAAAACAAATAAAGGGATAAAATAGTTTTTCTAACTTTTTTGAGGATCAAATTCATAATAAAACATGTTAATAGGGACGAAATCTGTAATTCTAAAACTTGTTAAACCAAATCCAATGAAAATAACAAACCCACCAACTTTACAACTTTGTCTAATAATAATTACAAAATATATAAATGTCATAAAATATCAAAAAGAGTAATAAAATTCAAAATTATTGTATGATGAAAAAATTAAATTAAGAATGTAATTTTTACAGAATCACCACTACTACAGAAAGCCAAATAAGACTCGCCTTATAGAACCCGGTTTCTGGAAAAACCGAGTAATATTATAAGAAAACCGGGTTCTATAATAGAGAAAATTATATGACCCGGATAAACTAAAAAACCAGGCTTTATGTTATGCTTAAACAACCCGGTTCTGATGCAGCAACCGAGCCTTTTAGTTGTAGAGCTATATGACCCGGTTTCTAGAATACAACCGAGTTCTTTCATTTGGAGAAACTTTTGTTTTCCAGTTTATAAAAACTTTCTTAAGTTATTAAGGTTCTTGATTTCTCATTGCTTGGAGAGTAATACTAAATGTTGATGTAAATTTTTCTGATAAATCTAAGAAAAGCATATGAATTTGTTTTTGAAAAGCAGTTGACCACAAATTTCCAAAATTCTTAAATGATAAAGAACTCCTAAATATAATTATATATATTACCAATTAATCAATTGGACAATTTAACAACCAAATTTGTAGAACAAAAAAATAACAGATCTCCAGAAACAAGCACTCTAAAGAAACATACAATGCAATTAAATATTATTTTAGCAACCTACTTAATTCTAGACCAAACCTAGACCAGACCACAGTAACTGCCGACCTAAATTCTAAAAATTACTATTTTAGCAACCTAGTTTGAAGTAACCGGCTTTGTAATTTATTCTAGTTTTACCATCATAAAACTCGACATTAAGAAACAAGCTAATTGATGGATCCATCCTGTATTGAATGTCAAGAAGGTGTTTTTCATGTCCAGATAGCACCAGTCTCTCGAAAAATCTCCTTCCAAATTTAGCCTCTTCACAAATCTGTCATGAATCAAACAAATTCGTCACAACTAATATGTCACAAATATACAAATCACAAATTCGTCAAAACTAATATGTCACAAATATACAAATCACCGAAATGGTCCCTAATTTACTTTGCAATTTGCTGCCAAATTATTTGATATATCAAAATTTCTAACATATTGACACACGAAATACACTACATGTTATATGAATATAGGCTATTACCCGTTGTGATTTGGTGTTACCCTACGGCGATATGAACCAAAAATGTGCCACAGGGATGGTACCATATAATGATGGGTTAATACACTCACTTCCTCTACGCAAAAATCACCTGAAGGTTATGGTAGACGACATAGATGAAAGTTTGAAAGGTATTTTTGTTCCAGTGAAGACAGATGAAGTTGCAACCCTACAAGATGCACTTGGCACTGTAATTCAGTGGTCGCGGAATGCAATTGTTCTCATAAAGGTACATCTTCGTTATCCTTTACTTTTTTTATGTATTATATATACATCAGCTTAAAATGTGTAACTAATGTAGGAACAACCAACACAAAAAATTCCGATCACGATTCCGATGCCAACATGTAACACCAAGATACTCTTTTTATAAATATAATAAAAAGGGTAAAATGGTCATTTTACCTTAGAAGGGTAAATTGGTCTTTTGGACAGAAAAGTAATTAGTTTGAAATAATATTTTGAGTTTTGGACTTAAAATGTTATAAAAACGGATTTTTGGTCGTTTTACCACAAAAGGGTAATTTGGTCATTTGACCATGTGAAGGACCAAATATGAAAAATATTGTTGCTTGTGGCAAATGTATAAAGAAATGAAAGTTTTATGTCATAAAACTTGACTATAGTGCCAAAAGTTCAAGAAAGTGAACTTAGGGACTAAAAATGTAAACTTTGGAAGTATAAATAGAAGAGTTGACTCTCTTCTTTGGCTGACCATTTGTGCAGCAACGGGAAGGATTTTGGTGAGCAAATTCTGCAGAGATAATGAGTCTGATAAAGACAAGAACGGAGCTGTGAGTCAGTCAATATCAATGATATGACAATACCAGATAAGCCGTGAGTCTATAACAGACAAGAACGGAGCTGTGAGTCAAACCCATATAGACAAGACCGGATAAGCTGTGAGTCATTGCGATGACAAGAACGGAGCCGTGAGTCTAGGCAACAGCGGGCTAACCCGTGAGCCAAGGCAACAGCGGGCTAACCAATTGATCGTGAAAGAAACTGTTAATAGATGATGCGGCCACTTGTGGCTATGATATTGGATGCTATATCCAACTGGTGCGGCCTATACGACTATGATAATATTATAGGTACATGGTGCGGCCTTTTGGCTATGATATCGGGTTATTGAACCCAGCTGGTGCGGCCTGCGGGCTATGACATATATATTGAAAATGACATGATACGGCTGATATAGCCATGACATATGATGCAGTCCATTGTGACTAAGAAACATGGGACAGAATTGGTTAGACATGAGTATATGTGCAAATAACTGACGTGACTTGATAATTACAGGTTATTGTGATTCAGCCGGTAAGGCTACAGATTAGGATGTGAAATCCTAGAAGATATTTGGTTAGCCAGTAAGGCTAGGAGTTTGGATTTGATATCCAGACAAATACATGATTGTGTTTTTATACGTGTTATTTGCAGATACGATTACTCACTGAGCTTTGTAGCTCATACCGTTTGTTAAATGTCCCTGCAGGTTAGTATGATCCTGACAAGGGAATAGATGGAGTCCGTGATTCGAGAAGTAGGACTCTTAGATGCTGTCAGTAGCAGCCCGGCTTCAAAGGAGACTATGGTATTATATACTCTCCTTGATACACTTGTACCCGTTTTTATTAAAATATACCCCTTTATTATGGTTTTACGTAATGAAACCTTTGTTTAAAATGAAAAATTTCCAGGGGTGTTTTCGTTTTAAAAGCCGGGTGTTACAAAACAGCCGCAAAGGTTGTTATGGAAAAAAGCATGCCTATCCAAAATATGAACAAAAAAGCCGATAGAATCACTTCGTGTGCTTTTGAAGACCAACCTGGTGGTGAATGTTATGGTGAATGTTGTAGCTGATGCTGGGTATTTAGAAGCTGGGAAGTATGCTCTTTCTATTACATATGAAAAATATTTACGTTTCTTGAGAAAACAAACATCATATTTGTCCATTATAACAGCTTGGCAGATGTAAGTGCATTCAAAGTTTACTATTATTTATTGCCATAATGTTTTGTTTTTGGGCTACTCATAAGTTATTACTTGATTGTAAAATGTTTTGTTATATTTTTGTGGTATTCTACACTCAATGGCTCGGGGCACGTACGAACAAATGTGCTTTCCTAAACCCATATAAGATTCTTGGGAAAGCCTGCCTGGAAAGTCCGCTAGATGTTGTCAGTTATCTCGTTGATGCAATGCGTCTTCATCATGGAGCATCGTTTCTTGTCGCGCCATATCTACAAAAGTACCATAAGTTGCTATCTCTATTAATATTTATTTGTTTTTTATCATTTATATTAAAACTTTTAAATATTACTAGTATGCATTGGGTCCTCTCGGTGATTTGCCTTTCAAAACGCGCTGTGTACATTTTGGATTCTCTGATCAAGCCCGTGCAAAATCCTGTCGACGCCTACTACTTGCTCAAACATGTGGAGATGTAAGACATTTATAAAAATGACATGAGAATAACACTTTCTAAAAACTTGAAGACAACTCTATTCATTGTTTATTTGTAGGGCTTTTGCAAGGTATGAAAAAACCACAACTCCAATTGTATGGATGCTCGCCGAGGTAATTTATCTTATTACTTATCCAACAATTAAATGATGTAGTCTCATTTGTCTGATTTATGTTTACTTTTGATTACAATTTTAGTGCAACCAAGTTGGCGTATCTCGGTATCTAGGAGTGAGCTCAGTGGGCACTATGTAATAAAGTGGATGTTTGATTTTGTGATGTCCAGACAATATGGATTCCCGACTATCGTAAGTACTTTTTAAATTATTATTCATTTCGTAAGTAGCAAGAAACTATGTGTTTTGTTATTGATGGTATTAATTTTATATTTGATATAGGTTGGTACCCTTTGGAAAGACAAAAACTCCCTTTGAGGAAAGGGCGTTGGTTGCGACTGCTGGTATCTGGGCTACAGAAATTCTGAATAATTATATGAATGATGTGGTTGTTTAAAGATGCATATAATGTTAGTTATTAATATTCATAAGATACTACTTTTAGTTTAATAATTTGTTTGTTGATGTTCTTCCTTATTTGCATCCACCCCCTTGACAATAGTCTTATTATCTTTTAGTAACAAGGTTGGCATTGCCTCAACACACCATTATAATGTAATTTCATGTAGAAGAAAAAGTTTTTTTTTGAAATTGATCACCTTTAATTGTATTGAAATGTTAGAAAAAACTAATTATCTCTTGTGTTTGTTTTTCAGTTAGGATGGAGGATAGCTACTATACTTCATTATGGGACAATCCATCTCCAATGCGATAGCAATTTGTTTTTTATAATCTTTATGTATGTTTTATGTGGTAAGAAATGACCAAATCAATGAGGTTTTTTTGTGATACTTAGACATGTTTTTGTCAATGACTTTAGTGGTTGGTTATTTAGCTTGTCTATGTTAATAGAACCTATTCATTAATTCATACTCTTTGTATTGAATGTGTTTTTTGGTGATCTTGTTATTAGTTTGTGCATGCTTTTATAATTGGTCAATTGTAACATAGTGTAATTTTGGATGTAAGCGGTGTTAATTTAATCTTCATATGTCTCGGTTTTTAGATTAAAACCGAGTTCTTAGAAAAACTTTATATGACACGGTTTTTTGATCAAAACTGAGTTTTAAAAAGATTCTTATATGTCTCGGTTTTTTGATCAAAACCGAGTTTTAAAAAGATCCTTATATGTCCCGGTTTTTTTGATTAAAACCGAGTTTAAAAAGATAATTATATGTCCCGGTCTTTTTGATAAAAACCGAGTTTTAAAGTAACATTATATGTCCCGGTTTTTTGATCAAAATCGAGTTCTTTTAAGAATAATAGGACCCGGTTTGAAAACCGGGTTATATTTTATTTTGCCCATAGAACTCTCTAGACATAAAACCCGGTTGAAAATCGGGTTCCATAACGTGTTTTGTAGTGGTGATGCACAAGGATCGTTTCTTTAATTTACTTTTCTTTCAATCATGATAAACCAAAAATTAACACCTAAAAGTAATAGAAAAAAACATGCCAACGTTTTACGTGATACGCATGCAAAATGCAATCCTAAAACATAAAAATACTGAAATGTATGCTTTAAAACAAGTTCGCGAACTGAATATTGTATGGTATAAAATAAAATTTTAATTGACCGAATAAAGTACAAATTGTGTACTTAAATGATTACGAAAATAAAACTTGAAATAGTTAAATAAATAAATAAATTAATAATAATAATAATAATAATAATAATAATAATAATAATAATAATAATAATCATAATTATTATTATTATTATAATTATTATATACATGTAATATGTAGACCACATGAAATCCAGCATAAACAACTGGCAAATGAATAATAAATATGTCACATGCATGAAACCAAATCATTATGGTTTCTATTTCTACCACACTCCATTTGTTTATTTATAATGTATTAATAATTCAAGATCCCTGTTTAATTCTTAAAATATTGATACAAGTTTAATACTTTACTAAAAATATTACAGATCTCTAGACCCATTTGATAACAACACATATTTCGAATGAAGTCTCTTATTATCTAATACAACTCAGACTATTATTAAAAGATATTACAGATTTGAATCAATTTTAATTAACGTAATTAATGATAATAATGCTAATACACAATAACAGAGTATTTTAAACCAATTACTAATGAACCGTTTTTTACGTCAAATAACATTACAATTAATTTGTTAAGTCTATTTTTTAGGACAACAACATTACAATTAATTTGAGCATTCAATTGAAATGCAATACACCAATTTAGCATACGGAATTCATTATCAAAGGAAAAAAAACCCAATTATATTACTAATTTACGTAGGATAAGAGACGCACATACTGTATTTTGAAACCCAATTCATCCTCATGTATTTGTTGCTCGATCCTCATGTATTTGTTGCAATATATTGTATCTGTTCCATGTCATCAAAATAGTCATTCACTGGAAAAACCATGCTTCCGTTGATTAGAGATTGAGTTTTGTTCTTCTTGGATATATTATCCTCCCACCGGAAAAAAGGGATTTCGAATCTACCATAGAAGTTTGGACGCCAGTGAACCACAACTCATAGTAGCTAGAATAAAAATATGAGATTTCTTTTCTTTCCATATGCGAAAATATCTTAATTTTCAAACTCTTGTATACTTATATGTGTTAATAAATTGGTTCCAAATTCCAATATACATTTCAAGCTCACTCTAGGGTCGCCACTTCATGCTCGTTTACCAGCGTCATTTCGTGTAGTATTATAAAGTCTTATTGTTTTGTTATTATCAGAGCTAAATGATGTTCCCACCATGTTTCTCAAAATGGCGTGTATATTGGTTAAAACCATGAGAAATTATATTTTTTCTTCATACTCATCCTCCTATCAATGTTAAAAGGTGACAAATATTTTAAAATATTATTATTTTTATTAAATATGATATTTGTCATTATTTTACATGAGTATGAGAATAAGTAGGAAGAATAATTAGGAAGCTATATGATTTCTCAAAAAATATTTCATTTAATTATGACAATATTGTTAAATTTTTTACGTCGCCTTCGACTAATACCCGAGTAGATACGTTTCCGGCTAACGCTTCAACATAACATTTATGATTTATCTTTTATCCCTAGGTTTGACACAAGTAATAAAGGGAGACATCTTTTAAATCAAAAATAAATCGTTTAGTGGTAAAATAATTCTTTTTCATTATTCTATTTTTTATTTTTTTGGGGTGGGGTTTATAAAAAATAAATCAAAAATTTTAAAAATAAATTATTGAATGGTAAAATAATTATTTTAATTAACTTTTGCTGTACAAAATAGCCTATGATTGTATAATTAAAAATGAACAAAATTACAAACTTAATTAACTAAAATGAGACAAAAAAAAACTTTTTATGTGTATAAAACTTATTTACCAAAGATGGATAGATATTGTCTTTTCGGAAGAAAGGCAATCGTGAATTTGATTTCCACCATGGAACAATAAACAAATAAATGATCATTTCCCCACTCGGTCACGGGTCACCTTCATTTCCTTTGAATTTCCTCCAACATTTTCATCGGATATAAATATGCAATTCCAGATAATTAAAAAAATGTGCATGCTGTTCAAAAAAAAAAAAAATGTGTATATCATAATTCATATATAACCAAAATGGGGTTTTCTTCTCACATAAACTGATATACATTTAAAAAGAATATCATGTATAAATAAATAAAATCAAGCCCTAGAAAGAAACGTTTCTCTCGTGGTTCTTGAATGCATCATTCTTGAAGAACTCCTTTTCGATCCCATCAACTTTGACCAAAATCCTACTTTTTTCTCATGATCTTGCGTAAGGTTGGTTTGATCACTAACAAAAGCCACCGATCTACTCTTCTTTAACACACCATTAGTGTTCTTCCTCAATAAATAAAGATACCCTTTTCCTTCAAAAGTATCGATCTTTCGCCGATTTCGATAGCTTTGCATGGGCGATGCAGTGTATGAAGAGGCATTAGATGAGTTATGTGAAGAATAAACAGAAGATACCGATGAGATAGAAGATGAAGAAGATGATGAAGAAACGTTCGTTACGGCACTTGAAGAAGGGGTTGATATCTTCGATAATCGTTCTCTTAAACACAACGAACAAATCCCAGGAGATTGCCGGTGTTTTGGGTGTTTCTTGCAGCTTGCTGCCGACGATGCCGTTTTTCGCGCTTCCATTGTGTGTGTGTGTTTTTGGCCAGGGTTTTGTCGGTGTTGGTGTGTCTTCTTTCGTCTAGGTTATGGTGGGTGTTTTAGGTGTTTGTGAGTGTTTCCGTGTATGTGTGTGTGTATGTTTTCGGATGGGTTCTAGCTGTTTTGTGGCGTATTTATAGAGGTAGATGGTTAGGTTTCTTGGAGAGTTCAAGGAACTTTCCTGTGGGTTTCGTAATATTGGCCTTTAAAGAAGGTTAGTTCAGAAAGTTAAGTGGTACTTAGATATTTAAATTATTGTTTAAGTAAACTACAAATTTAGTCCCTTGACAATATGTAAGTGTGCATTTTTAGTGTATTTATATATATATATATATATATATATATATATATATATATATATATATATATATATATATATATATATATACTAGGTTATAAACCCGTGTACTACACGGTTGAGATGTTAAGATAAAATATATAATAAAAATTGTTTACTTCTAAATTTACAAACAATCTTTATATATAATAATGGATAGATGTCGGTAAACGTATGATCGTTATGTATAATTATTATAAGTAATAGTTTAAATGTTCTTTGATTAATGACTAATTATAAAAAAAACACAAACGATATACAACTAAACATTAATATTTGATAGACCAAAATAAGAATCTAAGTAAACATTTCTTGTAAATCATATTAAATATGAGCTCTCATTGTTTTAGAGCACATTCAACATATAGTTTTAAAGCAAAACCAACGGTTTTAAAGTAAATTATGGACACATAGGAACTACCTATTTTGAACTTAAAAAAAAATTGTACTCCAAAGATTTATACCAAGAAGGCTTGCTACCGATCTCATCACACCAAGCAAGCAATGTTTCCTTTATTTTTTCAAATACTCTTTACCAATAGGACCAACCAAATAATTCAAAAAAGGAATGCGACTTAGGTATGCAAAGCTAAAGAAATCTACAGCCAAATACTTGCTTTTCAAAAGTCGATCCTCTTATGCATCCAACACTTTCACGAGGACCAGATTATTAGCCGGTGGGTTGAAGTTATGGGCCTCGACGTCTACCCTTTGTTGCACCAGACCTTGTTCTTCTATCGTCTTTTCCAGCAACTCGGTTCCTTGTGACTTGTACTTTTCCGCATAGTAGTATATGATGGCTCGTGATTCTGTAAAATCATATCAATTGCCACAATCCAATAATAAAGTATTTAGTTTCATGAAGGCTGCAAGCAGTAGATGAATAGCATGGACAATTCTGCCAAAAAATATACGATTTTAGGGATTTTGTGTTCTTAACTTAGACTGTGTAATCTCTATCTTGAATTACTTCACGGATGCACCATCACTCCAGTCTTTCCCACTTCTCACGTAACAAACGTAGTGAGGTGGGACAATCTTGAAGAATAAACAAAAAATGTCAAAATTGTCTACTTTGTCCCATTTATATGACACGATGATTATTGAATATTGAATAAAGTCAATGTTGAATGCGTACCTCAGTCTTGTAACGGCTATCTGCTGCAGGTATGTTTAACGGTGCTTTCCAATCTTGAGAGCTAATAACACAAAGCATTATCTGAACCGAATCCACAGAAAACTCCAACCGAACTAAAAAAAGACTCAAATAAGCTTAATTTAAACAAATAAATAACAAAATCGAGTCCGGGTTCTCTTTAACAAAATTGAGTCCGTGTTCACTTTGGTTATGGACTCAACTTGAACCTGGGAAGGACAAAAAGGTCCAAACACTACTTAAATGTTTTTATTATCACATTTATAAGGAAATTCAAAATGAACAGAACTCTTGATAATAACAGGATCTACAATGTTTGTATAAAATAAAATAGTTTTGAAATATAAAACAATTGGAACTTTAAGATAAGGTAAAACATGAGGAAATGTTGACAGTTAAGTCTGAGACATATTTATTGAATGAATATTAACCTCTACCTTCAACAAACCTGCAACCAAAATGAATCAAAATCAGCAACTGAACCAAGCCAAGACAAAATGTTAGTGAAAATAAATTTCATTGAATGAATATTAAAAGACATATCTTGACAGTTTTTATTTAACCAAATAAAGATCCATATATTTGTACAAAAGGGAATGGAAAACATCAACAAATAATTGGAGTTTTATTCTTCCTGTAAACCAAAAAAATGAAAAGTAAAATTCACAGTTTGTCCAAGAGTTTTAATCCATAATTCAAACTCAATCCAAATCTATATTGTTTATAATATTCAAAAGTAGATAAAAAATTAGAAAAAAAAATCTGAACTTAAGTAAGATTAAGTGCACATAAATTCTCGATGAACCCATATCCTAGATCAAATTGCTGCAGACAATATGGAATCGATATTAGAAGTAAATCGATATTAAAGGGAGATGTTGTGGTGTTGTTTGCTTTCAGCATCTGTAAAAGTCTAGTGGCACGCATACGTGAGTCTGTACATAAATAAAGAGGGAGTTTATGTTAGTACCAGATCTAGATACATGCAACTAACGAATCAAAGCCACATCGTAGAAAAAAATCAAATTCAAATGTTGAAAGCACTAAATCGTTCAAATTCACAAGATTCACTTGAGCATTTATACGAACATATTGTGTGGACGCAGAATGTTCCACATATCATTGTCAATTAATCATGAATATTGCCATAACAAACTGAATATGTTTCAACTTGATTTGTATCAAATGAAAAAAGATTAAAAAGGAGGGTAATAAAAATCAAGAGTGAAGGAGAAACGATAATCAGTAATACCTGATTCTGCCCGAGTCGACTTCCAACAAACCACGATTCTTATTCAATTTTCAACTTCTTCTACGTCTATCCCCAATTTCTTTTCTCTGAATCATTACATGCGTATGATTCTTTAGGAAGAGTAGCAGGTATTGGGTATTTTACCTGACTCGTATAGAGAATCGAAGAAAGAAAAAAGACGGTGATTCGGTTACTAAAAGTTGAAGAGAAATTAGGGGAGAGAAATTAGGGGAGATATAGCAGGGATAAACGAACAAATTTAAAAAGCAGAAACCGTAATTTAAGGCAACGTCTTTGGAAATCAAATCGGCGTGATTGGCAAAAAGATTTTAGCCGGGAAATCTAAATGTATAGGTCTAAAAGGATCACACGTGGCAAAGAAGAGATCTAGAAAGACGCCATGTGTCATTTATAGCTTTGTTTTATTATATAGGATATATATATATATATATATATATATATATATATATATATATATATATATATATATATATATATATATATATATATATATATATATATATATATATATATATATATATATATATACATATATATATATATATATATAAAAGAAAAGAGTAAATTACAGGAACAATCCCTAAAGTTTCCCAAAACTAACATAGGGTGTCCAACTATCTGATTTTCACTATATAGGTCACTAAGGTTTGCAAAAACCTACAAATCGGTCCCTGGCCCATATAAAAAGACATTTTTGCCTTTTTCATTTTCTTTTTTCTTTTTCTTTTTACCCTTTTGTTTTTTTAATAAATAGAAAATAAAAGACCACCCACCCACCCACCCCCACGTGTCTCTCTCTCTCTCTCTCACACCCAACCCCCACCCCACCCCCACCCCTGCGTCTCTCTCTCTCTCTCTCTCTCTCTCTCTCTCTCTCTCTCTCTCTCTCTCTCTCTCTCCAGCCATGGCTACACTCTACACCAACTGTTTCATCGTCTTCTTCGTCTTAAGTTTTTTTTTGAACGACAATTTTATTAAAAAAGAGCACCCGCTTGCAGAAAAACAACAGTACAAGCAGAACCAATCAAAACATCCAAACATATGCATCTAAGAAAACAAAACAGGGGCGATTTAGTCCTTACGATGGAAACCCCAAATTCTAAAGAAATAAAATGAACATTGAAACTAAAACGGAGTGAAGGTTTTGATTCATTGTCTACGCAGTTTCTTGCGTTTTCTTCTGTTTCAATAAAATGCAAATTTTTTCTCTAAAGAAGGAATTTACGATTCAATATCAAACAATATTCTATTATCAAAATTGGAATGAATAATCAAATACCATTTGGCGCCCTCTGGATACGTAACGAAGCTTTGTTCCATACTGCAAGCGAAGGAGAAATCTACAGAGATAGTATGCAAAAGGTCAAAATTGAATATTTACACAAAATCAAAGAACCAAAAGTAAAATTTTGAATAATTTACATTGTAAATGGAGAGTAATTGGCAACTAAATAATACACAAGGCAATAAGTGAAATTGAAGGAAAGCGAAACTTGCTTGAAGATGGCGTCAGAACTAAGAGGAGACTCTTTGATTCTGCGATAAGCTGGAGAAGAAGGACGATACGCATAATGCACCACACTGGTTTCACCTCCCTTTTTAACTCCTCCCTGATCTATATCCTCACCGTTTACCTTCACCTCCTCTTCGTTTGATCACCAGCTCCGATCTATTCGTCACCATTCTCATTGAAACCATTATTCGAACTCTCACCATCCTCGAACGAGTTGGTTTTCGAAGACGACGAAGAATCAAACAATTCGTCTCTGATTCCCGCATCTATGATTGTGGTGGTGGTGGCGGTGTTCGTGACTACGACTAGGGTTTGAAGGTGGAGGTCGTATGTGCAGGAGAGAGAGAGAGAGAGAGAGAGAGAGAGAGAGAGAGAGAGAGAGAGGTGGGGGTGGGGTGTTTTTTTAGTTTTTTAATTATAAAAGGAATAAAAAGAAAAAGATAAAAGAAATAAGAAAGGGTAAGAAAGTAATTTCACATGGACCTGTGAACTATTTCGATACCTCAGGGACCGTTTTGTAGGTTTTTGCAAACCTTAGTGACCTATATAGTGAAAATCAGATAGTTGGGCACCCTATGTTAATTTTGGGAAACTTTAGGGATTGTTTCTGTAATTTACTCAAAAAGAAAATGATCAAATTAGAATCATTAAAAAGTTAAGAATAGTGATAACCAATCTCGGCCCTTAACGCAATTCATTGGAATGTTGTATATATAAGATGTTTAACCAATGTGAACGCATTGTAGACGATCAAACCTCATAACCTTTGGATCAACATAACGTGTTTCGGCGTCGTCGGAACGTTGACGCTCTAACGACGAAATTGATATATTATTATTCAAATATAATTTTCACCTCCACTACCAACTGCACCCAGGGGCGGAGCTAGATTTTAGAATAGAGGGGGTTTATAATACTACTAACCAGTTGCGGTTACGAGTCATAACTATCTTCTTTTCGTTTGAAAAAAGAATCGATGGTTCTTATCTTGCTCATGATTTGCCCTATAATTATATGAAACCAATCATAATAATAATACTTCTAATTACAAATTATGTCGTTTTAAAAAAAATATAGCAATTGCAATTAAAACAAACTAAATATATAATACTAATAAGAAAATATACCAATTACAATTAAAACAAACTAAATATATAAAAAATACCAATTACAATTAAAAGAAACTAAAAATATAACAATTACAATTAATATATAATATCAAAGTATGGGATGATGAAGAGTGACGAAATTGAATATCTTTTGCGGTTTTGTGTAATTAGGTTACCTTAGGTAACTTTTCATTTGAGTCTTTACTATCAACAATAATATTGCAAACAAGAAGAAGTAATTTCTTCATTAATTGGATGTAATGTGGAACAAGAAGAAATGTGCAACAGAAAGAAGTAATCTCTCAATTAAAAATATTAGAGGGGGTAGGGCACCCTCATGTCCCCCTATTGTCTCCGCCCATGGCTGCACCACCTTCGTCAGCACCACCACCGTCGCTACCGCCACCACTACCGCCGCCACCGCCACTAACCACCACCACCGCTACTGCCAACTCCACCACCTCTATCACCATCACCACCACCTCAACCACCACCGCCACTACCACCTTTACCACCACCCTACCACCACCCACCGCCACCACTACCACCTCCATCACTGCCACCACCTTCGTCACCACCCACCACCACCTCCACCATCACCAACACCTCACTAACACCGCCACCACCACCACCACCACCACCACCACCATCATCACCACCCTCTATCACCAGCACGATCATCATTGCCACCCTCTACCAACATTCAGACCACCACAACCATATATGTTTATTCATAAGTGATTATTCATATATGTCTATTCATAAATGATTATATGAATATTCATATATGAATATACATAATCGTATATGAATAAATCATTTATGAATAATAAGAACGCATATCGTCGTCGTGGAGCGACACGACAACGTTGACGTATCTAGTGACCCATATTTATTCTCACGATTTCAACTTTTTTTTCATTCTCAATAGAATCTTCCCCCATATATCATTAGAAATCATAATTTAACATCACGCGATAATTGTTAGATATAGAATATCTTTTTACAAATCTATATTAAATAGACATATATTCAAATATAAAAATGATTCACATAAATAAGAATGTTAACATCAAATTTGATATTAATGGACAAAATAATAGAATATCTAGTGTTTCACCAATAGTGTTTCAATAATATGGTTTTCGGTATGACAAATGGTATTTGGGTGAAGCAATTCTATATTACACAATCGGTGTAATTGTGAGATTTAGTGGTATGTCAGAGACCACATCTACAATAGAAAATTTTAAAAAACTTTTGTTATAGAAAATTTTAAAAATCTTTCCTTTTGAAACAATGAGAAAGCTTCCTCTACATTGTTACAATTTTATAGTTAGAATTTGTCATCCATATTTGTATATCAAGTATTGGTACAAGAAGAACACCTTCTGGCCTATGAAAGCCGAAAACTAAATAATATGGAGTGAAGGTATCCAGTATATGACAAGGAGATGACTACAATCATTCATTTTCGAGTAAGAGACATTACTTACTCGAGAGTTGTTTCTTGATCCAAACAGACAATATAGCAACTAGTTACTTCCAAAATCAAAAGAAACTAACTCTTAATCAAGCACGTTGTCAAGGATTATTAGCTGAATTTGATTATCTCATGAAGTATAAGTCGAGGGATGCCAATGTGATTGTCGATGCATTGAGTCGAAAAGATGAGTTAATAGCCCTCACGCATGTGACTTGTGATTTTGATGATCAAATCAAGGAAGGACTACGCCACGACCCATCAACCAAAAGCTTGATGGAGATGGATAAATAAGGCAAGACATGCAAGTTTTGGGTTGAAGATAGACTCATCGCCGTATGTATGTTCCTGAATGGAACAACTTAATGAGAGAATACTTAAAGGAATGTTACGACTCTAAGTTGGCGAAACATCTAGGTACATATCATACTAAAGTAATCATAGTTCATACTTACTACTGGCCTAGTACGCAAGGTGATGTGGAGGTATATCTGAAGACATGCCTTATATGTCAACAAGACAAGGTGGAGTAAGCCAAGTCTGCATGGTTATTAGAACCTTTACCCATTACCGAACATCCATGGGAAAGTAATATCGATGTAATTCATATTATCTTTTCCCATGTGTGAAGGATGTGGTTCCATAATGGTAGTCATAGGCCGCTTCTCCAAATATGGAACGTTTATACCATCCCCATGAGATTACACTGCCGAGGAAGCCAGATGGTTGTTCTTCAAGCACATAGTAAAGTTTTTGGGATTTCCTCAGAGTATCATAAGAAATAGCTTTCCACGGTTTACAATAAAGTTTTGGTGACATTCAATCAAGTTTTGGTGACTTCTCAACTAGAATTCATCCTAAATCGATTAACAAACAGAGAGGGTGAATCACTTACTTGAGATATATTTTGAGGCACTTTGTGAGTGCAACCAAATTGGTTGGGCTAAGCTACTTGATATATCCTAATTTTCATATAACTCATAACCGAGGAAAGTTATGTAGGAAAAATTCCCTTTGAGCTTGATATGGGGTCAGCAGTCGTTAACGCCACAATAACTAACCAAAAGTTACAAAGGGGCCAACCTGCCAACATACAAATTTGTTAAAGGATGTAATGAAGAGCTCTACATAGAAATGTCCTAGATAACCAAGGCATATAAACACTTGAAGAAATAGGCATACTTGAAGAGCAAGCCATAAGAATTCATAGTAGGAGACGAGGTGATTGTGAAATTCCCATAAAGGATGTTCAAGTCCACCTAACAAGTTCATAAGGGCTTGATACGGAGGTATGAAGGACCATATAAGGTACTACAAAAGGTGGGAACACGATCTTACAAGTTAGGTTTACCGCCACATTTGAAGACCCATCTAATATTTCATGTAAGTCTTCTTAAACCTAATAATCGATATGAAGAATACCCATTAAGAAGCGAATCACATCGAAACCCGACAACAGACATAGTTCTTATGATAAAGATGTGGATGAGGTTTTAGCAAATAGATCGACAAAGAGGATCACCCACTGGACAAAGTACTATGTTTGATAGAAGGGACTTCCCAACAACGAATCCAACTAGGAGTGTGAACAAGATCTATAGTAATTCCTGTTGGATTAGGTGTCTAAGCCATGACTTATAATTGTATTTATCTTATGATTAAAAGCAAAGTCCATTTGGGTTGCCCTCATAGATGGAGGATAGATATATAGTTCAGTAGAGAGAATAGTTGATTTATTAATTGTATAATAAATCAATAGAAATTAAGTATATGGTTTATTAATATATTTAAGTGTTAATATATTAATTAGAAACTATATTAATTAATTGAGATTTAATCTAGAATTAATTATGCATAGAAACCCTTCAATGGTATCAGAGCCAGGTTGTTTTCTTGTGATTTGATTATGAACTGCATAAATTGTTTTGTGCCTTGGTGTTATTGCGATGAACACCACAAGGCTAGGCCTTGGATCGAGATTTTTGGCTAGGGTTTCCTAACCCAAGCCGCCACCCTTATGGTCCCCTCCCTTGAATGCTTGATTTGCTTGCCTTAATTATGTGTTGTTATTTTTGGTAACTAAATCAACTAAAATAACTTGAACCCTAATTCCTTGGCTTGCAATTTTCGAAAAACCATAGGGCCATTGATATAAAAAATTAATTTGATTAATTTGGTAATATCTATCTTAGATTTAACTAGTTTAATTAATTGATTAATTAAAAGACCAGTTAAATCAGTTTAAAAAATTAATTAAAATTTTCAATAAAATTAGTATAATTTGCGAAAATTAGAATTTAATTAATTCTAAAATATTTTAATGAGATTAAAATATATCTTATATGTATTTAAAATTAAAAGTTAATTTAATATGTATAAGAAAATTGGTTAGTCTACCGCTAGTAAGCTTCATTCACAAAACTATCCTATAAATAGGGTATAAGGCGACTGATTATAAAATGTTAGTCTAATGGGTATCTACTCTTACCCACCGCTCTCCTGGTCAGTCGAGTGTCGTTAGCTGAACGGGTATGATAGAACCGCTAAAGCCTCTTAAAAGTATAATGCTATAATTGAAAGTACTAGAACCCTAAAACAAATCCCAATCTAGTTACTTTAGGTTAAAAATGTGAATTGGTGCTAATCCATGAAATTGCACATTGCTCTTTGTGGAACGTTGGTGGAGTGTGTGTGGTTTACCGGCACGCCAACTGGGGTCCGCAAAGAGTCGCAATGGGTTTCTTGATTTTGTCATTATTAACGGAGCGTGTGTGGTTTACCGGCATGTTAATTAGAGATGACAATTGACTTCAAGAGTACCAAGCAATTTGCATGGTTATTTACACCCGTTTTGTGATCCTCGGTATCCTAGTCACAAACAGCGGGGCATTCCCGAGATTAAAACATGCTATCGAACAGTTCGGTAAATCTCAAAGAAACTAGGAATTCCATTATAATATGATTATGTTTCCGCGGTGGAATTGGCTGAATCGTCATTCGCCTACCTTGTAAAATTTGCAATATTGATTACGGCATCCCTTTTCGGTATTGTAGATTGTTATTGTAGGATCCTAGCCTCGTATTTATTCTTGGGTGAATATGAGGATTATTATTATTACTCTATTTAATTAAAACTACCTTCTTCTTGGTCAGATGTCTTCTGACCAATCCGTTCCCCACTCAAATCCCGGTAGTGTCACCTCGATTCTGTCATTATGCTCAAAGGTGACGTTGGACGGTGACACGTGCAGAGGTCGTCGTGCGGTCAAAAATAAGAGAAAACCTAACACACGCACACTAGTATAGCGGTAGTCAGGGTCGATCCACAGGAGCTTCGTGGTTAGACTAGATGAGAGATTACCAACTAATAGTGTCACAGCTATAGTCGGAGGATCTGGTTTCTATTTTCCTAATCACTAGCAAATGAGACAATAATCAAACACTCAAGCCAAGCTAAGCTATGTCCAAATGACCTAGTCACTTTCTGAAATCAGAAGTACATCTCTGACTCAGAAGCAATCAAAGGCATCCACACTAGCCAAACCACGCAAAGCATAAACTAACCACTAGTTAAAGTCCTACTGAACAGTTACTAGCCAAGGTTTAATGCTTACCAAATAACCTAATTAGCTACTGATTTCAGCTAAGAAAAACAGTCCTAACAAGATCCAAACAATATCCAAAACACAATCAATCAAACCAAACCAAACACAAACATCCAAAACACCGAAAAGCTAAGATTAAATGTAACCAAATGCTTTTCATTCACAAAAACTGAATTCCAATCACAAAACAGTAACCAAATGTTTCTAAAATCAGAACCTAAGTGCTCAAAGTCAGTGGTTGTCACTCCCAAAGACTTTAGCTACAAAGACTACTTGCTACTAAAAGGAAATTAAATCAAAAAAACATAAAATACCAATTGTGAGCTTGCTGAAATGAAATCCTGGAGTCAAAGAGCTTCAAGGTCGATTTTACACCCGGTCTTTGCTAGGGTTTTCGGCTGGAAATGCATCTATTTATACTTGCAAATTTCCCGCAACCGCACCGCACAGAAATGAAATCCGCAGCGCGCGTACTTATCTTTCCCCGATTCTTCGGCATTTGAATGTGTTCCACCGCCTTAAGCCCGCGTCGCGCATGGTTGATTCCCGCGGCACGCGTACGAGTTCTCTTGATTTTTCATTCCTTCCCAAGTTCTTCCTTTTGCACGCTTTTAGTCCCTGTTTCTATTCTTTTTCTCCAAACAAGTCCTGGCACGAAAAGTGAGAATACCCAGGCATATTTGATATAATTTTATCAAGAACAGGGCTCAACAACGCCTAAAATACTTGATATCACTAGGCGTTGTCAGACGGCACCAACTATAATGACTGGATCCGCAACATCAAAATGGCTCTAAGGTTTGAACATAAAGAGTATGTTCTAGAAACCGAGCTTGTTGATGTGGACACTGAAACCGCTACTCCCGAAGAGATCGCTGCATACACTAAACACTCTGATGATGCAACCAAAGTGGCCTGCATCATGATCGCTACTATGAACCCTGAACTGCAGCATATCTATGAGGACTATTGGCCTTACGAGATGCACAAAGAGCTCGCAGAAAGGTTCCGCAAGCAAGAGCGCATCGAGAGGCGTGAGGTTGTAAAAGCTTTCACTAACAGCAAGCCCAAGGAGGGCGAGTCCATCTGTGCACATGTGCAGAGGATGCATGGTTACGTGGAAAGGCTTAGAAAGCTGGAAATGCCAGTTCATGAGGATTTAGCAGTTAACATAGTGCTGAACTCCTTACCCAGTTCTTATGACCAGTTCACACTGGCGTATCATTTGAACAACAACCAGGCAAACCTAGCTAAGTTACACCGCATGCTTCGGACGGCTGAGGACGGGATGAAGGGAAAAGCTGTGCTCCCTGTCAACCCGCCTGCCCTGGCTATTGGCTCCGGAAAGGGAAAGAAACGGAAAGGCCCTCATAAGCAGAACTGGAGGGAAAAGACTCACGTCGGGTCATATAGCGGTGCCCCGAAAGGTAAGTCTTCCGGAATTCCACATATTCGGAACCCCAAAGAGGCCGACTGCTTTTACTGCAAGCAGAAGGGTCATTGGAAGAGGAGCTGCCCAACGTATCTGCAGGATGTCAAGGACGGTAAAGTGAAACCGTCACAGGCAGGTACGTATTCTATATCTAATAACTCATCTTTTTCCCGTTCATGGGTCCTTGATACAGGATGTGGTTTTCATATCTGTTCTGATTTGCAGGGCCTAGAGGAAAGTAGGGAACTGGAGCATGGCAGACTGAACCTGGTCATGGGCAATAGGCGAACGTCACCTGATACCAAGATCGGTGTTTATGGACTGATGCTGAGCAGTGGAGTTAGATTAGATTTACATAATTGTTGCTATGCGCCAGATATGGCAAAGAACATAATTTCTTTTCATGCACTATTTAGACAAGGCTTTTATTATGAGTTTAATAAATTGAATGGTTCAATTTCAGTTTTCAAAAATGATGTTTTTATATTTAATGCTATGCCTTGTGATGGTGTTTATGAATCTATTATGTGTGTTGATAATTATGGTAAAAATGTATTAGCCATTGATGCTTCAAGCGGTATAGAAAAGGTGTAACATCCCAAAATTTTAGGGTAAAATTAAAAAAAATTTAAACGAACACTTCAATATAAGAAAAGCCACTTAATTAATTTTGATAAAATTCCATAACTTATGAGTTTAATGAAAACATCCTAGGATTAACAAAAGTTAATGAAATCACAACATAGTAGAACATCCATTCAAAAACAGTCCTCCAATGAAGCAGCACAGTGTATACACGTCACGCCTTGCCATCCATGGTACCTGATGTACCTGAAACAGTAGTTTATATAGGGAAAGGGTAAGCACGGAGCTTAGTGAGTTCCTCAAAATACCATACAATCCATCACATAACATACAACACATCATAACCATTCATATGTCTGTGAGACTCGCGGGCTATCCCTGTTCCGCTGAAGACTCACGGGCAGTTCCCGTTCTGTCTTATCGCTCGCAGGCTTCTCCCGTTTCGTCTAATGACTCGCAGGCTATTCCCGTTCCGCCTATTGGCTCGCGGGCTATCCTGTTCCGTCCACAAAAAATCATTATCATAGCAATAATTCATACAATTATCATAACAGGTAAGATCACCTTAGTCTAACATATCTTCTTTCCTACGCATGCAATATCACCTATAGTATAGTGAGAAGACTCACCTGATTATAGTTGACTATATCGTTTATCTTTCTCGGCTTTGTATTTCCTTCAACTTTAACTGTTAACATAATAAGAAATCTATCATTTCTTAATCCTTAACTATATTATAGTCGCATCATTAAACCCTTCAATAATTCCAATATGATACTCCATGATTTATCAAGTAAAGAACGGCCAGGTAGAAGATTAGATGGGGTGGTAGGATCCTTTCAGCATTTTAGCCTTTCGGAAAATCCAACAACCAGATCCCAAGTAATCAGCCTAGTCACCGTCCTCGTAAGTAAATCAATCGGTATTATTTTTGGAAATTACGAATTGTTATAATAACGACATTTTAAGGTTTTTGTTTACTATTGTTAGAAATGAGTATAATATAACATATGTTATACTTATTAAATATTCTACTTCTTAACAAAAACTAATTTACAATACCTAATTAAGCTATAGAAAGGTTTGTAGTCACCTTATGACTAGTCGTCAAGATCTATAACTCCTTCGTTAGGCTTTTGAGCTTCCTTCCGCTCACTTGCTTACACTCCAGTGCTTAGAAACCTCTATATATTGGATTGAGATTTAGTTGTGTGGTTTATGAGATGTTTTGAGGGGTATTTATACTTGAATTCTTGAATAAAAAATGGCATGACACTTTTGACAAAAGATTTTAATAATATAACTTTGTTGAAATTAATACCTTCTAGAATCAGTCTGTTCAAGACTGGTTTAGCCGACTTTAAACCCATGAAATTCACGTTTTTATTTGATATTCCAGAAATTTATCTCAATACCTTTCTAGGGATGTATTTTACGTATTTATATGATTTTTCTATGATTTATTATGAATTTTTGAAAACATACTATCTAATCTGTCAATTCCGAACTAATCAGTAAAGATTGCATTTTTTACCATATATAATGTCATTTTCAAGCTTACTATTATTTTTGGTAATTATACTAAACTCAATTTGTAAACTTTGTGCATTGGTTTGAGGTCCAAACGAGTTTCCTAGAATTAATTATGATTTTTCTAAAAACGACACAAAATGCTGAATTTCATATGAAATTGTAACTAAAGTTTTTCTTAGCTTTATAACTACCAACATCATATAATTCCTAACACTCTTATTTTAAGTATATGTTATAATCAGGATACGGGTCTTACAAGTCTCCCCCACTTATTTGGATTTCGTCCCGAAATCCGCATTCTCGAACGCCTCTATGTATTTCCCATTGAGTCCTTATGTCCTTCAAAAATCCTCCTCGTCTTATTGCCGAACCTTTACAAGATTTAATTATCTTTCCCTTTCAACATTCACATACCACTGTAATAATGCTTAAGGTCCTATTATTCTCATTCACTCTATACTTCTTTTCTTCTAATTACTCTAGATGTACAAAAAAACTCTAACTGTTTCTCACAGTCTCACACATCGACTTGACTGGCTACTATCTACAGTACATATTTAGTACTTTCTAATCTACCTATATACATAGTTAACCTAGTTAACTTGAAACACCTAATTTTTAACACTATTTAGTATTTATATGAATTCGTCATACTTCAACACACATTTGCCTCAATTCAACATTTCTTTTAAATACTTTTTGGCTAAATAAGTCTATTTTTGTAGAATCTCCAAAATTTTGTGTTCCACCGAAATATAGAATTTACATCATCTTTTGTAAGTTTTTTTTTTTTTTTTTTGGAGTACTGAACACTCTTTAAACTATTTCCATTATATGGAGACATAAAATTTTGTTTTATTTCAAAAGTCTCTTTATTATCTCGTTCTCACCAGAGTCAAGCAGAGAATTTTGAAAAAATGTCACTTGGGGTAGTGAAAAGTCGCATCTACTGTAGTTAGTTTGAATTTCGGTAATTAAAACGTGAGGTGTCCTTTCAGTTCCGTGTGTCCTTTCGGTTCCAGCTGCAAGATACTATATATACAGGTATGTAGTATCATTCATTTTCAGTCTCATCCTCTCTTATCACTAGTTTGTTCGTAAACGAACTCATATTTAAAGCCGAGTCATGGAAAACATATCTTCAATGGGCGATCTGTCGAACCCTGGACCTGGTTTTCCGCAAGGAGAGGGTACTTCAAACCAAGCATTCTTAATAGAGTTTGGTGACTCTAACATTCTAGACATATATCATCCATACTTCGATTACCTTTCTAATGTTTTGTTTGATTTTGAATTATGGTACAGTCTTCCAGATATACTACCAATAGAGCATCTCCACGATGAGCCGGAAATTTTTCCCGAGTTGAACATTAACTCAGATGATCCGGTGCATGCATCTGACTTTGCACTTGATCAGACTCCATGCCTTCTACCAGGTTAAATTCTTTTGAATGATCCATTTATAAGTATTCCATTTTTTTATCATTTGACATGTGTTATTTGTAGACCCATTTGTGGATGGTCTAACTGAGTACAATCCATTCATGGACGTGCACCCAACAAGCAGTGAGTTTGTCCCCATGAATCAAGAATTCATGGCTGGTATTCAGGATGAGAATCAATTACAGAGGACTCATAACATAAATATTGAATTGAATCCCGAGTTTGGGGTTGGTTTTCAATATCAAGATCATCTTCGGTTGATTCAAAGGAATCTAGAAGGATTTCAGAATCCTGAGATTTTAGTTGAAAACCAACAATTATTACCGATAGAGGCCACTAATTTTGATGAATCAATGTCCATCTTTGGGTCAAAAAATCAGGATCATGTTCAAATGATCCAGAATGATAACAATACAATTGGATTTGAACCTTCTAGTTCAGAAAACATAGCAGGTGGCAGTGGAAGAGGTTTCAGACATTTATTAAGTAGGGAAATAATATCTGAACACTTTAACGAACCAATTGAGAAAGCTGCGAAGGAACTCAACATTGGAACGACACAATTAAAAAAACGCTGTAGAGAATTAGGTATCAATCATTGGCCCCATCGACAACTTACGAGTTTGCAAACCCTTATTGATCGTGCTGAGGTAAAGAACTACATTTTTTTTAATTCCTTTATATCATAAGGTTGAAATTACTAAAGTTATTTGTGCCACAGGAATTTGGTAATGAATTTATTGAGGCAACAGAATTATCGGGAGATTTAATACCCAACCTAAAAAAAGAAAAAGAAGCGATAATTGAAGGGTCACAATCGGGTCTAACAGACGGCACAAAGAAGTTAATACAAGCTGCTCATAAGGTTGTATTTAGGAAAAGAAAAATTCAGGAAAAGGGGGAAACTTCATCAAGAACTCATACACAGCAGCAATCTCTGCCATCTAATTCTGGTATGAGTAGTATTAACCCTGGTTTACTCGAGTCTTCGAGTGAGGAGAATTTTTGAGGCTTTGTAGGTGACCTAGCCTGGTTTCCTCCTTCTTATAGCTACCCCAACTGGTTCCGAATTAGAGCCCTTCCTCATCACTGCCCTACTTACACACGCCCCAAATGGGTCAATATTTAGCCCCTAATCACGGGGTTACGTGTTCCAACCCTATCGAGACCCCATACCTTGGAGCTCCTCCTCCAATAACTGAAAGCATACCCCTTCCAAATCCTCAAGAAGGTACAAGTCAACCTAATGATGACAAATATTGGAGTGTAGAAGATCTTTTCTCGCTTCTTTCTGATTCTCCGGTTTAGGTTAGTAGTTCTGTAAACTTTTCTTAATGTATTAATATAAAGTTGTAGTAATGAATTAAATATATTGACGTGTTACTATAATTTTAATAATTTCATCGATTCAATATAATATTCATGTTGTTCCCTTAATTTTGTATTCCTCCCCCACTTGGACTAAAGTCCAAGTCTGTTTATTCGATTTATAATTTTTTTACGAGCCCTTACTCTCGAACAATAACCAAGCCCACTCTGCTCAGCCAAAAACTTGCATTAGGGGCAAACACCATCTCAATAAACATGTTTCGATAATGTAAAGACGTTTACATCAACCACCATATGTTACTTATCCGCTTGCGACCCTAGTCAACACATCTATCGTCAGTTACCTCAATCACGAGCGAGTGATCCAGACTCTCAACCCACACGACCTGATCAATCACTCAAGCAAGATCAATCAAGGGTAGGTAACCCTACTATTACACAGCACTAGGCATGTATAGAGTCGACTCAAAAATACCCGCTATCATCTCAAGCGCCGCTTGCACCTCTTTGATCGTGAGTTGGAAAACTCACCCTTGCATCCTCTAGTCCCTGTCTGACTTGTGCGTCCATTAGTTGCATGAAAAATAGCTACCACAATAGCACTTTGACATTCTCCCTTTCAACAGTCTTTAAGCTCAGTAATCAACTTAAGCATGATCAGTCTAACCAAACTGGTATGATCACATCTTAATTGTTCCTACTGAACCTCACAATCAACATTCAACAATCGAATGGATAAAGGTTTACCACATTACACTAGCATTTAAGTCAACTATGCTAGACACTCACATACTCAGCTCCTTGGATCCTTCGTGACAAACTCCCGACTCAAACGCAGATCCTGTGCTTTCGATAGTAGGAGCTCTACTACTACCTTCCACACCTATCCATGTTCGTTCCAAGACCCGTCTCGAAATATCCAATTCGCTTCTCACCGATAATTTTAACACATATATTCCCTTACAAGGCATATGTCAACCCTTCTAGGAATACTTGGAATCCCACCCCCACCCTGCTGTTCTAACTAAGACGGAACTTCCTCCAGTGATGACAGGTTGTTTCGCGAACGTAGTTGTATACAATATCGAACTAAACAGTCTTTCAAATAAGAGAATCTTCCCTAAGGCAACAACCAAACAAGGAACATGCAATAAGGTCTACTCACACATTCTATGACTATTCAGTCCATATTGTATACAACTTAGTGTAAATCTCTAAGCAACCTATCGGCACTAGCATACAGTTCTATTAGCAAATAGCAGATAATAATACAACAATGTGTGATCTCCACCAGGCATTTCAGCAAACATATACCATATGTTTTTTTAACATTTACAATATTAAATACTTAACCCTTTTCTCATACTGGCGTTGGCTGGAGGTACACACTGTGTCTTCAGTTCACCCTTCATAAAACATCTTTCTTTCGTAAAAATGTTTTAAGAAAACTCTTAATATGCCTTGTGATGGTGTTTATGAATCTATTATGTGTGTTGATAATTATGGTAAAAATGTATTAGCCATTGATGCTTCAAGCGGTATAGAAAAGGCATGTCTGTGGCATTGTCGCCTTGGCCATATAAACAAGAAACGCATCGCCCAACTCCAAAAGGATGGAGTATTGGAATCATTCGACCTCGGGTCGGATGATGTATGCGAATCTTGCTTACTTGGCAAGATGACAAAATCACCATTCAAAGGTTCCTTTGAAAGAGGTGAAGGTCTGTTGGATATCATACACACAGATGTGTGTGGTCCCTTCAGAACAACCACTAAAGATGGCACGCGGTTCTATGTGACCTTTACCGACGATTTTAGTAGATATGGGTATGTCTACTTAATCAAGAATAAGTCGGATACCTTTGAAAAGTTCAAAGAGTTAAAGAATGAAGCGGAAAATCAATTGGGCAGAAAGATAAAGATGCTTAGATCCGACAGAGGCGGTGAGTATCTTAGTATCGAGTTTCTCGATTACCTCAAGGAATGTGGAATTGTTTCACAGTTGTCGCCTCCAAGAACACCTCAGTTGAATGGTGTTGCAGAGAGAAGAAACCGAACCTTGTTGGACATGGTTCGTTCCATGATGAGTCGAGCCTCACTTCCAATCCATTTATGGGGGTATGCCTTAGAGACTGCCGCCCATATCCTAAATCTTGTCCCAACCAAGAAGGTTGCGAAAACACCGCACGAGATGTGGACGGGGAAAGTTCCCTCGTTGGCACACATCAAAGTCTGGGGCTGTGAAGCATTCGTGAGACGAGATACTTCAGATAAGCTCACAGAAAGAAGTGAGAGGTGTTACTTCATCGGATACCCAAAACAGTCTTTTGGATACTTGTTCTACAGACCAAGCGAGGACGTGGTCTTTGTAGCGAGACGGGGGTTCTTTCGAGAGAGAGAGAACTCATATCCAAAGAGGACAGTGGGAGTACGATCGATCTCAAAGAAATTCAGGAGACGCCCGATGAAACAACCTTGGAAGAAACTAGCAACCAACATGAGGAAGAAGTTCCTGTTGGACCCACCGACATTTCGTTGCCCCTAAGGCGTTCAGGTAGAGTTAGCATACCGCCCGAGTTCTATGGTTTCCATATTACTTCGGACGAAGACACGTTAGTCAGTGATCTTACATTGACTAATTTGGATGAGCCAGCTAACTACCGTGAAGCAGTGGCAGGCCCCGAGTCTGCAAAATGGAAAGAGGCAATGGACAGCGAGATAAAGTCCATGTATGACAATCAAGTTTGGAACTTGGTTGACAATGTACCGGGTCGAAAGACAGTCGGATGCAAGTGGATCTTCAAAAAGAAGACTGACATGGATGGAAAAGTGCATACTTATAAAGCTCGGCTGGTTGCGAAGGGATTCACTCAAACCCCGGGGGTTGACTATGATGAAACCTTCTCACCAGTAGCCAAGATTAAGTCAATCAGGATAATGCTTGCCATAGCTGCGTTTCATGATTATGAAATCTGGCAGATGGATGTCAAAACCGCTTTCCTTAACGGGAAACTGACTGAAGATGTTTACATGAGTCAGCCAGAAGGTTTTGTAGACACTAAGCACCCTGATAAAGTATGTAAGCTTGAAAGATCAATCTACGGGTTGAAGCAAGCATCTCGCAGTTGGAATCTTTGCTTCCATGAGAAAGTCAAAGAGTTTGGCTTCTCTAGGAGTGAAGATGAGTCCTGTGTATATGTCAAGGCTAGTGGGAGTATAGTCACTTTCTTGGTGTTGTATGTTGATGACATACTGCTCATGGGAAACGACATTCCGACCTTGCAGAATGTTAAGGCTTGGCTCGGGAAGTGTTTCGCCATGAAAGACCTAGGGGAAGCTGCTTATATTCTCGGGATAAGAATACTTAGAGATAGAAAGAGAAAATTGATAGGCCTAAGCCAGTGTACATATTTGGAAAAGGTGTTAAAGAGGTTTAACATGGAAAGTTCCAAAAGGGGAGAGTTACCAATCCTAAGTGGTGTTAAATTGAGTAAGACTCAAAGCCCGAGTACCGATCAGGAAATAGTTGAAATGAGTCGGGTACCTTATGCTTCGGCAGTAGGGTCGATCATGTATGCTATGACATGTACTCGTCCCGACGTATCCTATGCACTAAGCATGGTTAGTCGGTACCAGGGTAATCCTGGAAAAGCACATTGGATTGCAGTCAAGAACATACTCAAGTATCTGCGAAGGACAAAGAATATGATATTAGTCCTTGGTGGCAGTGATGAGTTAAAAGTGAGTGGATATACAGATGCCAGTTTCCAGACAGATAGGTACAGTGGACGGTCCCAGTCGGGCTGGGTATTTCTTTTGAACGGTGGAGCGGTCACTTGGAAAAGTTCCAAGCAGGAAACGGTGGCTGATTCAACGTGCGAATCAGAGTACATCGCAGCGAGTGAAGCGTCTAAGGAGGCGGCTTGGCTGAAGAATTTCATCGGGGATCTTGGAGTTGTCCCGAGCATTCAGGAGCCGGTGGAACTTTTCTGCGATAATGAAGGAGCGGTCGCCTTGGCAAAGGAACCGCGAGACCATGGAAAGTCCAGGCATATCGAAAGAAAGTACCACTACATTCGACATCAAGTAGAAGAAGGGCACTTACTGCTTAAGCGAGTATCATCCGAGGACAATCCTGCAGATCCTTTGACTAAGGCTCTGAATAGGATCAAGCACAATCAGCATGCTCAGAGCATTGGATTAAAGGATGATGTTAGTTTTAGTAATTAGATAGATTAGAAACTTGTAACAGTATAAATGTAATTGACTCGGTGATTTTATAATAGAGATTTATAAATGAGTATGGTTACTGCCTTTGTCAATTGTTTATTTCTGTGTTTCTATATTTGCATGTTTAACTTCCTTAATAATTAGATTATTTAAAACTCCACAGTCGATCATACTGTTAGGAAGTAAGTATGAACTAAGACTGTCATGAATTGGTTGCAGACTATCTAAAGAGTTAGACATTGCAGTAAGACTGCTGCAACGTTCATGAGTACTTAGAAATAGAGATTTGAGTATTGGATAAACCTGCGCTTAACGGATTGCTTCATGGATTATATCACGAGCAATGTTAAGACGATAATATCCGGTGATCTTTAAGTGGAGAGATATGATCTATTATTTGCAATACAAGTGCTTATTGACAATACGAAATCGCGCCAGTAACTCGGTGTGACATCCGCCTAAAATGGATTCGGGTCAACCCAAACTAATTGGAAATTTAATAAACCCTACTCGAGATTTCTTGACGCTAATAGGATCAAAACCCTTACACTACGATATAAATTGACGTTAATAGCAATATAGCATAGTATAACGTTATACCTATAATCAAATTAAATTATGATATCATATTAAAATCAAATCCAAGTATGATGCTCTAATTAAATTAAAAAAAAAATCAAACTTGAATGCTATAATTAAACTTCAAATCAAAGTAGATTGTTATAATAAAATAATAACCTATTTTTTTATAAAACTCTATTTTTATAAACACTACATTAAATTTTATAAAACTCTTAAGATGCTTGTGTTAGTGGGGAATTATGAAGACCACCAAAAGTAAAAGTTTATTCTCATTGTCTCCCACTCACACCTCCCATCATCTTTTCTTTCACTTTTCTCTCAACACATTATTCTCATCACCACTCAAACCATATCTATTCTTTCTCTCACCCTCAATCTCGAAATTCCTCCTAGAAATCTTCATATTTCAGCCAAGAACACTCCAATATACTCAAATCTTCATCCCTCTTGAAGCATTCATCAAGGTATGTTGTTAAAAGTCTCAAATTCATGAATGAAACAAATTAAATCCACCAAACTATCTAAAACTCATTTTATGCACAAACCTGATTTTTCTCAGGATCCCATCAATAAAATAAGAAGTTCTGGAAATTTTCAGAAAATAACTTATTTTTATTGAATTACTATAATTATTGCAATAAAATAGGGCAATAATTCACATAAAATACTTTTTGCAGTCAATAAATTCTGGGAAAATTTTGGAACAACCCATATATTGAGTAAAGTGGATTTATAAAGTTTCATGCATTTATATTACTGTTTGATGCTTATTTTGTATTTTATTTTGTTGTAGATAAATAAATTGCAAAATATAGTTATGTATGTTACAAACTAGATTTTATATTTTTCGCACCTTATTAACATTTTAAAGACTCCATGACAAAATTTACAGATTTTTGTAAGAATGTTTGCTTATTTTTCCTGATTTAATGATTATTTAATGGTTTAATGAGATTATAAATAGCTACACATGTCCAAAAATTATAAAACCTTATCAGAATATCATATATAACATGTTAATCATAAATAAAAAGTCTAATGAATTTCTCTTAATATTTTCCTATTATTTATGATTTTATTGATTAGTTAATAATGAAAAACATAAGAAATACTTCCCATAGTCCAAAATATCCAAAATATTTACAGTAGGCGCAATATAATGTTAGAAAACTATGGTTAATTTTACAGAATTGTTGGGGTTCATTTATTATTTTTCCTAGATTTTGTTGTTGTTTAATCATTAAAGTATTAAATAAATACTAAAACAGTTCAGAAAAATATGAAAATTTTACAGTAATTACTATTTTATGAATTAATGATTTACTAATAATTTCAGAAATTTTCAATACTTTTTACTATTTAAAACCATTTTCCTAAGTATTTAAGCATGTAAAAATGCATTTTAATGATTATTCAATATAAATAATTGTTAAAATCTGTAAATACTTATGATTGGGCAAGTTATTATTTTAATAAGAAATTATTAAAATCTTTCCTAAATTGAAAATATAAATTAATTATGCAATGTAATTAACTCAATTTAAAATTCATTTAACAAATAAATACCTTAATATTCAAATCAAAATGGATTATTGTTAATTCATCTAATATAAGAATATGTGTCTAATTATTTTATTAATATTTCATTCCCGTTTAGCTGTTCCTAAACCAAAACTATTAATTATATTAGGTTCTACGACATTTTGACCCGGGCCGTCTATCGTACGACACGCGTATTCCGTTTGGACTAAAGTGAGTAATCTACCCCATATTTTATAATTTTCAATACTTTTGGGGTGTATCATGTGGTTTTAATATGTTCCAACTTTATTTTATTATTTTTCACCATTGAGACATTTGTTGGGACATTTATACATGAATCATTATTTGTATAATTATTGTTTGTTTACGCTACATGTACTTGTAGTGCATTACAATTTTTAGTCTAATCTCCATGATTATGCCCGTATTCTTGAGGTACGTTATGGACAATAATAGTGCTATTGGGTTGACCACCCCGCCTTGGGACGCTAAGGTGATTGATTGCACATGGTTGAGTGTGTATGATGATTAGATGCTCCATCCTATATATATATACATATATATGTATATATAGGGTGAGGACTTATTGTTGTTGTTATCATTTGTTAATCAATTTTTGATTTATAAACTGTTATCTCAATAACACTTGCTTGCCAACTTCAACAGAAAACAAATTTCAAATTATTCAAACTCACAATTTTCTTTAATAAAACTAGATTACTCACCAACTCTCGTAGTTGACCTGTTTTTACCCATGATGCAGATTTGAAGAATGAAGTTGATGAAAAGTAGGGTTTACCTTAGAAACCCACAAGACTATTTAAATTTGATGTAATAAATGTTATTGTATTTTGATTTGTATTTGTATGTTGTGGATCTTGTTTGCATACTTAGTACTTAATTGAATCTAATCATATTATAACATAGTTGTCATGAGACTTTGAACAATATATCACGCCTTGATCGATTCCGCCAAGGATCGGGGTGTGACAGATTGGTATCAGAGCCCTTGATTATAGGGAATTAGGTTAATTGCCTTGACCTAGTCTATAGCCTCTAGGGTCCTCTCGTATGCTAGTTTATAAAATGCACACACAACTGCATGCAATTCGCACTTAGAAAATCCTAGGAATACCTTTGTGTGCTAATTGCTCCCTTATGTGCTTACGTATTATTCCCGACACTTATATGTGTGCATACACTTGTGAATTTTCTCCTCTTTCTCTTAAAATCACACACATACTCAAATGGTTTCAAAATAAAAATTTATATACATATATATTCCTTAGAGCTCATAGGAAATTAAAAGTCATCCACTCTAGTTGGGTAGGATCAAAGTAATGGACGCGTAGTAACTGGAAGGGGGAGGTGCCGGTAGCCTGAAAGTCCTGACTAGGTAAGCATTCGTATACATCTCAATCAACCGAGGGACCAGTTTGCTTACCTGGGGACCAAAGGCGAGAGTTCCCAAACCTATAGGCCAAAGCGCGTTATTCACATTACTTTTGAGCCATCAAAATACGACCTTATCAAACATATCCGAAAGGATACACTCCAAAATGGCCAACTCATTGGACTATTAAGTTCCCTAATGGGCCTAGAAGTGGGAAAAACATGTGAAAACTTAGTATTGTGGGGGCCCACGCAATTGCTACATGCTTCACATTTAGTACCCATGGAAAGCCCAAAAGGTGCCCAACACTCCTAACAATGGCCCAACAAGTGTTTTACAATCATTTTACCCAATAATGTCTACAAACTTAATTTCCATAATCAATTTACAAAAAACTCACAAGTCCATATGTGTGTTTCTCATAGATGGCATTACGACCCCCATACGCTGCTCGCAGCAACCGAAGGCTAGCCGCCCTTATCGCTAAGGAGGTAGCAAACGTCATCCCAACAATTGCAACCCAACTTCAAGATCTTCAGCCGCAAGCTCCAGCAACCACTCCTCGTTGCTCGTTTAAGCACTTTCGTAACTGCAATCCGCCTTACTTCAAAGGCATCGATGGTGTCACCGCACTCCTTACATGGATCGAAGAAATGGAGAGTACTTTCATCCATAGCGAGTGTTCTGAGGACCTGATGGTCCGTCACGCCACAGGGTGCCTCCAAGGTCATGCTCTTACCTGGTGGAACCTAGAAAAACGGGCAAAAGGAGAGGCTGTTGCCTTGGGAATGACCTGGTCAACACTAAAGGAACGCATGATGGAGAAGTTCTGCCCTGACAGCGAATTGCAAACTCTCGAGGAGGAATTCTGGAATCTGAAACAGGTGGGAGGCGACAACGCGACCTACACAAATAGATTCCATGATCTCTCAAGACTCCTACCTCACATGGTTCAACCTATGAAAACTGCAATACGCCGCTACATCAAAGGGTTACCGTGCCAGATCCGTGATTCGGTGACCAGCAGCAGGCCATCTACCCTGGAATCCGCTATTGAAATAGCAGGTCAACTCAACGAGGACAATGTGAACGATGGTGTCCTCCCACGCAAGGGTTTAAAGATGGCAACTGAAAATCCGACCCTTGAGACTCCCCTAATTGTCAAGTCCGAGTCCTCACACCGACACGACAAAAAGAAGCGGAAAATCCATCACCACAACCATGCTGTTATTACCCCTGTCACTCCTATCACCCAAGTCACCTCACAAGCCCAACCAAACAAAAAGCCGTATACTGGACCTCACCCCCTCTGTAACCACTGTAACTATCACCATATGACCACCAGCCCGTGTCGCCTTTGTACGACTTATGGTCGCTATGGCCACTTGGCGGACACTTGTCGTGCACCAAAAACTCAACGACCATTCGCTCTACCCTCAAATCAGCAAACACAAACCCGGTATCCAACTGGAACATGCTTCAATTGTGGTGACCCCACCCATTTCAGAAACACGTGTCCTAGGCTAGTCAATATCATCAACACTCAAGCCCAGGCAAATCCAACAATGCAGGTTCTAGCTCCCAAAGTCCGAGCCTTTGTCATTACCGCAACCCAAGCACAAACCAATAATAAGGTCGTAAATGGTACGTTTCTCATAAATGACTGCTACGCTTCAGTACTTTTTGATTCAGGTGCCGATAAAAGTTTTGTGTCTTTGGAATTTGAGCCCATACTTCACACACCTCGCACGATTCTTGATGAGTACTTTACCGTAGAAGTCGCCAATGGAAAATACGTTTCACTCAATGCAGTCATCCAAGATTGCACTTTCGATTTTAGCGGTCATAAATTTTCCGTCAATTTAGTTCCTATGGAACTTGGTAGTTTCGACATCATCGTGGGAATGGATTGGCTATCCCAAAACCATGCTGAAATAGTATGTTACGAGAAGTTCATTCGTATTCCTCTTGCCGACGGTCAAAGTCTTCGTATTTATGGCGAGACTCATTCGAAAAAGCTTAGTCTTATGTCATGTACTCAAGCTCGATCATATCTACGTAAAGAATACATGGCTTTCTTAGCCCATGTGGTGGAAACAAAGGTCACAGAAAAGAAGATCGAAGATATTCCGATTGTACGAGACTTTCCCGATGACGTATCTGGACTCCCTCCAGTACGTGAGCTAGAGTTCCGCATCGATCTCGTTCCTGAAGCTGCTCCCATAGCCAAGTCTCCATATCGGTTGGCTCCAACCGAGATGCAAGAATTGGCTAGTCAGCTCCAAGAATTAACTGATAAGGGATTTATCCGCCCTAGTACTTCACCCTGGGGAGCCCCGGTTCTTTTCATCAAAAAGAAAGATGGTTCGTTTCGTATGTGTATCGATTATCGGGAGTTAAATAAATTGACCATCAAGAACCGATATCCGTTACCTCGGATCGACGACCTTTTTGATCAGCTTCAAGGAGCTTCATGCTTCTCAAAAATCGACCTCCGCTCGGGTTATCACCAACTTCGAGTACGGGAAGAAAACATCCCCAAAACCGCTTTCCGAACCCGTTATGGTCATTACGAGTTCACCGTTATGCCTTTTGGCCTAACGAATGCCCCTGCCGCATTCATGGACTTGATGAATCGGGTATTTAAACCTTATATCGACCGTTTTGTTATCGTCTTTATTGATGACATCCTCATTTACTCCAAGACAAAGGCAGACCATGAAAGACACCTTCGTCTAACTCTCCAAACATTGCAAGGAAATCAGCTTTATGCCAAATTTTCGAAATGCGAGTTTTGGTTAAATGAGGTACAATTCCTCGGTCATATTGTAAGTGACAAGGGTATTTTAGTCGATCCCGCAAAAGTTGAAGCAGTTAAGAATTGGAAAGCCCCACGTACCCCCAAGGAAATTCGGTCATTCCTCGGTTTAGCTGGCTATTACCAGCGTTTCATTTCAAATTTCTCAAAGATCGCTTTACCGCTTACTTTTCTCACTTGCAAGGGTACGCCATTTGATTGGGGACCCAAGCAGGAAGACGCTTTCCAAACCCTTAAACAAAGATTGTGTGACGCTCCGATTCTTACACTCCCTGAAGGATCCGAAGATTTCGTGGTATACTGCGATGCCTCCAATCTCGGTCTAGGTTGTGTTTTGATGCAAAGGGGAAAGGTTATAGCTTACGCATCGCGACAACTCAAAATCCATGAAAGAAATTATACGACTCATGATTTGGAGCTCGGTGTCGTGGTTTTCGCTCTTAAAATTTGGAGGCATTACCTTTACGACACTAAATGCGTAATTTTCACCGACCACAAGAGCTTGCAACATATTCTTAATCAAAAGGAACTCAATATGAGACAAACACGATGGGTCGAACTCCTAAATGATTACGAGTGTGAAATACGCTATCATCCGGGCAAGGCAAACGTGGTAGCCGACGCGTTAAGCCGAAAAGAACATGCCAAAGCATTTCATCTAATATGTTCTCTTATCTTGTCCAATCTCAGCGACCGAATTCGAGGATCCCAACACTCGGAAATTACCAAAAATGACATGCCCACGGGAATTGATGGGGAGTTGGAAAGTAAATCTGATGGTATTTTCTATTATCAAGATCGCATCTGGATCCCAGATCGCGACAATCTTCGTACCTTCCTGATGGAAGAAATTCATAAAACTCGATATTCCATTCATCCTGGTGCTGACAAGATGTATCATGGCCTGAGAACCAATTATTGGTGGCCGGGAATGAAAAAGGATATTGCTTTATTCGTGGCCAAATGTCTTACATGTTCCAGGGTCAAAGCAGAACATCAACGACCCTCTGGACTATTGGTCCAACCGGTAATCCCCGAGTGGAAATGGGAAGCGATCGCCATGGATTTCGTAACCAAACTTCCCCGTACCACCAAGGGACACGACAGCATTTGGGTAATCATTGACCGTTTGACCAAATCCGCTCATTTCCTTCCCATCCGTGAACATTTCAAGGTCGAACAACTTGCTCGGATTTACATCGACGAGATAGTTAGTCGGCATGGCATCCCTCTCAGTATCATTTCAGATCGTGATGGGAGATTTCTCTCTCGGTTTTGGCAATCACTTCAAGCAGCCATGGGAACCCGCCTCGATCTCAGTACCGCCTATCATCCTCAAACCGATGGTCAATCTGAGAGGACAATTCAAACACTCGAATATATGTTGAGGGCGTGTGTCTTAGATTTCGGAGGAAACTGGGACTCCCATTTACCGTTGGTGGAATTCTCCTATAATAACAGTTATCATTCTAGCATCAAGATGCCGCCATTTGAGGCATTGTATGGTCGTAAATGTCGATCTCCTATTTGCTGGCATGAAATTGGCGAGTCCCACGTGATTCGCGCAACAGTGGATTCTCCAATCGTTGGTCCTGAGCTTATCCAGGAAACAACCGACAAAATCACTCAGATTCGCAATAACCTTCTCGCAGCTCGTAGCCGACAAAAGAGTTACGCCGACAAGCGACGCAAGCCGCTTGAATTTACCGTGGGTGACATGGTCATGTTAAAAGTGTCCCCATGGAAAGGTGTGGTTCGATTTGGACGCAAAGGTAAATTGGCACCACGCTATGTAGGCCCGTTCAAAATCCTGAAAAGGATCGGACCAGTAGCTTACGAGTTGGATCTACCAATAGAGCTTAATAAAGTTCACCCAGTATTTCATATAGCCAACCTCAAGAAGTGTTTAGCTGACGAGAACCTTCATGTTCCTCTCGAGGATATCCAAATCGACGAGACAATGTAATTTATCGAGAAACCCTTGGAAATTGCAGACCGAAAGGAAAAGCAACTCAAAAGAAGTCGCATTCCCCTGGTCAAGGTTAGGTGGCAGTCAGCACATGGACCCGAGTATACATGGGAGCATGAGGATCAAATGCGTACAAAATACCCGCAACTTTTCTCTTAAGGTACTATCTTCTTAAATTTCGGGACAAAATTTCCTAAAGTAGGGGAGACTGTGACATCCGCCTAAAATGGATTCGGGTCAACCCAAACCAATTGGAAATTTAATAAACCCTACTCGAGATTTCTTGACGCTAATAGGATCAAAACCCTTACACTACGATATAAATTGACGTTAATAGCAATATAGCATAGTATAACGTTATAACTATAATCAAATTAAATTATGATATCATATTAAATTCAAATCCAAGTATGATGCTCTAATTAAATTAAAAAAAAATCAAACTTGAATGCTATAATTAAACTTCAAATCAAAGTAGATTGTTATAATCAAATAATAACCTATTTTTTCATAAAACTCTATTTTTATAAACACTACATTAAATTTTATAAAACTCTTAAGATGCTTGTGTTAGTGGGGAATTATGAAGACCACCAAAAGTAAAAGTTTATTCGCATTGTCTCCCACTCACACCTCCCATCATCTTTTCTTTCATTTTTCTCTCAACACATTATTCTCATCACCACTCAAACCATATCTATTCTTTCTCTCACCCTCAATCTCGAAATTACTCCTAGAAATCTTCATATTTCAGCCAAGAACACTCCAATATACTCAAATCTTCATCCCTCTTGAAGCATTCATCAAGGTATGTTGTTAAAAGTCTCAAATTCATGAATGAAACATATTAAATCCACCAAACTATATAAAACTCATTTTATGCACAAACCTGATTTTTCTCAGGATCCCATCAATAAAATAAGAAGTTCTGGAAATTTTCAGAAAATAACTTATTTTTATTGAATTACTATAATTATTGCAATAAAATAGGGCAATAATTCACATAAAATACTTTTTGCAGTCAATAAATTCTGGGAAAATTTTGGAACAACCCATATATTGAGTAAAGTGGATTTATAAAGTTTCATGCATTTATATTACTGTTTGATGCTTATTTTGTATTTTATTTTGTTGTAGATAAATAAATTGCAAAATATAGTTATGTATGTTACAAACTAGATTTTATATTTTTCGCACCTTATTAACATTTTAAAGACTCCATGACAAAATTTACAGATTTTTGTAAGAATGTTTGCTTATTTTTCCTGATTTAATGATTATTTAATGGTTTAATGAGATTATAAATAGCTACACATGTCCAAAAATTATAAAACCTTATCAGAATATCATATATAACATGTTAATCATAAATAAAAAGTCTAATGAATTTCTCTTAATATTTTCCTATTATTTATGATTTTATTGATTAGTTAATAATGAAAAACATAAGAAATACTTCCCATAGTCCAAAATATCCAAAATATTTACAGTAGGCGCAATATAATGTTAGAAAACTATGGTTAATTTTACAGAATTGTTGGGGTTCATTTATTATTTTTCCTAGATTTTGTTGTTGTTTAATCATTAAAGTATTAAATAAATACTAAAACAGTTCAGAAAAATATGAAAATTTTACAGTAATTACTATTTTATGAATTAATGATTTACTAATAATTTCAGAAATTTTCAATACTTTTTACTATTTAAAACCATTTTCCTAAGTATTTAAGCATGTAAAAATGCATTTTAATGATTATTCAATATAAATAATTGTTAAAATCTGTAAATACTTATGATTGGGCAAGTTATTATTTTAATAAGAAATTATTAAAATCTTTCCTAAATTGAAAATATAAATTAATTATGCAATGTAATTAACTCAATTTAAAATTCATTTAACAAATAAATACCTTAATATTCAAATCAAAATGGATTATTGTTAATTCATCTAATATAAGAATATGTGTCTAATTATTTTATTAATATTTCATTCCCGTTTAGCTGTTCCTAAACCAAAACTATTAATTATATTAGGTTCTACGACATTTTGACCCGGGCCGTCTATCGTACGACACGCGTATTCCGTTTGGACTAAAGTGAGTAATCTACCCCATATTTTATAATTTTCAATACTTTTGGGGTGTATCATGTGGTTTTAATATGTTCCAACTTTATTTTATTATTTTTCACCATTGAGACATTTGTTGGGACATTTATACATGAATCATTATTTGTATAATTATTGTTTGTTTACGCTACATGTACTTGTAGTGCATTACAATTTTTAGTCTAATCTCCATGATTATGCCCGTATTCTTGAGGTACGTTATGGACAATAATAGTGCTATTGGGTTGACCACCCCGCCTTGGGACGCTAAGGTGATTGATTGCACATGGTTGAGTGTGTATGATGATTAGATGCTCCATCCTATATATATATACATATATATGTATATATAGGGTGAGGACTTATTGTTGTTGTTATCATTTGTTAATCAATTTTTGATTTATAAACTGTTATCTCAATAACACTTGCTTGCCAACTTCAACAGAAAACAAATTTCAAATTATTCAAACTCACAATTTTCTTTAATAAAACTAGATTACTCACCAACTCTCGTAGTTGACCTGTTTTTACCCATGATGCAGATTTGAAGAATGAAGTTGATGAAAAGTAGGGTTTACCTTAGAAACCCACAAGACTATTTAAATTTGATGTAATAAATGTTATTGTATTTTGATTTGTATTTGTATGTTGTGGATCTTGTTTGCATACTTAGTACTTAATTGAATCTAATCATATTATAACATAGTTGTCATGAGACTTTGAACAATATATCACGCCTTGATCGATTCCGCCAAGGATCGGGGTGTGACACTCGGTGCTATAAAATGCATTGTTGTATGTATTTGGACCCGCAAAAGTTATGGACATATGAGTCGAAACTTATCCGTCCCATGACCCGATGGGAAACAGATATCTGTAGGCCTCTCGATGATTTAGAAGTTGACTGAAAGTGTTGGCCAACCGGGACTTAATTAATGTGTTTAATTAGTAGTATCTAAAGTCATATGCAAATCAGAAATCGAGAAACAGAGTGTCAGACCAAGATTGATGTTAATCCATGTCTTGAGCCTGAAAATATCCTGTTGGACGGAGGATCATCAGATCACTTATCTTTGGACAGAACTGAATGGGTCAGAGTTCACACAATTAAAGTCATAGACTTATCCAAGTGGGAGACTGTTGGATTAGGTGTCTAAGCCATGACTTATAATTGTATTTATCTTATGATTAAAAGCAAAGTCCATTTGGGTTGCCCTCATAGATGGAGGATAGATATATAGTTCAGTAGAGAGAATAGTTGATTTATTAATTGTATAATAAATCAATAGAAATTAAGTATATGGTTTATTAATATATTTAAGTGTTAATATATTAATTAGAAACTATATTAATTAATTGAGATTTAATCTAAAATTAATTGGATTTAATTTAGAGATTAAACTAATTAATTAAAAGGTGCAGGGACTGGTTTGGCATTTATTCAATAGTTGAATAACTGACCAGGTAAAACCAGAGACCAAAAGTGGCGCCAACCTGGAGGCTCCTCCAGGGTTTGGCGAAACCCTAATTAGGGTTTTGGTAAGCCTGGTCCAAGTGGTCAAAAGCCTTGTCCAGTTGGAGGCTCCTTAGGGTTTCAGGTGTAACCCTAGGAGGCTATAAAAGGAACCCCCTGGCACCTCATATTCACGACATCTCTCTCTCTCTCTGTGTTACTCTGCTGGACTGATTCTTCCATCCCTTGGGTGTGACTTGCATTTGAGGCAGGATACTTTTGATGCTGCTTGAAAGGATCATAAGATCAAAGGTTGGTTTTCTTAATTCATCTTTAGAATTGAATTGTTTCCTTTAGGTTCTTAGTTCTAATCTTCATAGAAGAAAACATAGATCAATATTAGGGTTGCATGTGAACCTTAGGATTTTTTTTGTTCATTGATTGCATAGAAACCCTTCAATTCCTTGACAAAATCAAAGCATACTTATCAAAAGTGCGACTAGGATGTCGTGGACTTAAGTGGGGGAGGGTGTCACAAACCATGTATCTAGAATTTTCCGGAGTACCCACGAAGCTGCAAAAGTACAGTGGAATGACCCAGAAGATCTCGAAATGTCCTAGAGCTCTCTAGGACATCATAGAATAGTCTAGAGTATTACATATACTTGTAAATATGATGTAAGAATTCTCTAGAAGAGTCTTGTATGTTAAGGAAGACTAGAAGCATCCTAAAAAGAGGTGGAACTCACTTATAAATAGGTGTAGTGCTCATTTAAGGAAGCCCATTGGCGGAATATTGTTGGGGCAAGGGGGGGGGGGGGGGTTGTTGCTCCCCCAAAAAATTTGGTGCTTAATATAAAAAATTTATATTGTATGTGAAAACAAAATTATATGTTTCTTTTGACCCCCCAAGTAAAAAAAAGAAGAAGAAGGAAATAGATTTGCATTACGGTTCTTTTATTCAATTGCCGATTACGTAACGTATCTCTAAAACCCTTACCGTCGACTTCCTTTATCCAATTGCCGATTACACCATTACGGTTTACACGATCAAGATTCAAATGGATTAGATGAGAAAAAGAAGTCAAGAATTAAAGGTATGTTACAATACACGATCAAGAAATCAATTCAAATTGCTATTTTACGTTTACAATGGAATTGGATATTGAATTAATGTTTCGGCAATTAATGTTATTTAACTCTTATTTGATCATAATTCGTAGCCGTAACATACAATTTACAATGGAATTGCCGAATTGGATAATTGAATTAATGTTTCAGCAATTAATGTTATTTAACTCTTATTTGATCATGCTTCGTAGCGTAAGTTTGGTTTTGGTTTAAGGTAATCAATAATGTATTAATGTGATCATAAATTCATAAATTTTGTTTTGGTAAATGGTAGTTGTGTCATTCACTCATTCATATGAATTGAATCTCTTTTTTATAGCTACTGTAAGTCGTATTTTGCATATTTCTTTGTTTTGACTTTTGAGTCTAAAAACAAATATCTCATGCTTTGCTGCTTTGTGATACTAATACCGATTTAGGTATTAAAACACTTCGAGTCTCCGATTCTGCGGTTCCACCAATCGCCAATTCGACATTGTAAAGTTCAAAACACTGGATGCTTTTTACAAAAGAAAAGCAGCAAAAGCTCATGTCGACTTGTAAGAAAAATTCTATGTTGTTATTCATTATTTATGTTATAATAATTTCCCCCCCCCCCCCCTCCGGAACTATTTTTTCAAGTTCCGCCACTGAGGAAGCCATTAGAGAAGTTGTATTATAAGCTTTCATGGTCTCTTAATACATACTTACTTTGCATATATTAAAGTCTTGTAGATTTTGCCTATTGTTGTTCAATGTCCTTTGTTGCATCTAAGGATCAAAGTTAGCCTGACTTAGTTGGAAGCACACTAAGTGACACTTTGTGATCAGATCGACCCGTGACATAATGCTCAAATACCATAAAAAAAACTTGAAAAACAAGATATGCTACTATGAATGCTCTTGAAACGGAAAAATACATAGACAAATAGGTATATTGTTAGAAATTTGGTTGATGACATTTAGTCCCTATGTTATGGTTTGGTTCTCAAAACGACCGATTTACTTTTTTTTGTTTCCAACTCTAACCCCTAGAAATTCTATGACACGTTACAAAGATGTTTTCACCTTTACCTTATGAAAAATACAAAACAGCTTGAAATTCTGCATTAAGTTATACTCGCAATAAATTTTAACAATGGTTCTTCAACTTTGAAGAGAGAACGATAACTCAAATACAAATCAGATCTATGAGAAGTCAAGTGTAAATATTGATAATTATGGGGGTCTTACTAGAATCATCTTAGCTTCGATTACCCAAAAAAATACCACATTAAAGGAAAGCTCAAGAAAATTAAACGCGGAGTCTAGAAAAGATATTGATATGTCATCTTTAATAAAGATTGTAATAGATACATATATAAATTCACGTTATAAATTCTCACCAAGTTAACTTTTTATGCTTGAACATGTTTTTTTCTCGTTTAGATGTAAAAGTTACATAAAGATGGTTTTACTTTTTGGGATGATGTTTGTAAAACACATATTGTCTATATTGTTGAAGATATTTCTATAATTGTTTTCCATAAAAATTCACAATTAAAGCATATAATTGAGATCTTCTAATTTAAAAAATCTTATAAATATCTAGTAAGGTTAGATGTGATTTACCAATAATAATAGAATAAAAAGAAAGAAAAATTATGTTGTTTATAAGAGAACACTCAAAAAACCTAACTTATTATGTATTTGATGTTTTAAAAAAAATCATTATGCTATTTTCCTAAATACTAAATCTATTTAATATTTTCATTTTTGTTAAAAAAATGTACCACAACTGAATATCCCGATTGCATAGCCTATATAGTGTTAACAAAATGACATGACATCATTACTTTCAATTATAAAGTGTATGTGGAATTGCGATTATAGTTTTTGACTAAGTATGAAAAATATAATAGTTTGATTAAACATAAAATAATATAATTGTGAAGATAATATATACTTAATTCTATTTATGTCTTTTACGAGACTTAACTTTCAACCTCAATATATATATATATATATATATATATATATATATATATATATATATATATATATATATATATATATATATATATATATATATATATATATATATATATATATATATATATATATATATATATATATATATATATATATAAAATAGTGTACAATTGAGTTAGAAGCCCTTTTGATATTTCAATTTTAGATAACAACTTTAACTCGTTTACTTAGGCTATGGGGTGTGCTTGACGGGAAGAACGCGAAGAAGAAGCTGAGGTGGGAGAGAGAGAAAGGGAACAGCCAATAGGAAACAAGAACACTGCGTTCCTGGGTTGTCTTCCCAGGAACGTGTGAGGACGGAGGACGCGGGGACGCGGAGGAGGGGCGGTGTTTGGCCGCGTTCTAGGCGCCATCTCAGCAAGGACGCGGGTGTGCGTCCGGCACACCCTTCAGCCTTATGAGTAGAGGTGCACATTTGAACCGCTTTTTTTAAAAAACCGAATTGATTTTTTTCATAACTGGTTTTCGACTAACCGGTCCCGGTTTAATCGAACCGCCAGTCTTTAATCGGTTTCCCTTCAGCGCCTTCACCCGTTTTTATACCCCGGTTTTTTCCTCATGACCGTTAAAAAACGGGAATTTTTGAAACTTTGTTGTGTTGTGCTCGGTTTGTAGCCATTAGAAACCTCAAAATACTCATTTTACCCCTCTATGGTTAGTATATATAGATGTTGGTTCATTTGGTTTCAACACCTCGCAAAAAACGCTCAATATTCTCGACGTTTTTCGTATTCTCGACGTTTTTTCTAACAATTTCAAGATGGCTTCATCTTCTGCTTCCGCTTCCGTTGGTACTTCCGGCGGTACAAGATACTATATCATCGCTGATATCTTGGAAATCAAACCAACAACCCGAAACCCCGAAGTTTGGTCAAATTTCAATTTTTGCATTATGAAAGATGGGACGAAGAAAGCTCGATGCAAACGTTGTAGGAAGTTTTATGCGGGCGCAAGCAACTCAACGTTGAAGACACACAAAGATAGTGCATGCAAAGCGATCCAACAAACTAATACCGATACGACGCAAACTACTTTTGGATCGGACAGTGATTTATTTATTTACGACAACGATGCCGTACGAGAAGCGTTTGTCAAGTTTGTCATCTAAGAAGCACTTCCATTCGACCACTTCGACAACCCTCGGCTTACGAAAATCATCAAAACGAAACTTCAACCTCGATATACCGCTGTAAGCCGTACTACTCTTAGACGTGATGCTATTAGACTTTGGGACAAAGCGAAATCCGAAATAATTGTAGGATTTGTCGCTTACTTGTGACGTTTGGACCGCCCCCACGGAAATGCAAATTCCTATTTAGCCGTTATCGCACATTGGTTTCATCCCGATAGTTGGCTAATGATGAAACGGACCATTACTTTTAAAATTATTTGGTTATCCACATACCGGTGCAAATTTACTAAAAATTTTATTAAACGTTATGGCGGAATTTAAAATAGAAGATAAACTTTTTCAGTGTCCCTCGATAACGCTTCAAACAACACAAACGCCATCAACCGAATGAAATTAAGACTAAAACCAATTTTAGATGACCACTTTTTTTATATCCAATGTGTTGCACATATTATCAATATAAGTGTGCAAGCCGGGCTTTTTGTTTGTAATGAGTTAAGTATGAAATATAAAAACCTTTTGTACACATAAGTTATGAGTTAGCCAATTTAAAAATACAACACCTCTACCATTTAAGTGAGACAAATCAAATCTTCTATTGTAACGATTTCAATCGAAAACAATTGTACATGTATTTGACTTATCCAACCTCTTAAATTGTTTCTAAAAGATTATGTTATTTACTATAATAATTTACTGTTAATTTTATATTTAATATAGGGATTATTTATGAAAACAAAAAAGTATGAAAAGAAAATTTGAACTATATACATGCTACCGGACTAAGTTTGCTGGGAGCCTGAGCTCATTTGCCGACTGTTATTTATAAAGGCCAAATTTAATAAACACCGATGTAGTTTGTTACTTTTATACCATTGAGATTTTTTCTAGATTAATCATTAAGAGCTTTTATACGAAAAAAGCACTATATTTTTGCACTTTTTCTAGTTTAACCATCAAATTTTCATTTGTTCTAATAAAACCACCAATTTTTGGAAAAAATTTCAACTTGACCACTATAACCTAAAGAAGCCGGTAACAGTGGCTTCGATGAAACTTTTTACCAAAAATGGTGGTTTTTCCGAATCTTAAAAATTGTTGGTTAAACCGAATTTTTTGCAAAATATAGTGCTTTTTTCGTAATTAGACCTAGATAATGTTTACACTTTAATTTATATAATTACGGAAAAAACACTATATTTCATTACTTTTTCTGCTTAAACCATCAATTTTTCATTTGTTCTAATAAACCACCAATTTTTAGAAAAAGTTTTAGTTTAACCATTATGACCGGAAGAACCGGTAATAATGGCTTCACTAAAACGTTTTACCAAAAATTAGTGGTTTTTTCCAAATCTTTTAAAAATTGGTGGTTAAACCGAACTTTTGGCAAAATATAGTGCTTTTTTCGTAATTAACCCAAAAAAATACCGGTATTAGTTTTTTTTAGTAATAAATAAAAATATCTCTTATATAATCTATTTGAAATAGTCATTTAAAATAAAATTTTATTGTATTATATAAAAAATCATTTTAAGAAAAAGAATTTATAGGTAACGTCTCAAACATTCAAATTTTAAAATAGTATTAAAATATAAGGATGCATCAATAACATCAATAGACAATAGTTAAAGCGTCTAATAATTCATACATAAAATAAAATTTCTAAATATCTTAATATAAGATCCTTATCCGATCTTAAATTAAATCATTTAATCAGAACATATGTCAAAATAAGCAAGTTAGGCTTGAAAAGCCTAATGAACGTTATCGGGGTTAGACATTGTAATTTGCATTGAAGCTTGCATTGTGTAACACCCCTTTTTTAGGGTAATTAAGCGTCGACTATTTGTTTGCGTGTTTCAAAAAATTCAATTAGGTAAAATAATTAAAAGAATTTAATTCCAATTATAACAATAACAACAACAATAATAATAATGTCAAAGATAAATTAAAATTAACAATATTACTACTACTACTACTATTAATAATAATAATAATAATAATAATAATAATAATAATAATATCCTACAATTATAATTATAGGGTGGAATTTGTCAAAAAAAACCAAACTTGAAATTTTAGTTATTTGGCGCATGGGTTAAATAAGATTAATATGGCAAAGTTAGATGATTGTTTTTGCCAATTGACCAAAGATGCATGAAATCACTTTTTTTTGTTGGGCCGGTTCCTTCTCTAGTCACAAGAATTCTTTGTTTTGCTTTCCGAAAGGCTTGCATTTTTCCAGCTTAGCGTAGAGCCGTATATATACGCGACTTATACACTCAAACTCTATTAATTGCCCTAGTCGTGAAGGAAATTAGCGAGAAAAGAGAATGAGTGGGAGAGAGAGGAGAAGGATTCGGCCAGGTTTCTTGAAGTGTTGAAGGCCGTCGACCAAGTAGAAAAAGAAAGAAAAGGACCGCGTTTGATTGATAGGTAGGTGTTCTCCATGATGTATTGATGCGATGCGGCTTAACTTTGGCTATCTTCTATATGCGGAAATAGATATAAAAAATCTTTTTCTTAGCCTTATAGAAAATTACGAATAACATATGTATTACTTTGTATGATCGCATTGTTCTAATCAGTTTTATTGAATTTAATCAAATTTTATAATATTACTCATAGTCATTGGCAACAGATTGGATGATTACTTTATTTACTTATGTATTTCATTTATCGATGTAATCAAAATATCTATTCTGCATGTTTTTAACCAAAAGGCTGGACCCCTTCACAGCTAGTCATTAGTGAAATTAAAATATGACGTGCAACACTTTTGAGGTTCAAACATGAGACAAGTATGAAAAAAAGTCGTACGTCTTTGTTAACTATAACGTTTATTCATATTTTACATCTACAATTAGTTGACTAACATGTTTGTACCAAATACAATGAATTAAACTTTTTATATTTTCTTAAAATAGTTAACAGACATAAAACCCTCAAGGAGAAGGGCATTTAAGAGAAATAAACCAACCTTACCAGCATGAATGATGAAGAACAGTCAAAGACCTAATACTACCAGTCAACCAACCAACCGAATCAAATCGTGAGGTGGTTGGACAAATGAGTAACATGTCACTGTTCAATTATAAGTTATAACCACAAAATCCTATATATTATTAATTCCATTGGTTGGGAAGCAAATCCATTGAAGATACCATCGATCTTACCATTTGATAATAATCTAATATAACATGATGAAAGAATAAACCAATTAAACAAAATATAAAAGAACTGTCATGATGTTTTCCTATCAAATGATAACTTTAACAGTATATCTTGCTGGAATTTAAAAAAAAAAAAAAAAAAAAGAAGCAAGTTGGTGTTTTTCTTCATCCCACATTGGGGGGGAGGGAGGGGCAAGAAATTTTTGTGGGTTTATAAGCTTATTCTTTTCTTAAGCCTTGAAAGGTTCTAAGTGGACCAATGGATGAATTAAGCCTACATGTGTGTCGCCCCGGGCAATGGGGTTCAGGTCGGATAGGGTGGATCGATATAAATAAGGTCTCATTTATTTTATACTTCAAATTTCTCTGCTCTCTCCTCTCTCTGTGATCCAGCCTTCTTCCGGTTTCCGAGTATTTGCTTTTCGTTGATCTGTTCTTCCAAGGTTGTTTTTACGTTAAAAGCTTACAACCGACAAACGTCGTAGAAGCCTTTAAGGACATGAGTCATTTCGTGCATTCTTAACAACTAAATAATCAACGATCTTCAAGTTGGTTTTAATTTTTTGTCTCGTATTTCGTTTCATCTGACAACGAAACAGTCTCCTTCTACCTTTCTTATAATCAGATCTGGTCACGAAGAACGAAATTCGATAAATAATAATAATAATAATAATTGAATTTATTATTAACAGTCAATCAATACATAATTCTCTATATTATTTATCGATCTGTCTGCTTTGGTTTTTTCCGCTATTCGGAATTAGTTCACAATACTAATTTTCAGATTGTTTCTCTGAAATACGACATATCTGTATTGGTATAGGGGGCAATACCAATCGTGACACTACTACTAAGCAAAACAAATGTAAAAAGAAAAAAGTGAAAATTTGTTGGAGGATCTAAGACTTGCTTTTTAGAGCTTTGTCTTAATTGTTTTCAAATAAATTGCCGTGGTAGATATGCTTCCAAATTCCAATAATGTTTTTATTGTTGAGGTCGATGTACCTCCATGTACAAGTAAACATGAGAAAATGTAATAGAAGTGAATGAAGGGTGCAAATAATATAATGGGGAATGAATAACCCATGAAAAGTGGAAGTTGTATTAGTAGTCGACATCGATCCATCGGGTCATATTCGGGTTTGAAATCGGATACAACAGGATTTGAATGGAGCAGGTGGTGGGCTAAGGACCGGTCTTCATTGGGCCGTGAAGTTTAAAAGAAATTCCATATTATTAGGAATTAATAACATTGTGGAAATTTCCGTAAGGCCTCTCTAAATCTAACTTTGTGAAGTTACATTTAGCCCCCTAAAAGTATCAAAAAGGATTAGCCTAACATAATTACATAATGGGACCCTAGCTTTTGCTGTATATCACATTTGAGCCCACTAATTGCTAAAAAAAAATTCTAAATATCATGTTAGCCCATATATGAAAATTTTATTACGCTTTGGTCCAAACTGATGTAAAAGTTTCTCTCTTTCATTTACAGTCTCCATTATGATAGCATTTTGTTACTACTAAAGCACTTATTAGCAGCTGGTTTAGTATGGTGATCAAAAACATTGTTGCTCTGGCATAGTACTACCTATTCCACAAGCACAAAAACATGATATTATGTTAAACACCCGTTGAGTCTTTCTTGTTTTTGAAGTTTAGTTCCAAATATAATGTCCAATAAACTGTAAGATAACTAGGATGGAACACATGAAAAAGGTGAAAGAATAGAGTACGTCTAGTCAAATGCATAAGGGTCATCAGCATATGGATTTAGTGATCCTTCTGAGAAGAGATCGCCTATATTGGCGGGATTTGGCTGACTCCCTCCCTTGACTTTCTGTTGAAAATAAAACACAAAGTGTTGTGTTGATATATAGAAGAAATAAAGGAGTATGAATAGAAGAAAGAAATTTTACCATGATAAGATTTCTAGGGGTATTATTGACTTTTGGTGTTGGCCTCTTGTTCTTTCTAGGATCCTTCAACAAACAAAATGTGAATAAAAATTGACGATAAGCACAGATGTGAGTAGCAGTAGCATATGATGCATACCTGAATCATGATTGTGCTTTTTGTCTTTCGGCGCTTTGTGATTGTAGCATGGGATGTTTCAACTCCATATTCATGCTGCCACCCATTTCCATCAGAAACAGATACCTCAATTCAGCCTTTGAGAGATAAATTAAAATACGCGCTTACCTTTTGACTATGCTTGGGAATTGCTTTGTCTACTTTCTTCAACATCTTAGACACTGATGATTCTGGTATGTTTACATAAGGTAAATCCTGCATCTAAGGGAAAACAGATCATCATAAGAATAGTATGTATGTTTGATTATTATGTGTCTATAAGAGATACAGGCCTTTCTTGAGGTGGCTTCTTGGTCATCACTCATTACTTTCCATTGCATCTGCAACAAAGCCTTCTGCCTTTCCTCCTGCCATAAACAACAGCCATCGGATGTGAATCATAAAGCAGTATACATATACTGATATACATGCATACCTTGGTCTTTTGGATATTGAGCTCCTCTTCAAGATGCTTACAATCTTCTTCATGTTGAGACCTCAATTCCCTTAACTCAGCTTCATGTTTATTCTTTAACAACTTTGTTCTCTACAGGAAATCTCAAGTTAGCAATTTGGAGGTACATGTATCATGTCATGGATGTATGTATGTGTACCTCTTTGAGTTCATTCTCAGCCTGGAGTTGCATCCTTTTTAATTCTTCTGAGTGATTAGATTTTAGATTTTCTTCCTTGTTATCGTTCTCTGTCCGTATTTTACTAATCTGCAAAGTGAGTATTTAATTACTATTGACCTTTCATGAGCTGAATCATATTCCATCATGCATACCAAAGCAGTGTGTTCTCTCTCTATCTTCAACAGTTGCTGCTTTGATTCCTCTTGGCATTCTGAAAGCTTCTGTTCACATTTCTTTTGCATGTCCAGAACTGCTTTTTCGGCCTGAAATTAATAAAAACAATCTCCAAAGATTAAACATATCAACAAACAGAATATACATATAATTTTGATTAAATGGATAACCTTTTCTTTCTCAAGATTGATGCATTCCTGTTTCTCTGTTTCATACTTTTTTCGAATAACGTTAAAAGCCTAATATATATACATACAATTCATTGTCAGTTTGCATCATCATTTAATAAGTGTGATGACATAACAATGGACCTTACCTGATCATTTTTCTGAGAAATTTCCTTCAAATGCCTTGAAAGTTCTAACTGTTTACTCTCTAACATCTGGTTGTATTGTTTCTTAGCTTCTGCCAATTTACCTTCAGATTCAACCACCAACTTCTGAGCCTACAATATCACACGTAAAATGTTAAGATAGAATACAATATCACAACTCAAAAACAAATAAGAACCTCTGCTAATTCTTCTTCCAGCTGTTTCTCTTTTTCCTTAACTTCCAAAACACCTTGTTCCTTCTCCTGTAGCAAGCTTTGAAGCTGATTAAGTTGTTTCTCCTGTGAATCTTGATGCTTCACCATCTCCTTTTGCAAATTATCTATTTCCTCTTCTTTTTTATGTATCTCTGATTCAAGATTATTGATAATCTCTTTATTCTCACTTTCAGATTCCAAATGCTTCAACTGAAAATCTTGCTGCATGTTTAAAAAAACATACCGATTAATATGATAATCTAGAAGCTTTGGAATAGTCGGATACGTGTTTACCATTTGCATGTCTGATAATCTAGAAGCTTCAGATAAAGAACGGATTTTGTCCTCCAATGTGTTAATCAGGTTTTCCATTTCTGCCTTCTTTGAAACAAGAGTTTCTGTTTCAGACTTCAATTTTAAAAACTTCTCTTGTGCTACACGACATTCTTCTGCATGCTTGGCTATTGTAGATTTTTGAGCATCCTGGAGCTCACTCATCTTATTATTCAACTCTTGATTGACCAACTGTAGTGCATCTTTTTCTGATGTGGCGTTCAAGACTTGACAATCAAAACACTGTTGCGCTTTTTCTGATGCCAGCTTTTTTTCCACTTGTAACAACTCAAACCAAGAATCAAAGAATGCGTTGACTTTAACAACCTTTTCCCAAAAGGCTACACTCTGTGTATCTAAATCTACCAACTTACAAGTCAACATCTTCACAAAATCCTCAAGCCTCTCATTCTCATGCATTGTTTTTTCTAGTTGCTCAGTAAGATGCTTATTATTGGCTATAAGATCAGTATTCTCTCTCTCCTTTCTTTCGTTAAGGTTATTCATGTCGTTAAGCCTATCTTCCTTTGATGTTAGCTCAAGTTGTAACTCCTTCAGTTTAGAGATCAAACTCTCTATGCTTGATTCATTAGCTGCTACAGTCTTCTCAAAGTTCTTGATTACATTTTCTGCAAAATACATACATATATACTGAGTTGGTTACATTTTTATTTTTATAGATTAAATCTGCAAGAAAAAGACTTACAAAACATGCTTCCTACATCCAATCTTTTAATCAATAAATACCTTTTTCATCTGTGAGACTCAGAACTTTGCAGTGTTCATCTCCAAGTTGTTTCTCTACATTATCCTTGATGATGCCAAGTTCCTCCAACTCTTTTTCACCTGCAAGTGCAAAATTCCACAAATATAAAGAAATAAAGTGAAATATAACAAGCACAAAATGCTGGATCCCAATATAGTGATTATTATAACAGAGAGATTATCTTACGGTTTTTAATAGTTTGTTCAGATGATTCCAGCCTCAGAGACAGAGACTTCATCTGTCCGTGCAGATTGTCAAGAGCTACTGAAGTTTCTGACAGCTTATTTGCAAAAAAGGCTTTGTCTTTTTCAGCTGTGGAAGCAGGACCATCATAATTACATTAATATTTGTCTCATAATAATGTAAGAATCAAGGATCAATGATAAACCTCTTACCATCCTGAACCTGATCGGATAAAAGTTGTAGTGTTTCAGTAAGTTGATCACATAAGGTCTTTGTAGAAAAGAATTTCGACTCTAGTCCTTTCCAAAGTTTTTCATCTTCTTTATGCTTCACTTTAAGCTTTGCGTTTTCGTTATAAGCATTCTGCAACTTTTCTTCCAAAGAACGAATATGCTCTGATAATTTCTTGAGCTTAGAATTCTGCATCCATTTGCAATCCTTGATCAGAGGAAGTTAACACATGCATAAATGCTCATAGATTTTCATTGATGTACAAACAGCTTAAGCATAGTAATGATGACACAATTCTTCCTCTAAAGGATATTGTTTGAGTGTGGACGCTACCCCCAAGTCTCGGTTTTTACCAAGGTATTTACATGCAAAAGGGACAGGAACCATTAACAACATGATCAAGAGGGGTGGTTTATTCCTACTTGAGGAAATTCGTATGGAGGCAGCGGACTAACTATTTATGGTCTATCCATTGGCCTTCAGGATTTGGACTAGTATTCTTGGATAGACGAACTGATCATGCTCTCTACCCTCATCACGAAAGTCCATTTGGAATTATGGAAATTAGAAATTGTCTGGTTGCAAAGTGAGGTGCATTATGCAACAAGTCCCTGGGCATCATATTCAAATGCTACAAAGTGAGGAGCAAGATGAAAGACTTTCTGAGCTCTACTTCTCAAAGTTCCAGTCATGGTGGTTTTAACCATTATTTTCCAGGTTCTAGTAGGATGTATGCTATTCTTGTATCTAGAGTAAACTCCATGAACACATCTTCTCCCCTGCATTTTACCTTCTATTTTAATGGAATGCTTTTTCTTCAGCATTTTCCAAACAAAACACAAAGACACTACTATGCGTTGGTATTCTATTATGACCTAAACTTGACTTTCTTAAAGAGTTAAAGATCTAAGTGCACTCTAGTTAGGGGAAAGAGGCAGCGATATCTAACCATAAATACGCACTAACTGTGATGCAATTATTGGATAGGAATGTCTCTGTTTGTTTCTACAGGGTTCTATTTAATGTAAGCGACATTACTCGTAAAAGAACATAATACTATAAGTAGAAATGGAGCACCTGCAACAATCAATACACAGAAATACACATAGATGCATCCAATTGAACAGTAAGAGACAGAAATACATAGAGCAAGAAAGATGTTAATCATACCGCCAGGTCAAGATCTGTTTTCGCGGATGCTTGCTCTTTGACCAATTTCTCTGCAATAAAAGGAATCAAACACTAAAATAACTATCTTATCTTTGAAAACCTTGGAATCAATAATCTCAGTGTCATATTGAAAAACCTGCAGTGAGCTTTAAATTCGCGAAACTTCCTGATGAATTCGAATAGGTAGGTTGTCGTGTAGAGATCTGGAAACCTTTTGCAGTTGCCGAAGTAGACGATCCTAACGACGATTTGAACTGATCGAAGTTCTTTAAGCCTGATAATCCGACTAGCTTGCTCATTTTATGATTCAAATTACACGATTTCACGGAAATGTCAAGGTTTTATGATGATCAACAGCTTCGGCCACAGTAGCTGTGCGAATCACCGACTAAAACATGACAGAAAGAAAAACTTCAAATAATCAGTAGTGAAGTCGCACGAAACCCTAGAATTTGCGTTCTCGAATATTTGTGTGCATATGAAACAGGCGCCAGATAATTTATCCTTCTCCGGTATTTATATGTACAAAAAGAAGGCGGTCATACCAGTAACGGCGGTCATACCAGTAACGGGTGAAGTTCGAGTACACATGCATGAATATAATACATTAACATCTTTTATATTTGGGAAAATGACACAAAAGCCCTTAAATTTTCATAAAAAGTACGGTTTTATTTTTTTGGACTTTTTGTGTTCATTAAAGCCGGATGTTTTGATAAATTTGTTCACTAATGGCATATACCCGGTTTTACACCATCTAGCTGGTTACCCATGCCAAGTGAAATGCATATGTGGACAATGAAGCTGAGTTGGCATACACGTTGACTTCTAGTGGGGTCCAACAGTCGGGTCCACCATCTTTGTGATTGGGGTTTCAGTACGTCAACATCCTCGTCCTCGACTTTCTTCTCTCTTGCTCGAAAAAACCAGGAACGTGCTCGACTAGATTGACAACCTTTTTTCGTCCTCGACTGGATTAGCAGATGAAAAACCACCATCTTTGTGATTGACAACCTTTTTTAGCTTTTGCAACACTAAACAAGGATCAAACAATGATCATTTAGCTTAAAAATTTTCCCAACATGAAAATAGAAAACAGGGAAAATAGAAATCTGAGTAAAACGTTTCAATTTCTTAACCATCATCATGCAGAACATTTAATGTTTGCTCATTATAACTTATCGCCGGCAACGCGTCCTTTCACCTTATGACCATTAATTACGTTCAAAATAGAAATAAAATACAATAATCTAACAAACTTGTGCGAATTCAATGGGAGTTTTTAACAGATGATTTAATGTTTAGTAATCATGACTTATCGCCGTCTGCGCGTCCCTTCAATTTACGGCTATTAATTATACTAATAACTGCAGGTGATATTCACCATCCTCGATTTGATCTATTCAGATATTCCTATATAAGGAGTTACAAGCTTCTGGTATACCACACAACTTTCTCAACTTTCTCACTTAACAGAATGAAGGGCAAAGATCTCGAATCCATGCTTCGCACACTGATCAAAAAATCTGAGAACAATCGCAAGCTCCTCCAAGATTTCCAGAAAAAAATTGATGCGGACTACAGGATCAAGAACGGCCTCTTTGGAGATTTAGACACAAAGCCACGCTTCATGACTTTCGTTCAAGCAAAAGCCGCCATGCATGAAACAAATATCAATGCTGCAAAGATAATGGATCTCTTGTACGACATCTATCAAGTGTTCAAAGATGAAGTGGCTGGATACCAGGAAAAACTCAAAGCCATTGACTATGAGCTTGAGTTGGAGAATGAGGGATGAAGTGGCTGGATGTTGGAGAATGAGGGATGAAGTGCCTGGATTCCAGGAACGTTTTGGGGGATAGGTATGTTTTGGCTTTAGGTATGGGAAATGTTTTCTTTTGGTTGTTGGTCTTTTGTGAAAATGTTGGTAGCATTTGGATGATAACTATGTATCTATTTTGACTAAGTATTATGCATCAGTGAATATCATAACATCTTATGTTATCTATATGTTTGTACAAAAACCACACACATACAGAGAATATTTATTTTTAAAACAAAGGCATGAAGAACTCACCAACACTAGTTGATCAATCTCGCGTGCACATTTTGGGACTTGATTGTCACCAACGATCTTTATCACAATGAAACAAGGAGTCTTAACTCCTAGCCGTGTTCTCCTGCTTCTAGTGAGAGGAACACCCTGCTTCCGTGGCTATGGAAGGAGGAATGGTGAACGTAGGAGAAAGTCTGTACGTGGTTGTATAGTGAGCCAAGATCTTTCTGTTTTAAATTTGGTAATTGTCAAGAAGGGTGATAATGATCTTCCTGGATTAACTGATGTTGAGAAACCCAGAATGAGAGGTCCAAAAAGGGCATCCAAAATCCACAAACTCTTCAATCTTTCAAAAGAAGATGATGTTAGGAAGTATGTCAACACATACAGAAGAACATTTACAAACAAAGCTGGTAAGTATGTCATCAATTTATTGGTTTTCTTGATTACAAAAGAATAGAGTCATGTTTTACATGTAATGAGCAGGAAAGGAGGTTAGTAGAGCACCAAAGATTCTGAGATTGGTTATTCCATGGACTTTACAAAGGAAAAGAGCTAGAATTGCAGATAAGAATAAGAGAATTGCAAAAGCAAAATCAGAGGCAGCTGAGTACCAGAAACTTCTTGCTTCCCGATTGAAGGAGCAGAGAGAGAAGTGTAGTGAGAGCTTAGCTAAGAAGAGATCCAGGCTCTCTGATGCTTCTAAGCCTTTTGTTGCAGCATAGGTTGGTTAGTGATTTTGATATGTTCATTTGTTATGAAACAGTTTTGTAAGGGCGGGTTTTATGGATTAAGTTTGGGTTTTTGTTGAGATTGTTGAAGTTATATCATTTTTGGAATTAGTAGTTACATCATATCTATACTATCCTTTTTAACGTTTTTGTATAACATCAGCTACATCTTCTAATTATTCGCCTCGCTCCTTACGATTGTATAGCCTGGCTCGATGTTTTTGCATCAATGGTGGTCTAATAAATGGTCTGTGATAGGAAACAAGTCCATGCTGAAGAATGAGCAACTCGTTTCTTCTTTATTTTCTCCTCTGTCCAAGGGGTGAGATAGGTTTCAAATTAGGGGTCAGCAAAAACCAAACCATACCGCAATAAAAACTGAAACCGATACAAAATTTGACAGTGCGATTTTTAGTTTTTGAAAAACCGAACCATTAAAACCACAATGCAATATTATATTAAAATTTGACAGTGCAATTTCAAATTAGGTTTCTAAATGGTTTGCCACGGTTTTGGCATGTAAACCGAACCATTAAAACCACACTGCAATATTATATTAAAAAAGTTAATTTTATTATTTTTTATACATTACACAATGTTGATGAATATTAATTAATTTTGACGTGAAACTTTCACTTCTTATTTGTGTTTCGTAGATTAATATTAATCATGGGAGACAGACAACTTTTTAGTCCACCTGTAAGGCGTCATGTGTTAACCACTAGGCTATGTTATTGCATTCTCTCAAAACTTTTATTTCTTGAACTGCATTTTGGCGTGTTAAACAGGTTCGTTGACATATGGATTGAAGAAAATAAAGCCTTTTTTCATTAAGTTAGGTCAAATGATTTGACCATCTATAAACATGTTTTTGTTTATAATTCTGTATAATATCTTTACTGATTGGAACGATTAACAAAAAGTGTTAGTGTGTTAGATAGGGTACTACTAATTATACCCCTGAATTTTTTAGTTTACCCCTTTCATTAAGAGTTAGTAGGTAAGTTTTATTTTAATTGGTCAGTTCTTTACAAATTCAACAAAAAACTGTATTTATCTCATTGAAACCCGTATTTACTGCACCAATGATACTCCAGTCAGTTTTTTGGAAACTGAAATTATAGTTGAAATATTTAAACTACAATGATTTTTTTTATATATTACTCCCTCCGTTCCTTTTTTATTGTCCACTTTTGACTTTTAAAAGTCTTTATTTTTCAACTTTGACTTTAAATATTTTTGTTTGTGTTATATGATACTTGATGAAAATTATACCAATGAAATACGTTTAAAACACAATCCATCCATATATTTTGCATCAAATATTATATAACAAAACAAAAAATATTTACGGTCAAAGTTGAAAAAGAAAGACTTTTAAAAGTCAAAAGTGGACAATAAAAAAGGGACGGATGAGTATAACTTAGCAATGCATTTTTTACAGAACAATCATATTATAGATGATATTTTAACTATTTATTCTACCCCATAATCACTCGAGACCTCTGATATTTGACCATCGGTTTCCGGCCTCCGGCCATTCAATCGAACCATAAAAACGCAACAGCTCCACCTGCAGCCACCAACCAGACCTCTTGTGTTACGATCCCACATTGGTAGAAAATAAATTCTATTAGTGGCTTATAAGTCTAAGTATCCCCTCCTCCTACAAGCTAGCTTTTGGGAGTGAGTTCTACACTTGGGCTTATGGCGTGATACGGGCCTAGTATGGGATGGGTTCGTATCAATTGGTATCAGAGCCGTCCCCATCTTTCGAGGTTCCAACCCTTGGAGTGGTGGTCTGCGGAGTGGTGGCTTGGACCCGAAAGGAGGGTGCCAACCGTGACCAACGTAGCCGTGACCAACAATGGCTCGGAGTGGTGGCCTATGGAGTGGTGGCTTGGACCAAAAAGAGGGTGCCAACCGTGACCAACATAGTCGTGACCAACGAGGACGTTGGCTCTTCAAAGCGTGGGGTATTGTTACGATCCCATATTGGTAGAAAATAAATTCTATTAGTGGCTTATAAGTCTAAGTGTCCCCTCCTCCTACAAGCTAGCTTTTGGGAGTGAGTTCTACACTTGGGCTTATGGCGTGATACGGGCCTAGTATGGGATGGGTTTGTATCATCTTGTCTCGCTAGTTGATCGGAGGAGAGACAATAGTGGAGAGATGAGATCGATCGGCAGTGAAAGATCGAGAGAGAGAGACAAGATCGATCGATAGTGAAATATCGAGAGAGAGAGAGAGAGAGAGAGAGAGAGAGAGAGACAAGATCGATCGATAGTTATGTTGGCCGGAAGTTGAGAGAGAGAGTGAGACGAGTTCAAGAGGCGAGATGTGGTAGGCGATTGAATAATAAGGATTAGGGTTTCCTTATGAGAATTCTTTTTGACTTTTCTGTTGAGAGTTTTTTTCCCATATTTTGTCCTGTTATTAAATGTGAACTTTTGTTTTTTGTTTTTTGTTTTTTTCCATATATTAGATGTAAGCGTGGGACGTGGGTTGCTTCTAGTATGCAGATGCATTTTGTTTTTCTTTTAAGCGATACTCATTAGGTTAATAGTTTCAACATATACGATTGTTTTTATTTAATAGATGTAATAATTATTAATCAATAATGTTATAGTTATTATAGGTAAAAAGTTAAATTATCATCTAATCATTGTAGTTATTTAAAAAATACAGACATTGGATGCATTTTTGCTGCCTTCGTCTGGTGCATTTGGTATTGTAGAAACCAAATTGCCTTTAAAGGCAAAATTGAAACTTGTAATTTAGTTGTGGAGAGGATTAAAATTTCTGCATTCCAGTGGGTTAAATGCAGGGAGAGGAAGAAAAACTCTATTTTATGGGAAAATTGGATTGTTAATCCCATGGCATTGTAATTCCCTGTTAGCTCCAGCTCCTTGCTTGAGCTTTCTTTAATAAACTTGCTAGCTCCTTGCTTGAGCTTTCTTTAATAAACTTGCTGTTCAAAAAAAATAATTAGGGGTAATATAAGAAATTAAATAGGGTATGATTAGGTAACCCCTTGGATATGGATTCATCTTTGTAGCAAGTTATGAATGATTATAACTTTATTGGTTATAATCATTAATGATTACAATTTTGGCTTCGTAAATGATAACTGTATAGATTATAATCATTAATGAGTATAACTATGACTGTATAAACGATTACACCAATAGTTATAATCATTTCTAATTATAATTATATTACGGGCAAATTTCATAAAAGACACTAACTTTTCAAAAAATTCCGATTTTGACACTGTGTTATTTTTTTTCAATTAAGTCACTAAGTTTTTAATTTTTTTCAATTAAGTCACTATATTTTCATTTATGTTTCAATTTTGACCATTTGACCGGTCAACCCGGTATCCAGCTGACATAGCATGCTGACGTGTCAACTTTGATTATGCGACGCTGACGTGGCATGCTGACGTGGCATCCAAGTGTCAAAATTGAAACAAAATTGAAAACGTAGCGACTTAATTGTAAAAATTGAAAACTTAGTGTCTTAATTGAAAAAAATAACACACTGTCAAAATCGAATTTTTTTTAAAAGTTAGTGTCTTTTTTTGGAACTTTTTCTACATTTTTTAAAAGTATAAATTCGTATTTTTACGTTTTTAGAAGTACAAATGTATTTTTTTACAAGTATAAATACGTATTTTTATATTTTTTGAAACATAGATACATTGTCATAAATATATATAAATGTACTTTATATTTTGACACTGTATTTTTACTCGGATCCCCTTTTTCTTCCAAAAATTTGAAATTTACATTTTACCTAATGGGATTTGAAATTTACGATTTCCCATTAGGTGTGATTATATTTTAGTCGGATGCCCTTCCACTCTTTCTCGATATTTTTCCATTATAAATATGCTTTTGATTGATCTGATATGTTATTATATGCAAAACAAACGTATTTTATATTTCTAAAAACATAAAAATAAGTATTTGTTAGTTAATTTATGTTTGTTTGTTTATGTTTGTTCTTTTGTGTTGGTTTAAGTTTGTTTTCACTATTTTCCACTATAAACATACTTTTGATTGATACGATACGTGATTATATGCCAAACAAAACATATTTTATATTCTAAAAACATAAAAATAAGCATTTGTTCATTAATTTATGTTTGTTTGTTCGTTTATGTTGGTTTAAGTTCGTTTTCACTATTTTTCCACTGTAAACATACTTTTGATTGATACCATACGTGATTATATAAAAAAACGTATTTTATATTTCTAAAAACATAAAAATAAGTATTTGTTCGATAATTTATGTTTGTTTGTTTATATTTGTTCCGTTATGTTGGTTTAAGTTCGTCCGTGTATGTTTTTTCATTTAGAAGTATAAATTACATATTTTTATGTTGGTTTACGTTCGTTCGGTTAGAAATATAATACATTTTTAGTTGTATAAATATGTTTTTTACGTCTTTTTATGTTTTTATGTTTTTAGAAGTATAAATATATTTTTATGTTGGTTTAAGTTCGTTCGGTTAGAAGTATAATACATTTTTAGAAGTATAAATACGTTTTTTACGTCTTTAGAAGCATAAATACATATTATTATATTTTTAGAAGTATAATACATTTTTAGAAGTATAAATATATTTTTTACGTCTTTAGAAGTATAAATACGTATATATACTTATGAAAAAGTATCTATGCTTCTAAAAGAATAAAAATACGTCTTTATACTTGTAAAAATATATATTTATACGTTCTAAAAACGTAAAAAGACAAATTTATCATTCTAAAAAATGTAGGAAAAAATCCAGAAAAGACACTAACTTTTAAAAAAAATTGATTTTGACACTGTGTAATTTTTTTTCAATTAAAACACTAAGTTTTCAATTTTTTCCAATTAAGTCACTATGTTTTCAATTTTGTTTCAATTTTGACACTCGGGTGCCACGTCAGCATCGCATCATCAAATACTGACACGTCATCATGCCACGTCAGCTGGCTACCGGGTTGACCAGTCAAATGGTCAAAATTGAAACAAAATTAAAAACATAGTGACTTAATTGAGAAAAATTGAAAACTTAGTGACTTAAATGAAAAAAAATAACACAGTGTCAAAATCAATTTTTTTTGAAAAGTTAGTGTCTTTTAATAAATTTGCCCTTATATTACTTATAATCATCAATGATTATCACTATGGCTGCATAAATGACTAGAACTGTATTGGTTATAATCATTAATGATTATAAGTATGGCTAAATAAATGATTAAAATATTTCTTATAATCATTTTCATTTATAACTACGAGTAGCTTTCTGTGACCTAAATCGTTATTCTAATAATTTATGATTATAACTATGAACATGTTTAATTTGGCATAAATACTATTGTATAAATTATAAAAAAAATCAATTATAATCATTTCTGATTATAACTATAGACAAGTTTAATATGGTTATATCTATGATTGCATAAATGATTCTAACACCTCTTATTCGTTAATAAATGTTTACCGGCCAAAAAATATGTTGTAAATTTGTTGCTTCGAGGCGGATGTAGAAGATTATAACAAAAAATTCACTTTGTTTTTTTGTTTTTTTTTTGTTTTTCGACATTATCCTTTTTCAATAAAAAAATTGAATATACAAAATATTATAATTTTTTTTAATCCTCTACAAATAGACATTCATATCAATGTATAAAATGGAATTTTTTTCATGAGTACAACTCGTCTGTATTAATAATGTAAATCTGAACTGTAAAAATATGAACTTGAGTAAGAATTTTAAAATTTTTACTACTACAATATTTTAACCATTTATATAAAACAAATATATTATGATTCACAAGTTGATTTACTCATATTAACACAAAAAAAATTTTTATTCATATTCACATGTCAATATCACATGGCATTGATAATTTACTTAGAAATATAATCCGAGAAATTTATTTAGAATTGTTTACTACTTTAATATTTTAACCATTTATAATGAATTTACTCTTATTCACAATTGAATTTACTCATATTCACATGTCAATATCATATGGTATTGTGAATTTACTCTAAAATATGAATTTGAGTAATTACTTAGAACTTTTTTTTATTACTTCAATATTTTAATAATTTATAATTATTTTACTATGATTTACAAGTGAATTTTACTCACATTTACAAAAAAAGTTATTCATATCCATGTGTCATATCACATGGCATTGTAAATGTTAACAGTAAATAAAAATAGTTGAGATTCACAAGGATGTCTATCAATATGAATGTCAACTAGCTAAAATTTTGGGAAAAAAAAAGTTTTTGTATATTAATATAGATGTCTATTTGTAGACGATAAAAAGTTATAAATTTTTATACATTCAAATTAAAAAAAAAACAGTTGATAAAAAATAAGCCCAAAAAATTAAAAGAAAAACGAAGTGGGTTTTTTATCCGGTACATGCACGTCCACCGTAACTTAAATAATCGTGTGGATAACATTAGTCTCTTGGTTCCATATTTTTTGTTAGTCCCTTATATATATATATATATATATATATATATATATATATATATATATATATATATATATATATATATATATATATATATATATATATACACATTAATAATATATAATATTAAAAAATTATTCAAATTTTATATAATCTCGTTTATTTATATTTATAATATGATAAAAATATATTAAAAACAATCTCAAAATGGAGAACAAACTATTACTTTTCTAGTAATTTTGTGTCTTATATTAATACGAGCACACGGTATAAATAAGAACTAATTTAGTTCCTTACGATGGAGTCTCATCTTATTGAAATTGAATCCAGTTATATGACTAAATCAAATGGCAATACATGCACACTACTTGATCAAATACATATGCCACGCCCTACGGCCCAGGAATACAATATAGCTAGGCCCATCTATACGAGGTTTTATATATCTATGATTATATTCGTATAGAATGTAATTTTAAGATTCTATAAATAAATGAAAAAAATGCAATTTTATGAATGAAAACACTCTTAAATTGAACAAATTTATGCGAACCACACATGGAACGAATGAAATGATGTCATATACAGGACGAAACCACATGGTATTGTAATGAAGCATCTCCAATGGACTAAAAGATGGGGACCGGTTAGGACGCTGACGTGACAGCCATGTCTTAAAACCTGAATTGATTAGGCCCGCCTGGAGTGTGTCGGCTACGATCATGCGAAGATTCTGGGCAATAAGGTGTTGCGTTAAAAAGCTTGATAGCACTTAAGGAGAATCTTGAGAATGAACTTCTTGAGGTTTTAAAGAAAGTGCTCGCCACATTGTTTTGGCAAACTGTATATAACAATGGGTGCTACTATTTGCACTAACAAATAACTATGCAATTATGACTGGGTGTTACTATTATTCTATTACTTAAATCTCGTCATTTTTTGAACGTAACATTGGTTTTTGTTTTTTTGGTTTGTCACGCGGATCCTAACCTGGATCCGGGTCGCTAGCTGGATCCGGCTCAACAAGTGTACACGTGTGGGGAACTGTGGTGAATTACCGTCATTTTTGCGCTGGGTCCTTTTGGAACCGAATGCCGCCTGTTTTATTTATTTTGCTCCACCGCTTCATCTTCTTCGTCTGTCTCTCACACTTCTTTGCCACCGCTTCATCGCTGTTCCGGTTCCTTTCGATTGTTCGTTTTGACCAGGGTCTTGCCGCCTGCGTGATTTTTGGTGGTTCCTGTCACTTTTTTTTTTGTAACGCGTTTCATATTATTTGGAGTTTTGTTATATCCCATCCGGCTTCTTTCTCTTGGAATTATCGTCTTTTTCCCTTCGTCCCCACCGCTTCATAAGTTACCGACTACAAAACCACACCTGCAATTGCCTTGTCGGTGGATTATCGAAGCCTGCATGCGATCGATTGTTTGTTTTTTTTAATAGTTCATCGTCGTTTGGTGGTCTGTGGGAGAAAACCGGTGATTCGGAGGAAGGTAAACCTGGATGCTGTGAAGTTTGCAAGATCGATTGTAGAGGATATAGCTTCAGCAGATAATCTCTGAGAATCAAACAAAATAACAGGTTTGCCCTTAAAGCACACGTGTTCTTCGGTCCCTCCATCTGGCTTATAAATTCTACCGCCTTCAACATTTTTTCCCTTTTGGTTTTTACCTTTTTCTTAATTACGGTGTTCTACGTTAACCTCTTCATTCGATTCTTCAAGGGTTTATTCTCTTCAAGTATCGATCAGAAGTTTCTGCAAATCTGTTATTCAGGTACCCACTTTTGTCTTCTTTTTGTATGCTAATAGAAAAGAACATTTGTTTACTAGATGCATGCCAGGTGTTTGTTTTTATGTCTCAAAGAGAATAACCCTTTTTTTACATTTATCTGCTACTAAAATAAACTATCATTAACCAACGGAATCAACATATTTCTTAGGCTTTATAGTATTAACTAACATATATGTGTCTCATATGTATTGGAAAATGGAAATGTTATCAGGTTATGTTATTATTCAGACTTTTAATATACCACATTGATAATTTACTTTACTATGTTTTACCATAATAAAAAGGAAATTAACCATCTACGATCCAAACAAAGAATTATCTTAAACATAACATATGTAATTTTACCTTAAAGATACATGAATTCAGTGTTTGTGAAGATGGCATATAATACACAAGACTAGGAAAAGTGATAACAAACAGGTTACCATTGCAAATGCTATAAAACCGCAGCTCCACTTATGAAAAAGGGTAAAAATATCTTAATATAAACTCAGTTCATTGCAACTGGAAATGTACATTAAATATACAACAGTAAACCATGATTATAATTCCAAAGATTAACGTACTTTAGACGGTTGATAAAAAATGATACATACATTGTCCCACACTCCCACCTGTTAGAATATGACAGCTGTAAGTTATCTTTCTATAAAAAAGAAGAAGTCAATAATAGATTTGTTATTCAGTCATGTTCTTTTTTTTTGTGTGTGTAAACACGTATATATGCTACATTAAAGCGAAAAATTTCTAACTGTCGCCTCAATATGAAATTAAGTAAACTTACTTCTTGCTCATGTCCTGCGTTTTTTTTGTGGTATATCAAAAAACAATATTCTTTCAATCAATACAAAAATAAGAATACCGGTTGTTATCATTTCAAAGATTTTCATTTTTATGCAGATTTTGTTGCCGGTTGTGCTTTTTAAATTAAGGTATATATCTTTCGTTTCCTTTTGATAAGTCTATACCATCAGCATTTTATTCATCATAAATATAGATTACGCGTCATGTCATTTCCATTTGCATATTTTAATATGTAAATCGCCTATTGCTTTCGTAATTATTACTTTCTCTATTAATTGTTAATTATAGTATGAGATATCCGAAAAGGAGAAAAATCACATATACTCCGAACAGTCAGCTTTCAATTGCAGGAAATTTGTTTTTCACCATAATATGTTAGAAGTAGTACAGAGATAACACTTAGCTCTTGTGGATTATAAAATTTAGTAATTGCAGGTTTCAGATTCTTGATTGTTCCTCTTTAATTGTTTGATTTATTTTTTCGTGGGTTTTTGGCGAACTACCAACAAGGTAAAGAGCAGGGGAATGTCTGTGTCTAAAATTGCTTGATATGATATCACGCAACAAATCATGACTTCAGATACACGTGCGTCTTTTGCTCTATCAGAATGTATGGTAATGGTGTGTCACACTTCCTTTAGCAATATATTTCGCAACAAAACTCTTGATTTTTGTTTCCATCTCGCCATAAAGCCTGCGTACATCTACAGAAAGCTCCGCATTACATGTATGTATAGTTTTTGGAGGCAAACCAATCAAAGCCTTTTATTTGTTCGCCTCAAAGAAATAGTTTCCATTAATGCATAAACACAAGTATTTGATTTACCAATTTACCCTTAGTATATATTTTTCTTCATAGTCACAACTCACTAAGTCTTTATTTTTTGGGAAAACAGTTAGCTTTAATATGTTTAATATTTTTATAAGTTTTATATTTGCAGATTAATGGACCGTGTGAAGTTTTATGAAGTGTCGCATGCTATTTGGGGGTTGTTATTCTAACAATTTCGATTAACAAATGAAAAGGAAACAAAAGCCTTTATATGATTTATCTTATTAAGTTTGACTTAAGTACATAACAAGCCTAACGATTGTATATTCTTGATCTAAGAAAATTGTATGAACACGTATTTTTAGGTGAAGTTTGTATAAATATTGGTTTTTTAGTTACGAATATTTTTATTACATTTTTGCTTTAGAAAATTATGGTTACATTGGTTTGTGTTAAATCTAAGGTATAAAAACAGGGCATTATTACGTGATTCCGCCCTGGGCATGAAAAGCCTTTGGACCGGCCCTGATTACAGACGTGTTAGTCAACAAAACCAATCTTCTTTCATTAACAAATTTGTTTTATTCAGTTTTTATTTAGTTTCTTTTCTGTTTTTTTTAATTGCAGGTTGAACTTGCACACGGTAGTAGAGTTTCATCCTCCATAGACCGCCACAGCAGTGGTGGTGGCAGTCGTGGGGGATTATCAAGGCGCTCTGACTATCGTGGTTTGTTCATTCACCTTACTTCTTTTAACAATTTATCAAAAACAGTTTAAAATTTCATAATACATTTGTTTTTCAGTTTATGTCACTGGATTACCTTCTTCTGCTTCATCGCAAGATCTGAAGGTCAGTAGGGAACTATGTGGTTCAATTTGCAAAATAGTTTTAATTTTTGGTTTCATAACTGGATTATTAAATGGATTTTTTAGGATCACATGCGTAGAGCTGGTGATGTTTGTTTCTCTCAAGTTTTTCGTGACCGTGATGGTAAGTTGTACTTTCTTATTAAGTTGTAGGTGTGTTTGTGTGATTCACTAAATTACAAATGAGGCTGATTATACTTTTTGCAGGCATGAGGGGGATTGTTGACTATACAAACTATGATGATATGAAATATGCGGTTGGTTTTAACTTTTTAAATGACAAATCTGCATTCCATATACGCATTTCATCTTATGCAACTCTTTTAATAGGGTTTGTTGTTTGTTGTTTAGGTAAGGAAACTTGATGACTCACTTTTCCGTAATCAGTTCTCCAAGGCCTACATACGGGTATGACATGATTAGCGTGTTCACAAGAATACTTCTTCCTTTAAGTCAAAAGGAAACAACACCTTATTCTGTGAATGCTATTTCACCAATTTCTTGGTGGCATGTTGACCATAGGTGGAGGAGTATGATAGAAGGCACAGTGATTCTAGGAGCCCAAGTAGAAGTCCATATTATTATTCAAGAAGCCCAAGTCCAAGCTCTTACACCAGGAGCAGGAGGTAGCTTACTAAGTCAAAATTCCAACTTTTGTCCCATTGACACCGGTACCGGTACCAGTATATATAATTTATAAACCATACGGTAACCAAATTTTTTGATGCAGTTACTCTCAGAGGGACAAATATTCTCGTAGGTCTCGATCTAGATCAATTTCTTCACGGCCCCGTTCCGAGTCATCTCCTACCCCTGCTTCAAGGTACCTAAATTTTGTATGATCTCCATTTCAATTTTCGACTCCATTGATAGTTGCTGAAAAACTTTCCTTTTAAGTATTATTAGTCAAAAGTGGCATATAGTCTTTGCGGTTGAAAGGTGGATGGGGTTTGATTGTTGAAAGGATTTTAAAAGGGTGACATGATTGTGAAGGGTTATATTGTTTGTTTTTTAGATGTGGATTCCACAGCGTTGCATGGTAGGGACTTGATGGGGATATTGGGCGTGAAGTTGGCTGTCTTGGGATTCCATTTTAGGTAAAGGTAACTCAATGGGTTACTTATAATTTATAAAAGAAGGTAATTAATAATGGTTGATTTTGGATCGAGTGGGTGTTATAAGGATACTTTAGACCAATTCAGCAAACAATCATCTATAGGTGCTTCATAAATAGAAACATAATTTCAGTTGTGGATTTACCAATTTGATATCATCTGGTGAAAAATCTTTATAGCATAGGAATTGGTTTGTTGATGGTGAAAGGTGAACTTGTGTAAGCAATCAAAGGCCACATGGAAAATATTGCTGTCACACTGTTTTGGATTATGGATTTTGTGACTAATGAATTGGTTTCTTCTTTTTTCCTTTCATTGTTATGGAAATTTATGCAGATTTCCATCAAGATCCCGTACACCTTTACATAAATTGTTAAATAATAAAACATTGCTGCATAAAATTTGGAAAAAGTGAAACATTATCGCGTGAATTGGTAAAAAAAAAGCTAAACATTTTTATCAATTTTCTCCTGTGGCTATCCCGACCCACTCAACAAGCCCGGCCACCCACCGAACTGACCCAACCCGTACATAGCACGGGCTCCCCACTAGTTACACTAACAAATCATGTGCTATTATGACTATGGAATTATGAGTCTGACACGTTGATTGACAAGTAACTCTAATTCAACATATTACTCTGCAAACGATTTCCTTTGAAATATAATATTGTTACTTCTAATAATTTTTATCAAAAATATTATAGTAATTGTAAAATACCATATATATATATATATATATATATATATATATATATATATATATATATATATATATATATATATATATATATATATATATATATATATATATATATATATATATATATATATATATATATATATATATATAGGGCTAGGATCAAATATATTGATACAAGTATTGTGTAACCTTGAAACTCAATCTGGACCACTCATTTAAAACACATTCTTTTAAGAATGTACAAAATTTTGTTCATTCTTTTAAGAATGGTAAGAACTCATTATGTCAAAAACTTATTCTGTTAAGAATGTGTTTTTTTCATTGTTACGAGAATGAAATCCGATGGTCAGGATTTGGTTACAAGTTAACACAATAATTGTCATTCTTATTATAACCTAGCCCTATATATATATATATATATATATATATATATATATATATATATATATATATATATATATATATATATATATATATATATATATATATATATATATATATATATATATATATATATATATATATATATATATATATATATCAAGGTTATTATTTAATGTTATTTTGTTAGTTGTTACTAATATATAAACTTACGATTAGGATTTATGTTTATAATCGACGTATTAATATATTTTAGGAAAACATGATTTAATTTAATGTTATAATAATTTAAATACTTTGTAAGTTTACGTTTATGTCATTATATAATGGTTTATCCAGAACTATTCTCGTATTATCAATATTTTTGGTGTTCTCAATTGAACATCTTTATATAACCATAATATTCCGATAGTTGACATATCTATTAATTACTTAAAAAGGTACGTCTTTTATTACTCTAGACGACATATATTTCTAAGCAAACAAGGTTTGAGGCATGCTTTCCGCTATGGCATGGTTCATAAGACATACCAACTCATGAAGTTATTGCCGTTGTTCTCGTTTACGATGGACATTATGTAAATATTCATTTTTCTTTTGTTTTGTTTTTTTTGGTATATACATATATACAGAAAAAAACCGTTTATATATTTGTTTTTTTTTGTTCCGAATCATATATGAATAATCATATATGATTTATCTGTGGTAGTAGTGTTGGGTGGTGAAGAAGGTTGTGGTGGCAGTGGCAGAGATGGAGGAGGTGGTGGTGATGGAGGGTGGTGGTAGCAGTGGTAGAGGTGGCAGTGGCGTTAGCGGTGGTGACGGTTTGTGGCGGAGGTGGTGGTAGCGATGATAGTGGGGGGTTGGTAGTAGTGGTGGTGGCAGAGGTGGCGGTGTCGAAGGTTGTTGCGGTGGCGAGGTGGTGGTGGTGGTGGATGAGGTAGCGGAAGTTGCGACGACGAAGGAAGTGGTGGTAGAGATGAAAGTGGCAGCGGCAGTGGTGATGGCGGCGACGGCGACGATAGTGGTGATTAAAACTCTAATGCGCCGGCAACGCTGGAGGGACAAGAAAAAATATGTAACCCAATGAAACTATGATTTCAATGTTTTGTATATAAAGAAAACATTTGTCGTCCCCTGTAAGTAAATTAATCGGCATCCGGAAATATATATATATATATATATATATATGGGCAGGATCAACATAGAACCACTTTTTATCCATAGAACCATAGAACCACTATGTTCAGTAGTGAACATGCATATGTTCAGTACCGAACATACATATGTTCAGAGCTGAACATATGTATATGTTCATTAGTGAACATATATAATATATGTTCACTAATGAACATATATGTATGTTCAGCTCTGAACATATGTATGTTCGTTACTGAACATATGCATGTTCAGTACTGAACATAGTGGTTCTATGGTTCTATGTCTAATTTTGGTTCTATGTTGAACCCACCCCAATATATATATATATATATATATATATATATATATATATATATATATATATATATATATATATATATATATATATATATATATATATATATATATATATATATATATATATATATATATATATATATATATAATGACGCGATAGGAAATGTTGGTGCAGATATCACATCATTCACAATTCATAATTATTAGCTAATCAAGTTTTAGTGTATATAAGGAATTTTTAGTGGGGATAAAATCCTCCTAACAAATATTACCAAATCAGTATCTAGAAGTTATGTTATAAGTTGATTATCTAACACGGATCCAGTTATTTTATATAAAAATTGACTTGTTGGTATATTAGGTCTTTATTTGGTAACTGAAAGTTTTGTTTGCTCATAATTAAAGCTATAATGTAGACTTCTAACCTTTTTTTTACACTATGTTCCTAATACATTTCATGAAAATATGATATATTTTGGTTTTTGTTGTATCAAGTAATGTAGTTTCATTATTTTATGCAAAATTAATGCTCACTTTTCTCCATAAATACCGGTTCATTGTAATTTGGTAGTTGTAATATATTAGTTACAGTGATTTTGCATTAAAAATAAAAGAAATTAAAATATTTTATTTCTTTACTCATCAAAATATGTCGTTTTAAATAAAAAAGAAGGCTAAAATACATTAATATTGCAATCTCTTAACATTTTAAATTCTTAATTCAAATAAATAAAATGTTAGATATTTCAAGTCAAAAATTAATAATGCATTATCAATTGTTTTTTACCCCAACAATCTAAAATTTAAATTTAAAGAAATCAAACGTTGATACCCCATAGAAGCCGTGAACGGCTTTGAAAACCTTAAACCACAACAAGTTTGGCTCGTTCAAAGTTCAAATTCAAACAACGCCAATACCACTTGAAAAGAAGTGTCCGATTAATAAAGAGTTTCAATACCAAGAGCCGTTTTCTTTTGAAACCAAAATTTTAGTCTATTTTTTTTCTTTTCTCGTTCTCTGCCCGGATAAACGACATCTTACATTCTTACCTAAGTTTCTTTTCATGACTTTCGGCACCCCAAAAACCAATATCTAAGCATTTTCAATTGGCAAAAACACTTTGGGACAACTTGAAAATAGACATAAAGTAAATACTAAAAACTCCCCAACACTGCTTCTAAGAGAGTTAGATGACTATTGATACAAAACATTTCAACTTTCCAATTCGACTATTTTATTTTAACCGATCTTTAACCATTTTCCATCCTTCCATCCTAGACATGTAGGCATCCACTGGCAAGTCAAGATACTTAAAAGCAGCCCCGCCACATGAGTACAAAAATGAGTTGTCTAACTACGGTGGTTCTTCCTAATCCTCCACCATCAAGTTCATCAAGCCATGCCCAAAATTATTCTTCGCAAATGTATCAGCAAATTACGCAAAAATAAGGTACTTTGATGCAATTCCCGCTTAAATAATGTGAAAATCATTACATAATAAACTTATGTTACACATTTATCATAAAAAGTACCTGAATACATAACAACAGAAACTTAAACTTTGATAACCAACATTTGATTATAAACTTTACAGCATAGACTCTAAAACGTTGATTTTCAAATATGTTTATTAAATAATAATAAAATAAAACATCTTTCATACATGCAATTTAACAAAAAAAAAAAATCTGACGACCATTTTATTTATATTTTCTCTTTTTTTTTTTTTTTTGAACAGCATATTTTCTCAAATGTTGGAAACCATCACGCTAAATCCACATACAATACAAAAACAAATTTTATCATACAAATGAAATGATAATGCTAAATATTTTCAAACGCAAGCTAATGTGATGTATTAAAAACACAACAAACAATTAATAACTTAAAGCTCAATTAATCGATCGACCCATGATTCTCCGCTTGCGTAGGCGCTCAGCTATGATGAAGGCTAGCTCGAGTGCTTGAGAGGCATTGAGTCTTGGGTCACAATGTGTGTGGTAGCGTGATGACAAATCATCAAATGTCACGGTTCTCGATCCACCGATGCACTCCGTCACGTTTTGCCCCGTCATTTCAAGATGTACCCCTCCCGGAAAACTTCCTTCTTGCTCGTGCACATCAAAAAACGCTCTCACTTCGGCCTGTCACAATGAATTATTAATAATTATATTCTACTACTATGATTTTCAAACAAAACTACATGAAAATAGTAAATATATGTGACAATATTTCAAGATATTTTTGTTCAAATAGTTTTGAAAATATGTTTTTTTTTCCACAACAAAAGGCATAAAGGGTTGTTCCAAATATAATGGTCCCCCTTCGGAGAAACCAAAGGTTAATAATCGAAACCCAATAAACAATAATACAAGTAACGTCCAAAATAAATGGATCTTGGAGAATCGACCTTGGTCCCTCTACATTAACCACACAGGGCCGACCAATATATAAGGAACCGCTCATGGTTGATAAGATGCTCTATTAATGATCACAAATGATGATAGGTGATAGATGTGCTCCTACATATCACCAAGACAAAATATTGCAGTTTTGTCTTATTAATATCGGTCTCAGTCCAATAAATGTGAAACGCAGTATGGCCAATAATGTCATGTCGACTAAATGGATGTACCAACGACAACGAATTCCTGTCAAGGTCCAACGCACAAGTAAAACATGAAAAATAGACTTTTCTTTTGGTTCATATGGATTCTTTACTCTTTAGTCCTTCTGACAATGACTCAAAAACACTTTTACAAAACCATAAAAGGATTTAATTTTTGTGGATGATTTTGTTTCTAATTTGGTTGTGATGTAATCAAGTAACCATAGAAAGTTAAAAAGAGAGTGAGTTACCCTGATAGCGTCGAAGGGTCGAGTTTTTAAGCCACTTGGAGCCTTAATGGTGTTGCCATGCATAGGATCGGTGACCCAAGTGACAATTTGACCCGCTCTTCGAACCGCTCTAATAAGATGAGGAAGCTTCACTCTCATGTTCTCCGCTCCCATTCTCGTTATGATAGTAATTCTTCCCGGTTTGTTCTCGGGATTCAAGATGTCAATGAGCTTCACCAACTCATTTGGATCCATTTTGTCACTCACCTTTCGAAACAAGAGAAAATTTTGTTAGATGGATGGCATAAAAGCTCAATACTCCACATTCGAATTGAAACATGAGTCGATGATAAATAGAAAAAAGAGTACCTTAATTCCAAGAGGGTTTGCGATCCCTCTGAGGAACTCGACATGTGCACCATCCAATTGACGGGTTCGCTCACCGGCCCATAAGAAATGAGCAGAACAATCATAGTATAACCCAGATGTTGAATCTCTTCGAGTTAAAGATTGTTCGTAAGGCAAGTGCAAACACTCGTGTGATGTCCAGAAATCGGTTGTGGTCATGATTGGATGATCGATTGTAAGACCAGCAGCTGCCATGAACCCTAGTGCCTCGTCGACTTGACTAGCTAGTTCACGGAACCTAATGATATGCAAAAACGGGTTAAAAGAATTAAATTGACTATTATACCCTTCATCACTTGGTAAGCAAGGGAACGTTCGTTCTCGTAAATCTATTAAACTATGAATCACAACGGTAAAGTGGTATCTAGTAACATACCTATCACCCTGTTCGCTATTCTCTGTGAAATCAAGATTCCATTGGTTCACTCTTTGCATAGCAGCATACCCGCCGGTGGCAAATGCCCTCAAAAGATTAAGAGTGGCAGCTGATTGGGAGTATGCTCTGATTAATCTTTGAGGGTCTGGTGTTCTTGATTTTAGATCGAATGCATCACCGTTTACATTATCACCTCTGTAACTTGGCAGCTTCACACCGTCTTTTTCTTCGTAAGGGTCTGATTGAGGCTTAGCAAATTGACCAGCCATTCTTCCTACCTGATTAAATCAAATACCCACAATCCAAAATCAGTCGGATACTCCCATTTCTAGTCCAATTTATACACAGAGTAATACTGATCACTTTCAATTTTGACGAAAAAGATCGCAGCTTTGTTTTTCGCTGCCGATCGTAAGTTTGAAAACAGAGAAAAATATTGGCAGGTAAATCATGATTTAAAATATTTGTTGTAAACATAAGTATTCGACTTCCACCAATTTCAAATATGTTGTCATGAATTCACGTTTCAATGAAACTACAAATTTTGGGATAAACTTCAAATGATACAAAAATGGCGAAAATTAAAGAAAGAATTGACCTTTATAACAGGCATTTGACCACCGAACATCAGCACTACACCCATTTGAAGAATCACTCTGAAAGTATCACGAATATAATTCGCATTGAACTCCTTGAAACTCTCAGCACAATCACCACCCTGTAACAGAAACGCATTCCCCATTGCAGCCTCGCCGAGTCGTTCCTCGAGGCTTCGAGCTTCTCCGGCGAATACGATTGGTGGGAACGATTCAAGGGTTTCAAGGACTGATTCGAGGTCGTTTTGATCTGGGTATTCCGGGAGTTGAAGAGCCTTTTTAGATTTCCAACTGTCTATGGTCCATTCTGGGGTGGTTGTTGTGAGTCTAGGGGTGGCGGTGGAGACGGTGGCTGATGTGGCTGGTGAAGCTGGTTTTGAAGATGAGGGGTTAGGGGAATGGACGGCGGAGATGGGTCGGATGGATATGTTGGCGGTGGTGGTCGGAAGAGATTGCATTTGGAAGGATATGGTCCGGAGGAGTGAGCTGGTGTTGCAAAGAGCCATTTTCCGAGTAGTGGATGTTATGAATGAATTATATCGACAATAAAATAAAATAATAATACGATAAAGAAAAATAAATGTGGACACAAGGATTTAACATGGAAAAACCCTTTCGGGAAAAAACCACGGGCACAACCGATGATGATCACTATATGAGAAAAATGAGGATGTTACAAGATTTGGAACTGAAAAAAATATATATATCTCTCTCTTTTCTTTTTAATACACAGAGCCTCACAATATATATCTATGTATATATATCACTCAAAATGGTTTTGAACGATTTCATTTGGAAAATGATCATCCCTATTTATAGGGATGATCAGCCGAAAACTCGCCGTGATAATTGGAAAAGAATTGTAGGCGTTCAAAAGGTGCCATATAAAATTCCACGTTCAAAACTCAATTTGCATTTGAGTTTGATTACTATTCATGTGGGGCCCACATGAAAATAATTCTTCCTTTTACTTTTGCTTTTTTAAAAGGCATCTTTCACAATCTCCACCTTGACTTTAAAAAACAATAAGTAATCAAACTTTACCTTGAGACGAATTTCCACTTGTAGAACTCCTCATTATAAAATCATCGTGTGCCGACAATCCTTGGAATTAGATTGTCATACCAACCAAGCTTGAGCAAAGCTCAAACTTAGTTGCTGTAACCGGCTTCGTCATCATATCCGCCGGATTGTCATGAGTGCTAATCTTTTGAACTCGAATATCACCTTTGGAAATAACATCTCGAATAAAGTGATAACGTACATCAATATGTTTCGTCCTCTCATGAAACATTTGATCTTTTGTGAGATAAATAGCACTTTGACTATCACAAAAAATCTTTGTAGGAGATGTGTCTCCACAAAGTTCACCGTATAAATTTCTTAACCAAATAGCTTCTTTGCAAGCTTCAGAAATTGCCATGTACTCTGCTTCAGTTGTGGATAAGGCAACAGTGGTCTGTAGACTTGCCTTCCAACTCATAGCACATCCACCAATGGTAAAGACATAACCTGTCAAAGATCTTCTTTTGTCCAAATCTCCAGCATAATCAAAATCTACATAGCCCACCAGTCCTTCACCAGAACTTCCAAATTGTAAACATGCATTGGAAGTACCGCATAAATACCTAAGAATCCATTGAACAGCTCTCCAATGCTCTTTTCCTGGGTTAGCCATATATCTGCTAACAACACTTAAAGCGTGAGATAAATCAGGGCGAGAACATACCATGGCATACATTAGAGAACCAACTGCACTAGAATACGGAACTTTCGCCATGTTATTAATTTCATCATCTGTATTTGGACAATATGTTGAAGACAATTTGAAATGTGCAGCTAATGGAGTACTCACTAGCTTGGCTTTATGCATGTTGAATCTTTGAAGAACTTTCTCAATATACCTCTTTTGACTTAGGTATAGTTTTCCATGCTGTCTGTTACGAGTAATTTCCATACCAAGAATTTTCTTGGCTGGACCTAAGTCCGTCATTTCAAACTCTTTGTTTAGTTGTGTTTTCAATTTTGCTATCTCTAGTTTATCTTTCGCAGCAATCAACATATCATCAACATAAAGAAGCAGATATATTGATGAACCATTGACTGACTTAAAATAAACACAACTATCATAATCTGATCTTTTAAAATTCTGAGATAGCATAAAAGAGTCAAACCTCTTATACCATTGCCTTGGGGACTATTTTAACCCATAAAGAGATTTCTTCAATCTACATACCAAGTTCTCTTTTCCAGGGATAATGAAGCCTTCAGGTTGCTCCATATAAATATCTTCCTCCAATTCACCATGTAAAAATGCAGTTTTGACATCTAACTGCTCAAGCTCATAGTTATGCATGACAACAATACTAAGTAAAGTACGAATTGAGCTATGCTTAACAACAGGAGAGAAGACATCAGTAAAATCAATGCCTGGAATTTGGCTATAGCCTTTAGCAACTAACCTTGCTTTAAATCTTGCTTCCTCATTAGGAGTAATACCTTCTTTTCTTTTGAAAATCCATTTGCAGCGGATAGGCTTCTTTTCTTTTGGTAATTTCACCAACTCCCAAGTGCCATTCTTTTCAAGAGATTCCATTTCATCATGCATGGCAGTTATCCATTTGTTGTATTGTTCTGAAGTAATGGCTTCCATATAAGTTGAAGGTTCTTTGATACCTTCAATTTCTTCAGCAACGTTTAAAGCATAAGCAACAATATTTGCTTCTTCTATCAGTCTCTTGGGAGGATAAATGACCCTCCTAGGTCTATCAGTTGCTATAGAACGTTGTGGTTGGTGAGTAGGAGTAGGAGTAGAAGACTCTTGCTCAACTGCTTGATTTTGATCAATAGAGTTTTCTTTTTCTGGTGTATGTTCTGAGTCAACAGATTGCTCCACCTGCACACTTGTCTTTTGTTGACTCTCAACAGGAATATTAGTAGAAGAATCTTTATGTAGCATAGCTGATTCATTAAATACTACATTTCTACTAATCACGACCTTTTTAGTTTCAGGACACCATAACTTATATCCTTTCACACCATACTTGTAACCAAGAAAGATACATTTAATTGCCCTAGGCTCTAATTTTCTATTATCAACATGAGCATAAGCAGGGCAACCAAAAATTCTTAAATCTGAATAGTTTGCTGGGGAGCCAGACCATACCTCAATAGGAGTCTTTTTATCAAGTGGAATAGAAGGTGACATGTTAATTAAATAACATGCAGTAGAAGCAGCTTCTGCCCAAAAACGCTTAGATAATCCTGCGTTAGATAACATACAACGGGCTTTTGAAATAATGGTTCTGTTCATACGTTCAGCTACACCATTTTGTTGGGGTGTGTGAGAAACGGTGTAGTGTCTAACAATTCCTTCTAGTTTACAATATGAATTAAATTCATTTGAACAAAACTCCATACCATTATCTGTGTGAAGCTTTTTGACCTTCTTACCGGTCTGGTTTTCCACCATGACTTTCCATTCTTTGAATGCAGAGAATGCTTCAGATTTAAGCTTCAAGAAATATGGCCAAACTCTTCTTGAATAATCATCAATAATTGTCAACATATAACGAGCACCTCCTAGTGATGCTTCTTGAGATGGTCCCCATAAATCAGCATGTACATACTCCAAAATGCCTTTTGTAGTATGTACCGAGGTGTTGAATTTCACCCTCTTGTGTTTGGCAAATATGCAGTGTTCACAGAATTCCAGTTTGCCAACGCATTGGCCATCAAGCAATCCTCTTTTGCTTAATGCTGTCAAACCAAGTTCACTCATATGCCCAAGACGCATATGCCACAGGTTAGTAGTATCAGTAGATGAATTTGAAGTAACATTAGAATTACCTGTTACTGTACTACCTTGTAGATGATACAGGTTTGCAGATTTAATATCAGCTTTCATCACAATCAAAGCTCCTTTAGAAACCTTTAAAACTCCACCTTCACCGGAATATTTGTACCCTTTAAGGTCAAGAGTACTTAAAGAAATAAGGTTTCTTTTCAAACCTGGAACGTGTCGAACATCAGACAGAGTTCTGACAACACCATCAAACATCTTGATTTGAATTGAACCAATTCCAGTGACTTTATATGGTGCATTATCACCCATCAATACGGAGCCGCCTTCTATAGGTTGATAATTTGTAAACCAGCTTCTGTTTGGACTCATATGAAAAGTACAAGCTGAGTCAAGAATCCATTCATCATTGGTTTTTAGGATTCCTGCAAAAGCTACAAGAACATCACCGTTAGAATTATTTTCAGCAGCATAAGTAGCTTTTCCTTCATCATCTTGATTTGGTTTGTGATTTTGATTAGAAGCTCTTTTCTCCTTGTTTTTCAACTTGTAACATTCAGAGATATCATGTCCTTCCTTTTTGCAATAGTTACATGACTTGGAACGTCTGGATCTAGATTTGCTTCTAGAATTTCTTTTGTTCTTGCCTTTGGAATCATTCTTATCTGTTGGTCTGCCACGAACTGCCAGACTTTCTCCTTTAGAACTTGAACCTTCAGTGGATACCATATCTTTCATCTTTTCTTTGGCATGCAAAGCTTCATAAACTTCTTGAAGTGTTAAAGTATCACGACTATATAATATGGTATCTCTAAAGTTTGAATAAGAACTAGGCAAAGAACATAAAAGAATTAAACCCAAATCCTCTTCATCATATTTTACCTCCATAGCTTCAAGATCAGTAATGATCTCTTTAAATGTCGAAAGATGATCCAACAACGATCCACCTTCTTGCATCTTAAGTGAAAATAATTTTTGTTTAAGGTGCATCTTACTTGTGAGATCTTTGGTCATGCAAATTTGTTCTAATTTTAGCCATAAAGAGGCTGCAGTAGTTTCTTTCAAAACTTCCTGCAAAATATTGTTAGATAAATGAAGATGGATATGAGAGAGAGCCTTACGATCTTTACGATCCTTTTCTTCATCTGACCAAGACGCAGGCATTTTGTCTCGGCCTAACAGAGCATCATCAAGGTCCAACTGATCCAATACAGCTCGCATTTTTACTTGCCATAATGAAAATCTTGTATCTCGATCCAACAATGGAATATCGTATTTCAAAGTAGCCATGTCGATATAATACTCAATAAATTGAGAATGAGTATAGAAAACAACGTGGCTCTGATACCACTTGTTATGAATGAATTATATCGACAATAAAATAAAATAATAATACGATAAAGAAAAATAAATGTGGACACAAGGATTTAACGTGGAAAAACCCTTTCGGGAAAAAACCACGGGCACAACCGATGATGATCACTATATGAGAAAAATGAGGATGTTACAAGATCTGGAACTGAAAAATATATATATATATCTCTCTCTTTTCTTTTTAATACACAGAGCCTCACAATATATATCTATGTATATATATCACTCAAAATGGTTTTGAACGATTTCATTTGGAAAATGATCATCCCTATTTATAGGGATGATCAGCCGAAAACTCGCCGTGATAATTGGAAAAGAATTGTAGGCATTCAAAAGGTGCCATATAAAATTCCACGTTCAAAACTCAATTTGCATTTGAGTTTGATTACTATTCATGTGGGGCCCACATGAAAATAATTCTTCCTTTTACTTTTGCTTTTTTGAAAGGCATCTTTCACAGTGGATGGGTGGTAGGGAGGTGCCTGAAGAAGTGAGAGATGTGTAGGGATGATTATAACTTATCAATTATCAGGTGCAGAGGGAATTTTGGTATGCAATATTTGGAGGGAAGTGGGGTTTATGGGTAGGTAGGACTGTAGGAGGGCATTTTGGTAAATTATGTTAAATTTCTTAGGTTTTTTTATGATTATTCGGTTTCGGCAACTCTTTTTGTAACGTTCAATTTCTCAAGGCTTAGAAAACTTATAGATGACATATGTGGTAGTCCAACCATACAATTGAAGGCCAAGCATTCATGCTCTTCTGATCTTGTAATCTCTCTCAACAAATCCCTGGTCTTGATCTCTGGACCTCCAGCATTAATCTGCGAGTTCTTGCATAATCAAGGAGTTGGTTTGTATCTATTCAAATATGTAAACTTTCATTGGTTATTGTAAAAGATGTCAACTTTGTTTCGTTTTAGCTCTCTAAGAAACTCTAAGGTGGCGTTTGGTTCACAGAAAGTTTTTAAAGGAATTGGAATCTGTCAAGGAATTGGAATCTGTCAGGAATTGGAATCCAATTCCATATTGTGTTTGGTTGGTAGGAAAGGGAATTGGAATCCAATTCCATATATGTTTGGTTGGCAGGAAATGGAATTGGAATCCATGTAATATGACTGATTTACCCTTCTTATTTTTGCTTAATTTTACTTAGATAATTGTTGGTAATATGTGGTGGTGGTGGTGGATGGCGGGCAGCAGCAGTGGTGATGGGTGGTGGTGGTAGTGGTGATGGCGATAAAGGTGGGTGGTGGTGCTGGTGGTGGCGGTGGTAATGGTGGGTGGTGGTGGATGACGGTGGTGGTGGTGGGTGACGGAGGTGGTGGGTGGTGGTGGTGGGTGACGGTGGTGGTGGTGGTGGGTGGGTGGTCGTGGTGATGGCGATAAAGGTGGGTGGTGGTGGTGTCGGTGGCGGCGGCAATGATGGTGGGTGGCGGCAGTAATGGTGGGTGGTGGCGGCGGTGGTGGGTGGTGGTGGTGGATGACGATGGTGGTGGTGGTGGCGGTGGGTAGCGACAATGGGTGACGATAGTGGGTGGTGGTGGTGGGTAACGGTGGTGGTGGTGGTTGCGGCGGTGGGTAGCGGCAATGGGTGACGATAGTGGGTGGTGGTGGTGGGTAACGGTGGTGGTGGTGGTGGTGGCGGGTGGTGGTGGTGGTGGTGGCGGCGGGTGGTGGTGGTGGATGGTGGTGATAGCGATAATGGTGTGTAGTGGTGGTGGGTGACGGTGGTTGGTGGTAGCAACGGTGATAGGGTGGCGGTGGTGGTGGATGGTGGCGGCGGCGATGGGTGGTGGTGGTGGTGGTGGTGGGTGGTGGTGGTAGAGGGTTTCAACAGGAAAGTTAATATAAGGGTATGATGGTAATTTTGCAAATTCCATCATCCAAGGAATTGAATTCCTTCCACATACCTAAGGAATTTCAATTCCTTCATTTTAATGGAATTGGATTTAATTCCATCAACCAAAACTTGAACCAAACACAGCAATTCGATGGAATTGGATTTCAATTCCCTCAAATTCCATTGAATTTCGGCGAACCAAACGGGCCCTAAGATTGTTAGGCGTGGAACCTCTTGCCTATATCAAAATATATAATGTATAACTTGCCGTCACTTAGATACGGTGAATGAAACAAGTTTAATGCAACACGTGCGATGGTTCCACCAAATAGACTAGCTTTCTCAATTATGCATCTCATGAGCGCTTTGGCAAGTTTTGTATGTCTCAACTCGATGGTTTCTCCATAAACTTTAAGTAGATGACAAATAATTTTTGGCCTTCGATTCCATGTCATTTGGTTGCAACATCAAGGAGAGGAGGGAGAGGTCTATCTATTATAACATAAAGATTATCTATTTTGGATTACAAGTGCTCATCAAACAAGAATCAAACCTCAAAGATTAGTTTTATAGTTATAGGTGTTTGCACTCTTAAGCTCATCAAACAAGAATCAAACCTCAAATATTAGTTTTATAGTTATAGGTGTTTGCACCCTTTAAGATTTGTTCTTCCATATATGGATCATAGTTCATCAACCATAGAACCCAATATTTCTATGCAAGATGGAAAATAAAGTTTATGACATCTACTCATGTTCACCCACAAGCCAATGGACAAGTTGAATCTAGTAACAAGATCATCATCAACAATCTGAGAGAAGCGATTAAAAGAAAGAAAGGAGAAAATCGGAGAATTTATACCTATCAGAAGCGATTATCCAGGCCCTTCAAATTTCAAATTTCTAAAGTAGTTGGATGAGATAAGCCTAGGAAATTGGGCTGCATCACATCATATCCCCAACAACTTGTTTCATCTTGGAGAAAAAGCTCCATCTTCCCAAGATCCTAGTAAGCTACAAGATGAAGTTTTTTAAGGGGAAATTGTTATGGGTGGTATTTTTATCTGCTTAACATCTTGACCGTTGTTTAAGATCTTGACTTAAGTAACATCTTGGCAAGATATTATTGTTTCTATTTTTTGATAAACATGTCATAAGACTAAGCAACGAGCATGGACGAAGTCAAAGATACGTGACCAGACCATACTTAACAAATTCTTCAGGTTCAAACGGTCATAAGAGTATAAAGAGGAACATTTTTAGATTTTTAGAATAGTTAGTTGTGTAATCTTTGTATAAATACACGAGCTACAAAGTAGAAAATGGATACTTCACTACATACACTTACATGGTACTCACTCTCAAAAAGCTCTCAATAATACTCATTACACTTTAATATGAATTTGAAGGCAGTGTGACATTTGTCACCTTCGGAGGTTTTATACCGGAGATCTTGAAAGATAAAGGGCTTTTCTCGTAATATATTGTGTTATGTTTTTATCTTTGCATTCAACATCTTGAATTTCATCTTGGAACACCACACCCTTTTACACGAAGTCGGTTAATTTGCATTTCTTGTTTTTTGACCAAAATAACACACACACACACACACCCCGTAAAGGTTCATTTGAGACGGATTTAAATTTATGAGATTGTGATACCATCTTTTTTAACGAAATATTCTAATAGTCTATGTATAAGAATATTTGCAATGTAAAATATGTAAACAATTTTGTTATATCTAACACCATGTTCCCTTTTGGCAAGTGTTTTGTGATAATCTTAGTGTAACTAAGATTAATGATGTTGTTATATGTGTTAGGGTGGTTAGAAACCCTTTTGGATGAAGTTTTAACTTGAAAAATAACGTATAACAAAAAAGTTCTTTAGTTCTCTACTTAATATATATATATATATATATATATATATATATATATATATATATATATATATATATATATATATATATATATATATATATATATATATATATATATATATATATATATATATATATATATATATATATATATATATATATATATATATATATATATATATATATATATATATACATACATACATACATACATACATACATACATACATACATACATACATACATACATACATACATACATACATACATATATATATATATATATATATATATATATATGTACTAGTTATAAGACCCGTGTATTACACGGGATGATACAAAAAATATTAATTAAATATATCTAAACTTTAATAATTTTACATAAGAAATTTGTTTGTGTATCGTGATATCTTGCTTTTGATTTTTACTATTACGACTTTGTATTTTGATAAATATAATTGATTATGAGAATGTCACCGGTACTAAAATCAAATTCACTATTATGATTGGAATCGTTCTTCAAAATATTATGACGTCAATTGTCTATCTATTGTTTCTCAAATCATTCTACACATTAAAAAATAATATGATATTAAAAAACAATTAATTTTGAAATTGAATGATAACAATTAATTTTGAAATTGAATGATAATTAAATCGATCATTAAGGAGTTAGAAACGTTACAAACCAATTAGTTTTTTTTAAGAAATTTAAAATTATGAGAAAATGACATGTGGCAAATTCAATGAGGAGATGACATGTGGTTTTGAATTACTTATTTATTAGGATATATATATATATATATATATATATATATATATATATATATATATATATATATATATATATATATATATATATATATATATATATATATATATATATATATACTAGGTTATAACCCGTGATAATCACGGGTTGTCAACTTAAAATTACATGTATTGTAACCCGTGATAACCCGTGATAATCACGGGTTGTCAACTTAAAATTGCATGTATAACAGGAAACTTAAATTTGATTTTTTTTTTGGTTTTATATTACATGTAATGTATTTATGCATAATATGACGATGTACTTTGAATAATAATAATCTCTCTTGATTTTGAATGTCAAATGGATATGCACTTCGGTATTGTTCACGATGAATAGTTTTGTACGTCTTGGCATCTCATTTAGGTTTTTAGTTATTTGGGATAAATGGTCGCTACTTTTATATATAAATATAAACATAAACAGTAAGATGTGGTGTTATAATTTAAAAAAAATCTAAATTTTACATAAATGGTGACTATTTTTTCACAAAAGGAATAAGTGTTTATCGTATTCATATATCCGTAGGTTCTGTGGATTTTGGCATTAAATGGGCGCTAAAATAAGAAAAAAAATTTGATTTACACAATTACTCGTATTACATTAAGTAAAAGCTTTTATCCATTTTTTCAAAAACATTAATTTACGTTCGAAATTTGGATGCTATATTACAATTTGGTCTAAAAGTAGGATGTTATATTACAATGAGGTCCCAAAGTAGGATGCTAAAATAACAAAAATGTAACATCTTTAATTTCCTCTAATATAAAATAACTTACATTGCTTATATACAGTATTGAAGAATGTGCATGTTTAACCACAAAATGTCAAATGCATTTAGGTAAGGAGTTATAGCTTTGAAGTCCATGTCCTTATACCACCTCACAAGAAAGAATCCGTCCGTCGGTTACATTTTACACGTTTATCAACTTATGTGTAAAACTTTGAATATTTATTAAAATCCTAGAAACATAATCTTTTGGTGTTTTTCTGCAAACACTAATCAGAAATTTTTTATTTTTTATTTTTTTGCAAACACTAACCAGAAACCCTTTTTTATTCATAAACCAACCTAACCAATGAGTAGCTAAACCAGAATAAAAAACTCCTTTAATGACAAAACCATATAAAAACCCAAAATGCAGTGGCTTTAATGGAATTAAGCCAAATTAAAATAAAGGTAAATTTTGATAGATAAATCAAGGTTGTAAGAAATTTAGGCCTTAATTCCATCCTACCAAACCGAAGCTAAAACTCGATAAATAAATTAAGGTTGTATAGAATTCACACCACCTCAAAGCCATAAAAATTAAGGGGATACTTGTTCTCTTTAAAAATACGTGTCACTGTTAAGTTGTTCGTAAAATTTTCAAATAGGAGATTAAAGAAAACGATTTAAAAATACAAACTTACAATTGAGATATTAAAGCATAGAATCACGAGAGATTGAAGCATTGAATATAAAGATAGAAAATTTGGATGGTTCAAAAAACATATAATTCCTACTACAAAATTCTAATTGAGGTATCAATACATGTAAAAACCATCAAAGAATTTAAGTAGATAAGCATCAAAGTGATATATACCTCGTTAGTATGCCTTCTTTAGACTATATAGCTTGATGTCCCTTTGACAATCAGATACATATATACAGACACCGACCATCACTTAGTTTTTGGTAGGCTCCTAAAACTTCTCTAAAACTAAGAATCCATATTTGATAGATACAAACCCATCACACATATACAGACACAAACCATCAGCAAATGACCATTGTGAATGATGTGTTACAAGCCAGGTTTTGCAGAAAATTGCATATGTTGGTTAGTATCAATCATAAAAAAAATTAATAAAGCTAACTCACCACATATAGGTCGCTAACCAACTACAGTTTTGACTTTGTACTCCTATGCTTTGGGCTACAAAATCTACCAGCAAAAACCATTTTCGCAATGAAATCTCTACCTCGCCTTTAAATATTGGCGGACCACTCCAAATCTCCAATCTTGGTGACCTTGTTAGCGATTTGTGTGGTATAATGAAGTGATATAATATAAATATACAAGATGACTGAAATAATTCTAAATATACAAGACAAATCGAACTACAAGGTCACCAGGTCAAGAACCATAAGTCAAAATTTTGGTTTTCCTCTTTGTAAGATCGTTTAACCCAAAATAACTCCATTGTGTTATCCATAATGGTCCCTTGTTTGTTACATACATATATAAAGTTCAAATAATCCAAACCATAAAAAAATGTATACTAAGATATTGCATTTGCATGTGACATCGGTCTTGGCAGTGGTGCGGTGAATTTGTGTGGGTGCGATGGTGCTTGTATGGTGACGTATTGAGAATTTATCTAGGTATAAATGCAGAATACAAGTGCTATTCCAGTTTAGGACTTACATCAAACATTTAGCCAACATTAGAGGGATACGATCAGGGAGGTGTAAGAGACCAAAAATTAACAGTGACCACCTGATAAAGTAATGCTTATTAATTATTATCTTGAACTAAGATAGGAAAAATGAGAAAATATGGAAAATACAGAGTGATATATATCTGTTTTACCACAACGGTGAAAATACCTTCAATCCTACACATCTTGATCCTGAAGTTGCAGCCTCTAGATTCCTGGAACAATTTGCTTCCTCATTGATCGACTAAATAAATATAAGAAGAGTTAAAAGGGATTCAATACTATTTTATTAGAGAGTATAGATATAGATATATATTTTCAACATATGTAATTTGCTGTGATCCACGCCCCTGTCACAAAAAAACATGTCATTCAAGCATTTCCAAGATTGTCTGCGAATAGAATACAAGGATAAAATTGTCAGTGCACCTAAATTCCCATCTCTTAAATAAATAGGCTAAAAACTTACACAAAGAATTCCCTTAAGCAAGAGCTTATTTTGCGTGTCTTATGCTTTCTGCAACAATTTCCTCTTGATTATCTAGCACCTAAAGATTGATTAAAAAAAATAAGATTTAAAAAAACATATATAATTTAATATAAGCAACAATCATATCTGAAACAATTAATGTTTCCTTCCTACCGTTAGTCTTTCAAGCATTGATAATTGACTAAGTATCCCTTTGTTTGGACCTGTATTATAAATAAAACAATTTTTCTTTTGCTTTCTGCATTTTCGCCATCTCCTTCAGAGAAACCCCAAAAATCAGACCAAGTATGAAGAGGGCGTCTGAATATCTATACTACTTTAAAAATGAAAAATGGTTTCCATTAATAGAAACTCTTAAAATTAAGAGATCCAACCCACTATGCACAAAATACAAGTTTTAAAGCATACATATACCACCGATTTTAAAATTATAAGTCTTATCAGTTTGAAATGCAAAATTCTAGCTTTTCTCTCATCCGATCCCAACTCCTTCCACTATATTTTCGGTATCTCATCTCCGTATCCATCTCCCACCTCCAATCGGATTATCGACTACCACTTTTGTTATATAAGGATCTAACCCTAAATCCATCATCACTCATCCTCCCACCGTCCTTTCCCAGATGCTTCTATGTAAGCCTAAATCCCTCACCCTCATTACTGCAAATAAAACCCACCACCATCTCCTCACAAACCCTAACTGCACCAAATATGAACTGCCGCCACCTCCATCCTGCTTGTCGCCGTCACAACCCTCTCAATTGCCCAGTTATGACCTCAAACCCCTAACTTCGACCCCTGTTCCGCAAAAACCACCACAACTCATCCATGAAGGACGATTCATCCATGAAGTAGCAGCAAGCTCACTTATGCTTTTCGACACAATCAGGTATTTCAAAATATCTCGCCATCCACAGAATCCAAGAGGTATTTGATTGCTCGGAGATCCCAACCTAGAGTAATCCACGAGGTTTTCTCATTCGCAAACCGACATGGTAACTCCTACTCACTTGTTCTTTATGCATAATTTAAAGAATATGAAGGAAACTAAAAATTAAAGAGAAATTAGAAACGAAGCTATTTTTCTCAACAAGTATTATATCATTATTTTTTCAAATTTATTTTGTATGAGCAGGATTTATTCAGGAAGGTAATAACACAACCTGAAAACCAGAAGATTTTGCTCTTCAAACGGTTCAAGAAGCTATCAAACCTTAGGTTTGCCTCTTAGTCTCTATTTATGACCGTATGTTTGTAACCATTTGTTGTTTGAATACTTAAATTGGTAAATCAAGGAAGAACCCTGATTCCAAAGAATTGCTTTTTAAGAATTTATGTTTAATCTTCGTGTTCACATAAGTAGAATGTATCTATGTTTATAAGCTAATTTAACAATGCTTTTTTGAAATTTTAATTTTAGGTTGATTATGATCATGCGCTCATCCCTCCACCCATCAATTCAATAGAAAATGGTAGCTTATTATACTCTTGAATTTTGTGACATGATTTCCCACTAGATTTTGATCACAATCGTAGTGATTTTGTAGGTTTCTACATTTTTTATTATGTTTTTTAGTGTCCAAAAGTGCTAAACTTTCTTGAAACTACTGACAAGTGAGTTATGGATTAATTCCTTTTGTTATAATTTTTGGTAGGTTTCGATTTGTTTATTGACTCAGCATGCATCTGATGTATTTTGGTTTTATTTTATTGTTACAGATCTGTTCATCTTCAAAATGTGGTCATTAAAACTTGCCTTTTAAGTGTTTGACAAAAGTCCTTTATGAAGGTTTTGAGATATAGTATGGAAGAAAGGATCTGCAATGATTTCGGAACACTGGTATTTTGCTACTCACATTTCTAAGTTGTTTTCTAATTTTTATTTTTGACTTAATGGACTTAACGAGAATATGGGATTATTAAAGCTGGTGATGCATGGTTAGGATGTTAACAAAGGGTAAAATGGTCATATCACCTTATTTAGATGGTATTGCTACAATTCAGTTGGATTTACAAGAGTATAGCACTATAATAAGAAAAAATAATGAAAGTAGCATTTGGAAATTGCTTCATTTTATCTTCTATATATGATTGATTACCTTCTTCTCATTTATTCGTTATCCGATTGTATGGAACTAGAAAAATTTAAGTCTGTTGTACATGTTAATCATATAGAATGCTAACTGGGGCTGAAATTAAAAGGTTGCTTTGAAACGTGAATATTGTGTACCAACTACCAAATCGACAAGAATCAACTCTTTTGACCACATTTTGGTTGGTTTTATGTATATTAAGATTTATGTTAGTGATAATAATCGACCTTCTGTATATTATACATTTAGAACCAAGATCATTTACTAAACCCCCATGTTAATCCAGTATCGCAGGTGCCAAAGGTTAGAAGTTCTATTCATGATGTGTCGGTCCATCCTTTTAAAGCTACTGCTCTCCAAGCCAATCACTTTTTGTTTCCCACTATAAGTCTCATTATTTTTTCTATTTCTTCACATTTAGTTACTTCTTTGACACCTTTTATAAGATGAAGTTGATGGCATTCACATTGGGGTTTCGAGATTACAAAAGGCATCTTTGCACTCTTATCTTTTTTAGTTTCTATATCAAGATCAGGTGAATTTTGCTTTATTTTGTAAAATATATAATCTTATTGTTAATGTAACTATTGAATTGTTTGTAGGCGCTCAGTTTGTCAAAGCAACATAGAATATGTATGTTGTGTATGAAATGAACTTCTTTTTGTATTTTTCTTCTATATAGAGCAATAGAAGGGGTTATTGTCATTTAATTTGTGTATTCTTCTTGGGCAAATCCTACAATATGAGAACAATTAGATTACGTGATTATGCGTGAAGAAGCCAATGACAAGATAATCAAATAAATGGTAGTTAGGCCAATTTACATTAATTACAAGTAAACATTACAAAAGAAGTGATTGTGTACTTTATTTTATGAAAATGATTATTATTTTTCCAAAAAGTTTTAAATTCGTTTGGTATAAAAAGTAGAAAGTTGTTTAATTTAAGAAAAATTAGAAAAAAATTGATCAATTTATGAATGCAATTATACGTTTTTGTAATTACCGGGACTTTTATGACATTGTTTAACATTCATATTTTTACAAAAAGTTTTACATGTTTTTTGGATTAGTTTTCATGTTTTGTTATTGTTGGGACGAAATAGAGAAAACTATAATACATAATAAATTGATAAAATGTTACTATATATTTAGAGAAGCAAGATGAATAGTAAAGGACCGAGCCACCATGAGAAAACTATTTACCGAATGGAAGTGATTGATTGTCACAATAAAACTATTCATCGGACTAGGTTAACTATGTAAGTCAAATAGATGGACATGTCATATTTATTGATACATTGTATGCTCTTTGAAATATAACATTTATAAAAAAAAAACTAATTGTCGAACTGAGACTAATCGCCGTCTGCTGTCAGAAAAAGTAATTGCCAAAAAAGAAACTTTTCGCTCGAATGAAACTATTTCAATGTCTGATCAATACAAATAATGGATCATGTTTCTTTTTACAATTTTCAAATCCGTATTTTGAACCCTAGAATAATTTATCATTATAAAGATGTTGATTTGGAATGCAATCTAGCTTGAATAACTTGACTTCTTAAGGATTTCTAGGTTAATATATAATATTATGGATGTTGAAAAAGAACCGAAATCGAATAAAGCGAAGCTTATACAGTTTAGACATTTTATTCGGTATCGGCTTTATTATTGTAAACGGTTTAGACTTTGACATGTTTCCAAAAGAAATACTGCCATAATGAAACTACTCGATGCTTGCCAAAACGAAACTACTTGCAGAAAAAAAAAAACTATTCACCGCCCAACGCATCACGTATGTACGAACCAATTTCTTATCCAAAGGCAGGTACCACGAATAAACTCACCCTCACCCCTTCCACACCCCCTCCATTTGTGTCCCGCCGCATTGCGCGGGGACACAACTAGTCATATTAAATACAGAAAAAGAAAAATCAAAGGCAATGTTCAGAGACGCATGAAATTAGAATGCCCTAACTTAATACATAACGCAAACAATTACATAAGCCGATAAACATAAAAAAGAAACGAAATAAAGACGTATTGACACTGAAAATACAAATCATCAACTCAAACAATTTAAGCAATAAACAAAATAAAAGTTTAGATGGAGAAGAATAATATCTTATTTAAGGTTGGACGGTACCTAATGCTTGAAGTATGAGCGGAAAAGAAATCCTAAAACCTAGAAGCTTGATTAAACAACGGCATCCAATAGAGGTATGAAGTCACACACAAACATCAAACAAATAGAAAGAGAAACAGAGTGGACAAATTGATCGTATAAAACAAAGAAGATTAGGGTTTGTATCGAAGCTTGACAGAGAAGAATGTCGAAGATGAAGTAGAGGCAATATATGCGGGAAGCGGCGAAGACAACATAATAGCTTTACGTGATTTAGGGGAAGCTGAATTCAAAATCCGAAAACTGAATTGATCAGGGAGTGGATCGAGATTTAAGGGATGTTGGCTAATTTATCGGCTTTAACGTGGGCTAATTTTATGCCTTTTCCGTTTTTTAGTAGGAGCAAAAGATTGATCGAGAAAAATAAGGAGAAGCATTTCCACAAGTTGACACGTGTTGTAGAGCTGGTTTAGAAAAGAGCCATGTGGCAGTAATAGGCTTTCTTATTATAATGTATAGATACAGAGAGAGAGAGAGAGAGAGAGAGAGAGAGAGAGAGAGAGAGAGAGAGAGAGAGAGAGAGAGAGAGAGAGAAAGAGTGACAAAAATGTGTTATTTGTTTTTGAAAAGGTAAAAACGGATGTATTTTGCGGACCGCATCTATTAAAAAATAGATGGATAAAACGTCTGCAGTTTGCAAGAAAAATATTGTTTGATTTTTAAAGTCTGTAGACTCTTAAAATAAACTGATATCTAAATAAACCGATATTTTAAAAACTTAAAATATTTTTTAATAATTCTTGTTTTACAACACTGGAATTTAAGTAAACTATAATTTCAACTATACAACCACATTTCTATCAACTACCGATGCAATTAGAGTACAGACCAATTAATTACCTAGTAAAATCGTAATAAACAAAATAATCTTAATACATACGATTTTTTACATTAATCTATGTTTTAAGGTAAATGAGTTAAGTTAATCAAAATAGTCGTTTTTCTTATCAAATTTAAATGATCATTATATAACCATCACTAATTGATTATGAGAATGTCACCGGTACTAAAATCAAATTCACTATTATGATTGGAATCGTTCTTCAAAATATTATGACGTCAATTGTCTCTCTATTGTTTCTCAAATCATTCTACATATTAAAAAATAATATGATACTAAAAAACAATTAATTTTGAAATTGAATAATAATTAAACCGATCATCAAGGAGTTAGAAACGTTACAAACCAATTAGTTTTTTTAAGAAATTTAAAATTATGAGAAAATGACATGTGGCAAATTCAATGAGGAGATGACATGTGGCTTTGAATTACTTATTTATTAGGATATGTATATATATATACATATATATATATATATATATATATATATATATATATATATATATATATATATATATATATAGAGAGAGAGAGAGAGAGAGAGAGAGAGAGAAAGAGTGACAAAAATGTGTTATTTGTTTTTGAAAAGGTAAAAACGGATGTATTTTGCGAACCGCATCTATTAAAAAATAGATGGATCAAACGTCTGCAGCTTGCAAGAAAAATATTGTTTGATTTTTAAAGTCTGTAGACTCTTAAAATAAACTGATATTTAAATAAACCGATATTTAAAAAACTTAAAATATTTTTTAATAATTTTTTTTACAACACTGGAATTTAAGTAAACTGTAATTTTAACTATACAACCACATTTCTATCGACTACCGATGCAATTAGAATACAGACCAATTAATTACCTAGTAAAATCGTAATAAACAAAGTAATCTTAATACATACGATTTTTTTACATTAATCTATGTTTTAAGGTAAATGAGTTAAGTTAATCAAAATAGTCGTTTTTCTTATCAAATTTAAATGATCATTATATAACCATCACTAATTTTATAATACTAAATTTTTTAGAATTGATATACAATAGGTTTCTCTAATTTGTTAAAAGAAATTAAATTCTTAAAAGAAATCATAAAAAAATTAAATTTGAAAAAAAAATATATTAATTTATTTAAAGATATCTATAATAAAATAATTCTATAACTTTTTTTTCTTAAAAGTTATTCGGTTGTTTTAAGGTATTCTTAGAAAATATTATTGGGTTGGAAGAATAAATTAAAATATAAATAAACTGATTTTTTTTAAATATTAATTATTATACTTAAACAAATGTGTAAAAAGAAGAAGGCAAATTTTTTTTTGTTAGAGTTGATGATGTTTGCATATTTGAAAAATGATTATCACAATTCTTCTAAAAATAGAACACGCATGTTTTTTTAGGTTTATGATCTACAAAACAAACAGTGCATACATTAAACGTCTGCGCATCCAAAGACAAAAATAAAATTAAAAAAAGTACTTTTAAGAAAAACAAACAAACACCCAAAAATTGGACTCGACGATGGAAGACGTCGTGCTTTATTCCTGTGTTTCCGAGTCTCATTTAACAAGAGAAATAGAGAGAAGTGGTTGGAATTGAGAGGAAAAATAAAAAAATTTATGTTTCTGAGTTTTTTTTTTTTTACGGAAGAAAATACAAAGAAGAGAAGGGAATGGGAGGGATAATATTCCCTCCTAACTTTCTTTCCGATTTGGAAGGATTTGGAAGGAAAGGAAAACACAGGTAAAAATAACACTTAATTATAAATTTTTTTCTTTTCTTTTCCACTCAGGAATACATAAAATGTTCATTTCTTTTGATTTTTTCTTTCGATTCGGGAACACGAAAATATAACTTTTTTTCTTTTCATTTCCTTTCTTTTCTCTCCTTGTTTTCTTTTTTTCCCTGTCCATAACTTTCTTTTCTTTTCCCTTCTTTAACGTATCCGATCATTGTTTGTTTTTTTTTGTTTGAATTTCTTTATTATACATTTGTAGTTGTATTTTGTTTGATTTTTATGATACACTGATTTTGCTGTTTCTAGAAACTACAATAATTTTATCTTGATTTTTCATAACAAATACACAAACACCAATAATTTAAAGGACGAAAATGTGCCCTACTGCTTTATTTGAATAGACAAACACCAAATAACAAAAGGATGATAATATTATAAAAGATTCAAAGGTTTGAATCACATGTGATATAAACCCTGACATTAACATAACATGGAGTAGTTTAGGAGTAGGAGTAGGATAGATTTGTCGTTCTAAAAAAAAAATGTGATCATGTGGCTTCAACTTTTGACAAACGTCAAAAATGCAAAATCTAGTTTGGTAAAAATTTTAAACTTAAATCAAACATCCTGCAGGTTTACCGTTATTGCTAACCTTAATAGGTAAAATGAAAATTATGTACATATGTATATACTGATATCGTAACGATCATTAAAAAGTTACCAAGTGATAAATGTGCATAAAAAATGTTATGTTATGATTTTTGTATTCACTAAAATGACAAAAAAAATGAAAGTTTTTGTTACATCTTCATTTATTGCTTAAAAACAAATAAAATATAATATATTTTGTCAATAATTTTTTAAGTGTTTAAGATATTCAGAAGACCAAACACCAGGTTAAAAAAACTGTTTCTTTAAAAGTGTCAAATTGAGTAAAGTTATCTTTAACCTTGTTTGGGGTTTAGTTGATAATTTAAATGTCAAGGGTTTATATAGTGAAGGGTTAATGTGAAAATAATAAACTTATCATAGATATTTGGGGACTAATGGTGGTCAAAATGAGAAAATAGGAAGTTGAGTGGTGTTAGTTGTCAATATGCCAAAGAGTTAGAACTAGTTGTCTTCTTCACCACTTCATTTGTCTAAAAACGTATTCTAGATTTCGGCTAATCGTAAGAAGCAACAATGTACTTTTCATTTGATTATTTATTATAGCATCTTATTTTCATTTTCTAGTTTTAGTTTCTGGCTATAGAATTTACTTTATTCTAACCCAAAACAACAACGTTGTTATATTTTTTTTAACAAATACAACAACACACTTAATCACCAAGAAAAAACAATTCGTCGAAATAAAATCAATTGTCACCGTTGCAACTGTATAACACTAGTAAGCTACCAGCAATCTGTAGATCATGATATGGGATGTCTTAGGATGAAGGGTGTTTAATCCTCCTAATCCAAAAGTTACATCAGTTTTTTCTATCTCATCTCTTTTCCGATCATTCCAACTCAAATCTTCCATTATCCATCTCATTCAACCCATTCGGCTCAATTAATTATTAAAATAAAAAATATATATACAGTAATTAATTTCAAATGAACTTAACTAAAATTAAAATAAAATACATTTTTTTAAATAAAAATAATAAATAATATAAATTGTACAAGTTGGAAAGCATGTGATACAAGTCAATAAAGCAGGAAGAGAGAGGAGAGAAAATCAGGTTGAGGCAGATGACCAACCCTCTCTTCCCGAATTTCATCAACCCGTGAGAAGCCCGAAGGCTTTGGGTCTCCTTCCCGCAGCGTTACCGCCGTTACCGGGAGCAGTCCGCTACCACCCCGCCGCGACACCCTCGTCGCTTATATTTTTTTAACATATCGGAGAAATATATTTTCAATTAAAACTACATTTAACTTTGTTGCATAAAATTTAAAGAAAAAAGAGAAAATGACTACGAGAATATAAACCTGTATCACATATGCTACTACGTACTTAAATTCAGAAGCAATGTACGACTTCATAAGTACAAATATACCATTCCAGCTTTATCAAAATAGAAAGATAAGACATATTTAGCTTAAACTAACAAAGCTAGAGCAAGCTACAACTTTTTATGCACAATGTACAAAGTACGGCGACATCACCTCCTTTGTTTGGGTCCACTTGATTTCAGAATATTGTACAACTATCAATACTGGGAAACACAGTACCATTATTTGTTTTGCATGGGTCATCTTGGCTCCAGGGAAAATGATTTCCATATAATAAGAATAGGGCCATTTAAAAAGTTGAAGTACAAACTTTGTTACACAAAGTACATGCCAGTATAAAATCATTCAGTTAAACGATTCTAGCTCTACAAGAAAGTACCCACTTTACAACTTATATGTACACGGTATAAATCAATTTATCATTATCACCTACTCCTGTCGAGTTCAGTCTATCTGATTTCTGAACAATGTACAAGTTTCAATGCACGATATATGATAGAAGTATCAAAATTTCCCTTTTGATATTATCTTTTTAGTTATACGAAAATTATTTCCAAAGAATACGGTTAGAGCCAATTTTAGCGACAAGAAACCAATATATAACTTATAATGCATAAGATACAAGTCAATAATGTATGTTCAGGAAAAGAAGATTTCCCACATACAATTCAAGGATTAACAAACAAAACTTCAAACATCATTCATATTTAGATGACATACAAGAAAAGTTTTCTTAAAAGGCTTAGGAATATAGAAACAAGCGGTTTCTAGCGAGTAATCTCACATCTTTCTAAACTTATTTTAGAAAATTCTTTTAATGTACACTTGACAAATTTTGTTAAGGGTTCCATTAAAAGAAGTTTTTAGAAATAACTTTAGAAAGATATAACAATACTCTTTCCAAAATCCCTCACATCCAACCATTGCTATAGTTCTCACCAAACCCTTCATAAAACCTAAGCTCTAATCTCCCTCCAACCCGATCTTCATCATCATCATCATCCCATAATCCATCATCCGAATAATCATAAAACGAATCCGTATCCGAATAATCCGAGCAACTATGACCTTCAAACTGATCCACAACATGCGGGCCCAACACCGTAACGGTTACAACCCTCTTATCGAGCCAATCTTGATCAAGTTTCACATCCCAACACCCTCTAACATCCAAGAACTCAAGCTCCTTACACCTTTCAATGATCTCCACCACGTTGTTGGTGTCAACACAGTTATACGCCATTTCAAGGTGCTTCAGTTTGGTCATGGTGGCGGCGATTGCCACCGCCTCCTCCGCCTGCGGCCGCCGCTCTTGGATGTCGATTGGGTGCATGTTTCGGCGGAATCCGACGAGCGATTTGCAGGAGGTTCCGATTGCGGATAATGCACGGGCACTAATTTTGCGACAGTAGCTTAAGTCCATAAAGGTGACAGCTGAAAGCTTTGAAGATATTTGTTCCATGATTGTATCACTGATGTTGCATCTTGGAATTTGTAGTGTTTCTAGTGATCGTCCGCTGGTATCGCATAAAGGGGTGCCCCCCAAAAGTTGAACAAAAGAAGAAAAATCAGCAAATTAGAATCGTTAGCATTATTATAGCTATTATTGTATTTGTATAAAGTCTATAATGACAATAATAGTCCCTAGACTATTTATAAATAGACGAGTAAATTATAAAAGATCCCCATGCTTTCTGATTTGTACTGTGCTTAGTCCATAACACTGACTATTTTCAGTTTTGGTCCTAATTTCAAAGTTTCATATCGATTTTGGTCCCTGTAACCTTGAAATAAGGACCAAAATCAGAAAGTCCCATGGAAAAAAATCAATACATAGCTAAGAAAAATTAACGAGCCAATGAGGCTTGTTAGCAGTAAACTATATTTTTGGCCCTTGAGCATAGCTTTTTTTTTGTAATTTCGGTCCTTATTTGAGGTTTTGCAACATTTTTGGTCTATTTCTAAGTAAAAATTACTACTTTTGGACCCGGAGTATAGCTTTAGCTTATTTCGGCAATTTTGGTCCCAAAAGTATAGTCATAAACACTTGGAACAGGAACCAAAATCATAAGAAAAAACCTCAACTAAGGACCAAAATTGCAAGAGAACGTTTCTGGGAACAAACTGCAAAAATCAGCTATAATCGGGGACCAAAATGTAACTTATTCTTACAGCTACTATTGTATTTATATAAAAGCTCTAATGGCAGTAATAGTCCTTAGACTATGTATAAATACGTTAAATGTGTACCTTCAATTTGAAGTTGTAATAATCATTTTTTATTCTGATTATTTATGAAAATAATAACAAAGGTAAATTACTACCCTTTGGTATTGGGTTTGTTACATATCGCATCAAACTGATTTATTTAAGCAGTAGGTAACCCAAAATCAGACGCAATAAATAGAAAATCAATTTTAGATCACAAATCAAACACACGCAAAAATTAAAATTATAAACAAGAGAGTTTGCGTGACTTACTGATCTGCAAGAAATGAGAAAGTGAGATCATTGAGGATGCCAGAGACGGTGATTTCTCGGAGGGCGCCACCACTTCTGGTAACAAGGAGTCGGAGCATAAGGTCAATGTGATCAGGGTTTGACCGATAGCTCCAGTCAAGAATGTTGATGTTTTGCCAACAGTACGGACCCAAGACTGCTTGGTTCCATGATTTGCAGACTCTTGGGACAATTGTGAGAGTTTCTTGAAGAGATAGGTTGCTAAAGATCAACCCCAGTGCATCCGGCAACAGATCCGCCCAGTTCCTAAAATTCACCCCTTCTTCCATTCCTAACTTCCTCTGAAAAACAAGATCGATTCATTTCATGGTTTCCAATCTAACGAAATATGTCTAAGATAATAAAATATTATTCAAGATTTTAGCTTCTTAGCTGATTTCCGTTCTGTTGCGACGTTGTTTCGAGCGTTTAAACCGGGATTTTCACCGTTTAGGTGTTTAGTTTATAAACAAAGTAAATTTCCAAAATTTTCGAATGCAAGATTATTTCGTTTGACCTAACAAGTCAAACATGATAAAATAAGAAGCAATCTTTCGCTTTCCGGTTTGTGGAAAAAGATGGGATTTTTTGGCATTTAAAGTATGATATAAAACAGGTCATTCAAGAAAGAAAGATGAGTTAACAAGTCAGAAAGATCAAATCTTGACCTGTGTTGAAAACTTGTTAGACCCCAGATCGAAGAGTAGTTGGTGACCAAAAGTCAAATTACTAATCAAGACTAGACCAAGACCAGGGCTTTGAAAACATGAGGTTTATATAAATTTTCTTGATTTGTTTAATAAAATACCCAATTAAAGATTAGAAATTTAAAAAAGAGTAGAGTCGCTACTTGGAAAAGGATTTTTTTTTTTACAAATAAATCAGCAGAAAAATCCCATCTTTAAGAGAGAAAGAAGGATTCACACGTGAGATCTTGAAAAAGAATCAATTTTTTACTAAATCGAACACAGAAAGTGAGGATTCATGCTAACAACCCTCCGTATGTGAATAATTTCATCTCGAGAATCATGAATCAACGAAATGCAAGTGATGTGAAAAGACATTTCCATCCTTAGTCAGACCCATCTCAAATCTCAAATACCCATCCTTCGATTAAAACCACAAAACCCAAGACAAAAATCAAAAGAAAAGGAACCCCCAGTTCAGAATTCAAAGAAACTAATTAAATGTCTCCTTAAATCAAAGATTTAAAAGAAGTTCAAGAAAAAGACAAGAAAAGAGAGACACAGTCGAGACTTTCACGCATTGTTCTCATTTCAATCAAATCAAGCAACAAAATCACACTTCGATCATAATCAAGAACCAAAAAAGCATAACAAAATATGAGATATGTTACCTTACAAGTAGAATGTGTCTGGTTTCTTTGGTTCAAAGGGATATATAATGGATCAAATACCAAATAATCTGCCAGATTCCATGGGGTTTTCTTGCACGGAACAGAGAGAGAGAAAGAGTTACAAGAAATCCAGAGATGGAAATGCAAGATAAGCAGAAACCCAACAATAAAAGCAGGGGAAACAAAGAAGTGAAAGAAATAACAAAGCCCCAAAAGTAAAAGCTGTGAATTTGTATTTGTGACTTGTGAGGATAGAAGTTTACTAGTTGCTGTCTGTATTTTAGCGAGTGAATGCCCCCTAAAGAAAATTGTTCCTCTGAGAGGAGTAGGTGGTGGTTTTATTGAGCTTGCACTATTACCAGTACCACAATCTTAAATCCCAGAGTAATGTACAAGTTCCCATGCATGATACACAAGCTTTTTTATAAACAGTATTCTGTCTTAAGGAATCTGGGTTGTTGAGAAAGGAATTACCTAAATAAGATGGTGGGGTGGAGTGTGAAACAAATTCATCAAATGCTTGTTTCAAGGCAGGGAGGTTAGCTTTTGTTGTGACAATTAATTATTGTGAAACTTTTGACAATTTTTCCAACAAAAGTCATTTTAACTATTAATAGTCAAATCTAGCATTTATGTTCATTTTGGTTTTACAAACTTCACACCAACGCTTATCTTCTTTGGTATTCTAACAAATCTAGACTAACATTTCCTATTCACCGAAACTGTCAAAGTGATGATATTTTTTCTTTTTTTCGTTTTGATATTCACGGTGAAACATAGTTGTTTAAGATGATCCCAAATAACTTTTCTAATGGGATGAAATCAATAAAAGTTATTGGGAGGCTATGTTACTATGTATAGAATTTTGTCGCCTTTAGTTTAACAATGTTAAGGTGAGGTTTTGACATGATCATGTTTTCGATTTTAGTTGAACTAATATAAATATATATTATTATAATTCTAAATAACGTGAGACATGAGATGAAGGCAATATCATGACTTAAGCTTTAGAAACTACAACGAGAACATGGCATTTGCTACAATGCGACATAAGTCGATGATTTTGTATATATTTTATAAAGTAAATTACAGTTTTGCTCTCTGTGGTTTACACCGTTTCGGTATTGGTCCAAGTTTTTTTACAGTTGTGGTCCATGTGGTTATCAAAAGTTTGCACTGATGGTCACCGGAGGCTCTATAGTGGTGAAACAAGGAGCAAGCACTTGGATCTGAAACGATTGATGGGACACCGGAATCGTCGAAGCCGGTGGTGGTTGTCGATTGTCAGGAGGTTGGGATACGATTGGTTCATATGTTGATGGCCTGCACAGAGGCGGTGCAGCAGCAACTTTGGGCGCTTTGCACTATAAGAGAATGTTTTCGACAAAGCATAAGCAAAAGCACAGGATCTCTAACGCGGTTTCTACCGTCGATAAGGTCTTCTCGGAGGAAGGCGGAGACCGAAGACAAGAAGCAGTCAACGATGGATCTCTCAAGCTTGTAGATTATGAAAGCCACCCTACGGTTCACTTCCCTACCCCCACTACCCTCCCTCTCTCTCTCTCTCTCTCTCTCTCTCTCTCTCTCTCTCTCTCTCTCTCTCTCTCTCTCTGGGAAAATAACTCGACGGCGCTTCATCACTCTTACTGGTTCTTGGTGATCTTTGTAACACATTACAGTTCACTTCCTCCTACCTTATTCACTACTAGAAAATGGCCTTTAATGACACGCATTGCGTGTCATTAAAGGGTACAGATGACACGCAAATGTATGTCAAGGAAGCCCCTGTCATAAATGACAGATGACACACATTTGTGTGTCGTAAATTTACGACATACATTTATGACAAACATTTATGACTCGCAATGTAAGTCGTAAAATTTTTTTAAACAATATATATATATATATATATATATATATATATATATATATATATATATATATATATATATATATATATATATATATATATCTATATCTATATTAGATTTAATAATATTAAAATTATACCACAGATTAAATTTAACCTTTCATAATATAAAATTAACTATCATTAATCCTAACACCATCCATTTCCACATCATAATCTATCAAATACAAACTAATATATATTTCAAAATTATCAAAATATTGTTTGTCACATACAAAATAGCTAGATATTTTAACTAAGTAGCCATGTCATTTCACCACAAACATCAATATACTGAGAGTAACTTAAATCTGCATGTATGATCCATGCCTTGGTTTCCTTAAAAAAAATGAAAACATCATTTAATACGTAAATCTATACACAAATCTCTTGTTAAAGGCAAAATTTCACCTTTTCTCCATAAATGAAGTATGTACGTAAGCCAAGTATACACAAATCACTTGCTGGCTTTCCAGCCATTAGTGCTTCTTGTATTCTTTCAAGTGTTGACTTCTCTGCCTCCTCCTATAATTCAGAATATTGTAAAAGCTATCAAAATGCTGAAAGTAGAATTAGCAATCACCATGGAGCACTGAAACCAGTTGTGATAGAATCATAGAATACATGATTTATATCTTAGAAGGCTAGCTCTAAGTTGATGACATCAATGTCTGACTTAGGGTCATTGTTCTTAATTACTTCATCCAAACCTAGTGATTTGCACCTGGAAAAAAGTTATTCCTATGATGGTCAACAAGTATACTTGGAAAAAAAATATAACATTATCCATGCAAATAGTTGAAAAAAAAGAACCAATAAGCCAATTTAATAAATTTGAAAAAGACCTTGGAGTTGTAAACCTTACCTGCGACGATTCAAGATTTTCTTCTGATGATTCGTTTGCAGATATTTATGTGTTTGTGAAATAACTTCATCTTCAGATACAATATACAAAATGGTGAAATCTGTAAAAGTTTAAGACCAAGTACAAGATACAGAAGGCTAGATATTTATGTGTTTGTGAAATAACTTCATCACCACGTTTGCAGATATTTCTGTGTTTGATTATTATCTAATATGATTTTCTGTTTCATTTCATTAAATCTGCATATGTACAAGCTATCATTTTAACTGATAGCATAGTAGAGAAATCAATTACCAATTTATTTCATTGAATCTGTACATGTTGCTATCAATTTTGATTAGAGATTCAATTGGGATAATCAAAGTTAGGTTTGACCGGCTACAAGTATGCACAGCTGTAACCCCCAAAACAATAGATGAAAATAAGCATAATTCAACCTTAAAAAGAACTAAATAGCATCATTCAACCTAAAAACGAATTCATAATGACATTTTATCGAACACATAGTGTGCAGTAGAATTCCCTATCAAAAACTGTTGAGAAATCAAGGAATCTGAACAGAAACACCTAGTAGAAACCAGGGTCACGAAGGATAAACACTATTGAGAAATCTAGCAATAAAATTCCCTATATATAAAAAACTGTTGAGAAATCAATGAAAAACATATATATACACAATTAAACATACGTACATACATATTTAGAGAGACAGAAAGACAGACCTCGGAGATGCAGACTGTAACGCCAAGATACTCTTTTTATAATTATAATAAAAGGGTAAATTGGTCATTTTACCTTGGAAGGGTAAATTGGTCTTTTGGACAGAAAAGTATTTAGTTTGAAATAATATTTTGAGTTTTGGACTTAAAATGTTATAAAAATTGATTTTTGGTCGTTTTACCGAAAAAGGGTATTTTGGTCATTTGACCAAGTCAACGACCAATTATGTAAAAATATTGTTGGTTGTGGCAAAAATGTAAGAAATGGAAGTTTTATTGTAATAAAACTTGATTATTGTGGTCAAAGTTCAAGGAAATGAACTTAGGGACCAAATTTATAAAAATTTGTGATATATATAGAGAGAGTTGACTCTCTTTGACTGGCCATTGTTTGCAGCTACGGGAATGGATTTTGGAGAGCAATTTCTGCAGAGCTTGAAGAATTGGTGAAGGTTGGAACTTGTAATCCGATTCTTGGCTTTGGAATGAAGAATTGGAAGCATTAGAAGTAAGTATTTCAAGTTCTAGCATGGTTTGTTCTTGGTGGGTTTTGTGGACAAACTGAAAAACTGCATTTGCAGTGATGATTATGTGTTTAAGTTGATGTAATACTTCCATTGAGTCTTACTAATAAGGACTTAACTAAAGAAAGTGGAAGTAGATTGCTATTAGTGATAAATTTGAAGTTTGGGGTTGTTAGAACTAAGAACCCTAATTCTTCATTTTGATTGAATTGGTTGTTTTGGATGGTTAAAAACCTTGTTAAAGTATAAGGTTTTAGTCCTAGAACAAACCCCAATCGATTAAGGACCTGATTAAGGACTTAATGAGCCAAAACTGCTTGCTACAGTGCAAAATTCGCGACTGGACAGGAGCCTGTGCAGGCGATGGGCGCGGTGCGCCCCTATCTAGGCGCGGCGCGCCTATAGTCAGACCCTGGACAGAAACTTTGAAACGCTATCTTTTGCGTTGCTTGTCCGATTAAGCCCAAATTTGAACCATAAGTGTATTATGGTCTGAAAAGTTTGGGAAAATTTTTAGATTGAGTTTTCGACCCCTCGGGGGCACTGTAGACCGATCCGAATGTCCCGGTGAATAGTAAAATTCATATAAAGTTAGTAAACGGAAAGTTTATTAACTAGACATTGTTTGTAATGATTTTGTATTGAACTCTAGTGTATTAGAGTCAATGTAGATGATTATTAACCTATTATCATTTGGTATATAAATGGATAAATAGGTATGGGACAAAATGGTTGTGGTGCACGTAAAGGCAAGATACAACCGGGAATTTAATGCAGCTAGCATCCAGGTGAGTAATCTCACTGCTATCATATATGATATATGATGATTGATTTGTTACAGGTTGAAACGGCTTCGGGGGACGAAAATGACAAGTGTAAAATATATGTAAAAGACAATACCAGATAAGCCGTGAGTCATTGCGATGACAAGAACGGAGCTGTGAGTCAATACATATATATTTACACTATGAAATGACAAGACCGGAACCAGCCGTGAGTCAATAAAATGAAATGACAAGACCGGAACCAGCCGTGAGTCAATGAAACTTATATAGACAAGACCGGAACCAGCCGTGAGTCTAGGCAACAGCGGGCTAACCCGTGAGCCAAGGCAACAGCGGGCTAACCCGTGAGCCATAACTAATTCTGGATGCTATATCCAATGGGTGCAGCCTATATGGCTATGATTTCTGGATTGTATATCCAACCGGTGCGGCCTTCGGGCTATGTCTCCGATGTGGCCTTCGGGCTATGTCTCCGATGCGGCTTTCGAGCTATGATTTGGTACGGCCTTTTGGCTATGATATTGTTACAGGTACATGGTACGGCCTTTTGGCTATGATATCGGGTTATTGAACCCAGCTGGTGCGGCCTGCGGGCTATGAATTGTATATTGATAATGTTTTGATGCAGCTTATATAGCTATGATACAGTGTACGGCTTAAATAGCCATGATATACGGTGCAGTCCGATGTGACTGAGAGAGATGGGACAGAAATAGTTGTATATGGTTATATGTGTAAATAACTGACGTGGTTTGATAATTGTAGGTTATCATGTTGTAGTCTGTAAGACTATAATTTAGGATGTGAAATCCTAAGAGATATTCGGTCAGCCAGTAAGGCTAGGAGTTTGGATTCGATATCCAGACAAATACATGATTGTATTTAATACGTGTTAATTGTAGATTTGATTACTCACTGAGCTTTGTAGCTCATACCGTTGTTTACTGTCCCTGCAGGTTAGCATGATACTGGTAGGGGACAAGTTAGAGTCCGTGACTCGTGAAGTAGGACTCTTAGATGCTGTTAGTAGCAGCCCGGCTTTAAAGGAGACTACGGTATTTTATACTCTCCTTGATACACTTGTACCCGTTTTATTAAAATATACCCCTTGTTATGGTTTTATGTATTGAAACCTGTGTTTTAAATGAAAAATATTTCAGGGGTGTTTTTGTTTTAAAAGCCGGGTGTTACACAGACTGAGACTTAGACGAGACCACTTGTTGAAGCGGTGGTGGCACGACGATGCAATGGTGTTAAATCAGTCGATCCATGTGAGATGTGTTGATGGGCTTTGGTAGCCTGAATCGGAAACCTAAATCGGATCTTTCCATTCAGTGGTTTGAATGCGCTAAATCCTAATCAAAAATCGACTGGATATACTCCATTTAGTGGCTTGAATACGCTAAATCCTAAATCCTAAGCAGAAATCGACTGGCTATACTTCAGTGGGCGGTCATCAGGAGGTCTCGACTCTCGAATGCGATACATCCTACTTTAAAATCAATTGGCTATACTCCATTCACAATGGAATTGATATAAGGAAGAATATGTAGCTTTGGTAGCCAAAGATGGTCACCGGAAAAGCAAATCGACGACAACCCTTCCAAAATATAGAGACGCCGAAGAGAAAGAGGGGTAGAGAAGAACTTGGATTTGGAAATTCAGGAATCGAATTTTTGACCTAGATATGAAAAATAAAAAGCGACGTTTTTTTTAAGATGACACACAAAATAAAAAAGCATCGCACGTGTGTTTTTTTTCTTCATTTATGACGCTAAAATACGACATACATCTATGTATGTCGTAAATCCTTTAGATTTCATAAAAGATGACATTATTTTCATGACATACGTTTTTGTTTGTCATAAAATCTGTGTGTGTCATAGTTCGTATGTCATTAAAAGCTATTTTTCTAGTAGTGATTGTTCACTTCTGTACCCCCATCGCACTTCAACTATAGTTTGCTTGAGCTCTAATTTTCAGGGAACGGGATTACAAAACTACCCCATGATCTTGAAAGGTTTTGCACAAACAATGAACTAGAAACCCTAAGTTCACATGCAACCTAATGAAGGATCTATGTTTTTGTATCTTATGAACATATAACAAAATCCTAAGGCCAATAATAATTTCTATAGATCAAAACAATAATTACCAACCTTTGGATCTTGTTCTTGATGTTAGCAGCACAAATGTCCTGCCTCAAATGGAGTCACACCCAAGCAATGGAGGAGAGAGGACAGCAGAGTAACACTAGAGAGATGTGTGAGGCGCAGGTTTTAGGGTTTCAGGGGGCTCCTTTTATAGCCTCCTAGGGTTACAGCTGAAACCCTAGAGGAGCCTCCAAAGTGGGCAAGCCTGTTGACCACTTGGACCAAGGCCTCTAAACCCTAATTAGGGTTTTCGCCAATATGGAGGTGACCTCCATATTTCACGAGAACTTTGGCCCCTGGTCTACTGGTCTGCCAGTTATTCAACTATTGAATAAATACAAACCAGTCCCTGCACTTCTAATTAATTAATTTAATCTCCAATTAAATCCAATTAATTCTAGATTAATTTCTAATTAATTATTATGGTTTCTAATTAATATATTAACACTTGAATATATAAATAAACTATTTATTTGTTTCTATTGATTTATTAAACAATTAATAAATCAACATTTCTCTCTACTGACTTCTACATCAATCCTCCTACTATGAGGGCAACCTAAATGGACTTTGCTTCTATTAACCAGATAAATACAAATATAAAGTCATGGCTTAGACACCTAATCCAACATATCTGGCCTGTTAGAATCTTTGGAGGAAATGAGTCTATCATTCTACAATATAAGAAATGTTCCGAGGAGCATCTATAATGAAAAGTCAAACGTGACTTTTTTCAAAGCCAATCCCTGTCGCAAAGAGAAAGAGAGGGAGAGAGACGTAGGGCTGGGGGTGGGGTGTATTCCATTTTTTTAGTTATTATAAAAACTATTAAGTTAAAATAAAAAATAAAAAAATTAAAAACGACATTTTAGTCTTTTTACATGGCGAATGGACCATCACAACATTCACATTCTCATCATTGTCATCATTCTCATCACCACACCTATCCTCATCATCATCATGATCTCCACCTTCATTACCTTCATCATTGTCAATTTAATTATCATCATTCCCACCATCACAACTATCATCATCATCATCATCATCATCACTTTCCTCATCATCATCATCTTTACTTTCATTACCATCACCATTGTCATCATCATCGTATTTATCTTCATTATCTTGATTATTTGTATCCTCATCATCTTCTCCATCTTCATTAATCTCCTCAAAATTTGCTTTCCAAATTCTTAATTTGTTGTTCTCAGGAAACTTGTCAATTGTAATGTTCACCAAAGATTCTAATTTTTTTCTTTTTCTTTACAATCTTTAATAAATATGCCTAAATGAAACAAATGAATAGATAAAGATAAGTTATAATCATAAATGGTTAAAGAGAAAGATCGTTAATAAAAACATACTTCCTCATACAAATTCTCTTCAACAAAAGCTTCATTAAGATCTCTTGTACTAAAATCACCTAGAACTTCTTTCTCATAACTCTCACGGAATTTCACTTTTTCTGATATCGAATTGCAAATTGCAGGACGTGAACATTGAACATCTAAACAATCACATTTCAAAATGTATATGTACAGCAACTGCATAAAAAGAAATCACATGTAAGTTAATATGAAAATCACAAGTGATTCTAATCCTAATGACAATCACATATGAGTAAAGCATAGTTTTGTCTAATCATATATGAATAAGAGAACCAAGTTCATGGTCCAAAAAAAAGGTATGTGTCAATCACATGTGATTATAGGTATTGAGATTAGGACTAATATGTAGGCAATCACATGTGAATATACGTTTTGAGATGAGAACAGATGTGAAGAGTATAAAAAATTATAGTTGGCAATCACGTATGAGTTAACATGACAATCACACGTGATTGTAATCATATATGAATAAGAGAATATAAATGATTAAATGTACCAATAGATAAGCACATTATCCAACAAAGAATGTAATATTGTTGGATGGGTCGAAAGTGTTCTTTGTTTTAATCGACGAATCTATGAGAAGTTGGCACCAATCGATGTTTTGTATTTTTTTTGTCTCTCATGATGTAGTTTAGTGGTGATGTGTTGCATTTCCTCGTCGAGCTTGACTAGCATAAAGCATTGACTAACACAGATATGAAGTTTATCTTGAAATTCATATATGTTGTGGTCGTCGAAACAATCTGTTTTTTATGTCTTGAAGAAGGATCATGGTTTTATTTTGAAATTGGTTGATCCACTATTCTTAGCATGTATCATCTTATTTTCTGAACTCAAGATCTTTCAAGAGTATGTCTCCCATTGGCAATCCCAATATTTCATAGACATATTCTCTTGTTACATGAATCTGTCCATTTTTAAGGTTTATATTTGTTGATGTGTCGAAGTTATGTAGGACAAAGTTACTTAAGCATCCAGGCACATCAGTCATTTTCATCTTTAGGACTGAACCAAATCCCATTTCCTTGACATATTTCTTTTGTTGTTTGCTTAACCATTGGATAATAGAAAATAAAGCTCCTGGGGAGCACCTATCATCATATAAAAACGTGTAATTAGATCAAATCATATATAATTAAACAACTAATTTTTTTAACATTCACATATGATTTTTTAAGCTCCTGTGGAGCACCTGTCATCATATAAGTTATGTTATGACACATATATATACAATTATAATAAATTTGTTATCACATGTGATTATATATGTAAAGAACAATAAATTTTATCTATTTCTCATTGTAAAAAGGTTCTTTTTGTGCTTCTTTCCTTTTTTTATTTTGGTTCACTCTATTCAATTTCTTAATCTAAATCTGAAACTTCTTCAATTTCCTTTTCTGTTTTTTTGTTGCTTTTCTTTTTTCTGATGAACTAGCCTCAGATTGAGTTTTAGGCTTCTTTACTTAAACATTATCTTTTTTGTTTGCTGAGATGTAGAAAACCAAATATAATTAAATGATATTTGATTTTTTCTCAGTTTAAAGTGTTAACAAGTAAGATACTAATCACATATTATTTGAAGAGTACCTTTGTCATTTTTATGTTTAGGTCCTATTTTCTATGACTTCTTCATCGATTAGGTTTTTTTTTGTTTTGGGGTTGGTTTTCTAATAAACATGTAAAGTTATAAAATCATATATGGTTAAAAAAAGACAAACTTTATATTCATATATGATTTAAGCATTGTGACTTTGTTTTTGGGGTTTGAAGTATACCTTTGTCTTCTTTATTCCTCTGTCTTTTTCTTGGAATATGTTTTTGTTTTTTGCTCAACAACTTTTTCAACATCTATAAGAAAGACAAGAAACACATATATAAATGCATTAATCATTTATAAACAAGACACGACATTATTAATCACATGTGAGTGATAGACACATTGTATTGCTAATTATGTTTGATTGGAATCACATATTATTAAACAAATATATCATAAATAACTATACATTGCTAAAAAGTAAGATATCAATCACGTATGAATTGAAGAGTACATTTGTCATTCTTATGTTTAGACATTTTTTCTCTTGCTTCTTCCTCTGTTTGGTTTTTTTCTTTCTGGCTTGATTTTTCTGATACGTAGAAATACATGTAAAATTATAAAATCACATATGCTTAAACAAAGAAAAATTAATAACTATAAGTATTCACAATATGATTTAACTATTGTGACTTTGTTTATATTTTAATCATTTGGGTTTAAAGTATACTTTTGTCTTCTTTATTCTTAAATCGTTTTTTGGAATCTCTTTTTTGCTCAACACCTTTTTTGGTATCTTTAAGACATGTAAGAAATACATATATGAATGTATTAATCAATTATGAACAAAACACTACATTATTAATCACATGTAAGTGATTTACAAACTGTATTCCTAATTATGTTTGATTGTAATCACATACTATTGTGAAATGAATAGTACCTTTGCCAGTCTTCTGTTTAGACTTTTATTCTCTGACTTCTTCCTATGTTTGGGTTTTTTCTATCCGGGTTGGTTTTTCTGATATGTAGAAATATATTTAAAATTATAAAATCTCGTATGGTTAAACAAAGACAAAGTAATAACTATAAGTACTCAGATATTTGTATTTGATTTAAGCATTGTGACTTTGTTTATATTTCAATCATCTTGGTTTGACGTAGACATTTGTCTTATTTGTTCATGGATCATTTCTTGGAATATTTTTTTGCTCAACATCTTTTTCAGTATCTACGCAAAAGGTAATAAATACATAGATGAATGCATTAAATTAATAACTATAAGTATTCACAATATGATTCAACCATTGTGACTTTGTTTATATTTTAATCATTTGGGTTTAAAGTATACTTTTGTCTTCTTTATTCTTAAATTGTTTTTTGGAATCTCTTTTCTGCTCAACACCTTTTTTAGTATCTTTAAGACATGTAAGAAATACATATAAGAATGCATTAATCTATTATGAACAAAACACTACATTATTAATCACATGTAATTGATTTACAAACTGTATTCCTAATTATGTTTGATTGTAATCACATACTATTGTGAAATGAATAGTACCTTTGCCAGTCTTCTGTTTAGACTTTTATTCTATGACTTCTTCCTATGTTTGGTTTTTTCTTTCCGGGTTGGTTTTTCTGATATTTAGAAATATATTTAAAATTATAAAATCTCATATGGTTAAACAAAGACAAAGTAATAACTATAAGTATTCAGATATTTGTATATGATTTAAGCATTGTGACTTTGTTTATATTTCAATCATCTTGGTTTGAAGTATACATTTGTCTTATTTGTTCGAGATCATTTCTTGGAATATTTTTTTGCTCAACATCTTTTTCAGTATCTACACAAAAGGTAAGAAATACATATATGAATGCATTAATCATTTACGAACAAGACACTACATTATTAATGACATGTGAGTGATAGACAAACTGTATTGCTAATTATGTTTGATTGTAATCACATACTATTAAAAAAATATATCATAAATAACTATACATTTTTAACAACTAAGATACCAATCACATATGATTAAAACAGAGTGTAGATGAAGTATACCTCTGTCATGTGTTTTTTTTTATTTTTTTTTCTCAGATTTCCGAGGCTCTGTAATACTTTTAGCTTTGGTTTTGTCATTATTATTTGAACAAGTTCTTCAGTGTAATGTATTTCCTTTGTTGTTGTTTAGAAATATAAATATAATTAGAAAATTACAAATGGTTAAACATTTGATTGTTGACAACAGATGACAATCACATATGACTAAAGCAACATGTATGTTTTTCTTGTTAATGTCATTAAAAAACGTATAATTAAAACTATAGCAAATGATAATCACATGTGGTTATATCATATTTTATGTTTGTTTTTATGTTATGTTTGTTTTTTTGTTAATGTGATTAGAAAATCAACTATGATTAAAACTTTTGGGATTATAATAGTTGTGGATCACATATGATTAAATCATAGAATAATTATAAAATTTACGATGTTCGTTATAAATCACATATATTAAAATATTTGTGAGTATAACAAATTTGAACCACTGCTTATATCAGATGAATAATCACAATCACATATGTGTTATGAACTATACAGTTCTTTATAAATCACAAATGATTAAACCATATATAATTATAAAACATATGTTTTTTAGAACACTGATTATACCAAATGCATAATCACAATCAGATATGTGTTATGAATTATACAGTTCTTTTATGAATCACACATGATTAAATGCGAACTATACGCAATCACATATGTTTTTTGAACTATACGAGTCATTATATATCACATATGACTAAGTGCGAATCACATATGATCAAATCATATATAATTATAAAACGTATGTTTTATGTACAATACTTATGCAAGATAAATAATCACATGTGATTAAATCACATTATGCGTATAACAATTGCTTATCAGAAATGATTGAAAGAGTTTATGTTATTAGTACACCAATGAAGTGTGAAATGTATTATATATGTCTTTTTGAAGCTTTTATGTGTATCTACAAGTAAAATCGTGTTGATTAATAAAATAATATGTACATAATCACAAACTATAGTTTTATGCGTATCTACAAGTAAAATCGAGTTGATTAGTGTAATAATATGTACATAATCACAAACTGTACTTTTATGTGTATCTACAAGTAAAATCGAGTTGATTAGTATAATAATCTGTCCATACACAGTTATAATAGTATAATAATAAAAAAACGAGTGTAGTGTTGGTTTCGACATCCCTTTGATCGCAAACATTTGTGATTACTTTCGTCAATTTTCGTATGAAATTAGATGAAAAAAATTCCGTCGATTTTCGTATGAAATTAGATGAAAGAAGTCAAATACTAGGGTTTTCAGTTGGAAAAAAGCTTATTATATGTCTACTTTTACCTTTCGACATCCTTTTTCTTATAAACATTTGTCATTACTTCGTTTATTTCGTATGTAGATGAAAAAATATAAAATAATAGGGTTTTCAGTTCGAAAAAGCTTAAAATATGTTGAAGAATTCCTTTTATACAATTGTTATCAACATATCATTCTTCGAGAATACTTCTGCTAAAAATGCTTATAATTCTCCAAGAATATATATGCGAAAATTCAATTTCATACAATAAACATAAGACATTCCACTAGGAAGAACAACCCCTAACTTCTTTAACGTCTACATCGGTTACTAAAACATGTACAATTTAGTATATTCATTTTCCTAAACATTACGAAAAATGATTAACCTTCGGGGTTCCATCTTCAATTACGCAATAATACCTCTGTTTTGTAATCGTTTTAAACTGAGAATAGTGTTTGAAATTAGGTCGCTTGGATAATGTGTTTATGTATATATGATTGATAACTGATAATTGGATCGTGTTCTCATGATTCTAGCTTTTGTTATTTAAAACATAATTTTTTTCTTAATTTACAGGTTTAATCTATTGACTTAATATCCTTTTCCTCCCGCTTTTTTCCAGTTTTTTATGTATTCTTTCAATTTATTTACAAAATGCCACTATCATCAAAGTCATTCATTTTTCCAATCCAATGATCAAAAAAGGTCTTACAATCACACAATAAATATCATGCTTATTTAATCGTGTGTATATATATATATATATATATATATATATATATATATATATATATATATATATATATATATATATATATATATATATATATATATATATATATATTGTTGGGCCTATTGTGGGAAAGAATGTTCCATTGTGTTACAGCTTCAATGCGCTTAGTTTTGATTGGGCTATTCTAATGTTTGTAATTTTTGAACTATTCTTTTCAATACTTTGATTATTTATGTAGTTTGCGTTAATCTTATCTTGAGTTAATTTTTATAAGTTTAAAGAACTATTGTTAATTGATAAACTTTACTTAATGAGAATTTTGACGGAGATATATCATTTTGAATATGAAATTTTCTGAAGTGTTGAAGGATATTGTAGGTGTATATAAATTGTCTGCGTCTGAACTCGAAATAGTTATGAATTTCAAAAACAAGCATTAAACAGTTGTTTAGCATTTATTTTAACGAGAGCTGTGGTCTTTATACTTTTCCTAGTTCTTACCTATTCTAAGCAAATTAGAATTTAGAGGCATTATCCTTTATGTTTTTAACTTTTTATATACAGTTAAAAACAAACAACAATTCATGCCGGTACGACAGGGCTAGATTGAGTCGGTTTTTTGAATAAAATTGTACTCAAAACGTATAGTTTGGCGTTCTCGGTTTTAAAAACAATTTGGGTTCAGTAGTTTAAGGTTCGGTTTTTAGGTTAAGGTTTGAGGTTTTACGATTTCAAACTGTGGGTTTTTGGTTTACAACTTTCTGGATTGGTTTTACGATTTTTCAGTTTCAAATTATGGGTCTTTGATTTACAGTTTTTTGGGTACAAACCATTGGATGTATGTTTTATAGACCAAATAGTATCCGATTTAAACCTACTAAATAGTATCCACCTGCTTATTAATTCATTTTTTCTACAAACAATTATCATGTTAAGATTAGGACAATCTTAGATAAACTTCTCTATGTGTATGAGTGTGTGTGGTGCAGGTTAACCCCCCACACACATATGTCCCATCATGAAGAGATTTAATATATAATAAAATGTGAATCTATACTTACTCCTCCTAGTTACATATTGTACCCCTCCCCCTGATTTTATTTTTTTGTTTTGTCTATTTTGTTTGTTTGTTTATTTTTTATTAATAATATTTGATTTGTATTATTATTATTAGAAAAAATAATAATAAATTTTGCTTTTATAATTTTTATGTTTTAGTAAGAAATAATAAACAATAGTTTTTTTTAAAGTAATTACGACACAAGGAACGCCGTTTATAATTTTATAAAATTATGTTATATTTTATCAAAACAGTTATGTCAAATTCGAACAAATGCATAAAAAATAACAATATAAATAATAATAGTAAAGCAAAGTTTGGTCCAATATTACAATTGCATGGTGCGTTATCCGGATAACGAACATAAACATTTGGTAGAGCACTATACAATGTTTCACATTCAGCAGAATGTTCCGATCTCTACGCACGTACAAGGCTGGACGAACGAAGATAGTGTACGACTAGGTCGACGGTTCGAGAATGGCGGTTTCCAACTAAGAATAACGTGAATTTTGATTACCTACAAGTAGAATAAACCCGAAGGATTTAAAAAAAATTATATATACAACCACTTGGTTTATAAACGGTTGTATAATTTCGAACGACAAAAAGGAGTCATTGTATTATCAATAAACACGAACATTTATAACTTTTTAGAAGCTAATAATAAATAAAATTTAATATTAATAATAACAATAAACAACATATCTTTCTTTTTCGTTCGATTCTGATTACACTGAACTAACAAATCGCCGAACTTTGCTCAACCCCCCCCCCTTCGCCAACCTCCGACCCATTAGCGCCCCGCCGCATTGCGCGGGTACACCACTAGTATATATATATATATATATATATATATATATATATATATATATATATATATATATATATATATATATATATATATATATATATATATATATATATATATATATATATATATTCCTCAATGTAGTAGTAAATATACCAAACAATAAATTGTCAATGATATTACTGTAAAATTCACAATTTCATAATTATGTTACTCAAACACCTAAGAAAAATATATATCCCTTCTTCAACATAAAAAAATATAAGATCCTAATCCCGGGGAAGTCAAGTATCGAGGTTCTTTTAAGAGTCAAAGTCCGCGGAATAAAGGAAACAAAATATGGAAATTGGTGGAAAAGACCATTAGAGCCGATAACAAGGATGTTAGCGACACAAATGTTGGTTAGTGGCGTTACTTTGATTTTTAGCAACGTTATGTTTGCCAGCTGGTGAGTCGGTTTGCACGATCACTGTTAGCGAAGCTATCCTTAGGGTTAGCGGCGCTAACTTCTGATTTTGGGTCAAAACCTTAGGTTTTCATGCTTGGGCCGTATTTAAAGGTGTTATAAGCCTAGGGTAGCCGCATTTTCGTGTTTTCTGCCCCCAAAACGTCATTTTTTCCTCTCTAGACTTCTTGGTTGATTTTTTGGTGTTTCTAGCCTCTGTGGAAGGATTTTTGAAGCCTTGTTGATGCTTGAAGGAAGGTGGTGATGCTATACGTGGTTTCTCTTGAGTGAAGCTTCAAAGATCTGCATTTTTCTGGACCATTATGAGTTAAGTTCTTACATTTATGATTTTAATGGTTTTTCTTTTGATTTAAGTGGGGTTTTATGGATTTAATTGATGTAATGGTCTCTTTTAGTGATTGTCAATGTTTGAGAAGGATAAAGTTAGGAACTTTATGCCTTAAATCCATGATTTAGAACCTTTGGTATGGGTTAGACAGTAAGTCAAACTCTCTTTGATGATTTTGATTAATTTGGTCCATTTTAGACTTAGATATTGTTCTTCAATTGGTGTGATGGTGTTAGAAAGTTAAAGTTAGGATTTTTATGTACTTAGGGACTATTTGGAAGGTCCCTGGATGGATTAAGATCCAGGCTGAATGAATTAAGAACTTAATGGACTTTTGGAACTGTTCATAGTTAGCGACGCTAACTTGCGGGAGTTAGCGGCGCTAACTATGCCTGTTGACTTTTGTTGACTTTAAGCTTTGACCGTTGACTTTTTGACCGGTTTGACTTTTGGTCAAACTTGAGGGTTTAGGGTATCGGTCTTAGAGGTTTATCCTGTTTGGGGGTTTAGAAAGTTCTAAATGGAGTTTATCCTTATTAGGAAGTTCACATTGTCGGATCTGAAGACGCGCGTATGGATTGCTTCTTGGCTCTGCGGATCAGGTGAGTCTTCTCACTATACTATGGGTGAAGTTACATACGTAGGTAACTTAATTACCGTGTGTAGAAATGTATGGTAGCTAAGAGTGCCTTACATTATTTGACAGCTGAGTTGATATTAGAAACCTGATGAGTTATGATGTATGCTTAGGCTATTGTGCTTTTATGTGTTAGTCGTTGGATTCATTCCGGGGACTGAAGAATGAGTTGATTGATCCGAGGGTTGGTGCATGATCAAGGACGATGCATGACCGGTCGTACATGGGCACCCGAAGATCAAAGAATGAGTTTATAACTCCGAAAGATGCTGCATGGTCAAGGACGATGCATGACCGGTCGTACCTGGGCACTCGAGGATGTTTAAACCCGATGCTTGCTGCATGATTAAGGACAATGCATGGCCGGTCGTACCTGGGCACATGAGGGTGATGATTGTGTTTATGTGATGAATCGTGTGGTATTTTGGAGAATTCACCGCTCTCCTGACCAGCGGAGGGTCGTTAGCCAAACGGGTTTGATAGGACCGCCTAATCTCATTAAAAGTATAGGGATATTATTCAAACTACTGGAACATCTTAATAAAACCCAAATCTAGTTACTTTAGGAAAAATGTAAATTGGTGGTAATCCATGAAATTGCACATTGCACTTTATGAAACATTGGTGGAGCGTGTGTGGTTTACCGGCACACCAATAGGGGTTCATAAAGAGTTGCAATGGGTTTCCCGGGTGTTATCATTGTTGATGGAGCGTGTGTGGTTTACCGGCACATCAATTAGAGATGATAATTAACCCGAGAGTACCAAGCTAATTTGCATGGTTATTCACATCCAATTTGTGATCCTCGGCATCCCAGTCACAAACAGTGGAGCACATCCGAGATTAAACATGCCATTGAAAAATTCAATGAATCTCAACAGATCTAGGAATTTCATAAGATGAAATTGATAAGTGTTTATCTACCTTAATGACCATTATGTTGTGATTACGGCATCCCTCTTCACACCATAGTTGCGGTATTTTGGATCCTAGCCTTACTAAATAACATATTGGGTAATTATTTAAAAGGATCACTTAAACTAATAAATTCTGTTTCTTTTATAGATGTCAAGTGTCAATTCTCCTCCTTCTCCTCCTTCACCCATTTCTGAAAGCATCAGAATGCACCTGCCAAATATGGAAAGGGCTGACTGGCCTTAACTGTAAGGAATGGTTTCGCAATTGGAGACTGGTTCTCGGCATTGCTGGCAAGCTACATCTCACCGAGTATCCGATCCCGGTCCCACCGGAACAAGTCATCATAAAAGGTTCTTATGATAAGCATAACTTCTTAGTTGATGAATCCGAAAAGATTCGTGATCTCATGCTATTGACCATTGACCCCGAGTTCCGCAAGGATTTAGAATCCTTGGGGCCATATGAGTTAATGCAACTGGTTGAGGAAAGGTTCCAAAAACCAGTTGAAGAGGAACGAGCTAGGATCTTCAAAAGACTTGCAAAGTGCAAGCTAAAAGAAGGAGGTAGCATCAACTCGCATATTCTTCATATTGAAGCGTACATAGGCGAATTGTACAAACTTGGTTATTCCATGAGTCAGGAGATGAGTGTTAACATTCTACTCGCTTTGCTGACTAGTAAATACGATCTGTTCATTCAGACGTATAGAAAGGAATACCAGAAAAAGGCTTTCATGGAAATGCGTCCACTGTTGACTTTATACAAGTCACTCTTGGATAAGCATAGCTCCAATAGCTCAGCTACTTCTCGATTAAGTCTGGTGAAGAGACGTAACAAGAAACGGTCCAGATCGTCTGGACATGTCTCAAACTGGGAATCCACTAAATCGGATATAGTCACAGAAAGATTGGAAGACGCTCCAAGGTCAAAATCGTTTGAAAGCTCAGGTATATCTAAGAACCTCAAAACTCCTGTCCAAGATTTCTTGATACATAATGTGATAGTCACATTTTGGTTTGTATGCAGGGAATCAATAAGACACGGGACTCTAACGCATATGAGCACATTTGGATTGGATCTCCAGCTCGTGCAGTTTTGAAGTTTAGATAGATATTAAAAAAATATTGTTATTAGCCTTTAGATACGTTTTGGCATTGTCTATCATATATTACATTGTTCAAGGATTTTTGTTTTTTAATAAAATTGTTAATTTTCTTTTAACACCTGTTGTCTGAAATTGTCCTTGAAATGGCATATGAATGTGTTGAATGTATGATTAGTAATAACTTGAATGTTGATGCATCCAAAGTGTTTGGATTCAAGAATTGTGTCATTTATGATTGTTAATACAAATGTTATAAGAATCAATTCAACCAAAGGTCCAGTTGGACAGGACTTTGGAATCATTTGACTTAAAGTCACTTGATGAATTGAGTTCTTAATGTGTCAAGAAATGAATCAACCAAAGGTCCAGTTGGACAGGACTTTGGAATCATCTGACTTAGAGTCAGATGATGGTTAAGTTCTTTATAAAGCACATGTGACAAGAAATGAATCACCCAAAGATCCAGAGGATAGGATTTTGGAATCAGTTGACTTAGAGTCAACTGAAGATTGCAAGTCTTGAACAACGTTAACAAAGTCATAAGTTTACATAGATATGTAAAATACATTGAGATTAAGAGCAACGGACACACCTGTTGCTGTGTATTGCGCGAATCTTGATATATAACACAATTGTTTGTACTTCATTTATCATTCGGTATGACAAATATGACTTCGCTTATCGGGATAATCGATTGAATTGAAACCATGAACAGTTCAAGGACTTCAAAGGAAGTACAAGTTCCACAGAACCTGAGTGGTAACGTAAACTGAGAAAAATGTTTCACAGTTCATTCTCTTCCAAGAACATTAATAGTTATAATGTGTTTTAGGGAAGACAATGGAGCATTGGTCGAAACAGTTCGATCCTCGATGTATGAGATACATTGCTAATTAGTTTCCAATAAGTTGAATACTATACCAGTCAGTCCATATAAACCATATCCCGACCACATCCTAGACTGAGTAGGTCTTGTAGACACTGTCTGAAATGTAAAGCTGGGATTATCCCACTTATACATAGAAAATCTAGGGTCTTGTAGTGTTCATCCGAACCTCATGACTAGCCTGAACATGATCAGCATTGTCATTTCATTGGCTATCACACTGTAACTGTAAAAGAAGAGCTTCTTTAGAAAGAACTCATGGTTTAAGGAAACAGTGAGAGTTGGGACAGTCCTGAATGAGTTTAGGATTAGCCAAATGAGAGAACCTTTAGTCATCACTGGGCTTGGAGCAGAAATCAGATTTCTGTTTTACAACTGACATAATCTCCTATTGACCAGTAGGATTGATCACCATCAAAAGTAGTTATGATCAGGGTGACATACCGATTGGTGGTTAAACACTATAGTTGGTACGGATTTATAATCCGACTACTTGGAATCATTGGTGAGCCCGGTTGCTGCCAAACAAGAGAACCTTAGGGCGAGACACAGTCTATGTGAAAATTTGATTGATTTTACACCTGGTCTAAAAACCAGTGGGAGTAACGGAATCATCAAAAGAAAGCAACATGGACAGATACATAGCTTCAGAACATCTGGTTGAATGAGACAATACTCAGAGTCAAGTAATTGATTCCGGGAGAAGCACTCTCAATAGAGGATGAAATCCGAAAGAATACTGTATGACACATTGTGAATCGTTAGTGGAGCGCGTGTGGATCACCGGTACACTAATAGGGACTCACAAAGAGTGTCCCAGTACAAAGGTACATGAGCCTGGGATTTCCCCATGGGCATCTCGCAAGAAAGGATATTCAGATTCTCAAAAATATGCCAAAGGATTGGATTTTAAGAAAGGACTGAAAGATTTCCATTAAAGATATATGAAGGTTTGAATTCCCAAAATGTGCCAGAAGTCCTGGATTTTGTGAATAGTCTATAACCGTGTCAAAGCCAGTGGGTGTGTCGCTGTTATCTACTATCTCCATATGGGGTTACATACTGTTTCTAGGAAACGTCTCTTTTCATTACAAAGTGCAATGACTTGGTGTTAAGAGACGGATCGCTATGAAAGACTTAATGGAAATACGGCATACTCAGGTGGTTGTAGATGTCTATAAGATAGATCCAGACTCTGTCAAGATGATCTTGATGAGATTCAAGATGTGTAGACCCAGGAAAGGGTTTTCCTATCATTGCAAAGTGTGATGACTTGGCATAAAGAAGGTGCAACATACTCGTGTAATTCACAGACATCTATTGGATAGATGAAATCGCCAGCATAGACCTAGCCATTGTAAGCATAATCTTGATAAGATTCAAGATGCATGAGAAGAGTCTCCGAAAAGAAATAGTTTTTCGAAAATCATGACACAAGGATTATAAATAACATTTGGATTCCGAAAGCGTTTGGAATAAGATTGGATCGGGTTCCACAAGTTTCTTGGATCGATCATAATGTCATGAACATATCCTGTTGACTTGATTATAAGTTGGATTCAGGATATTGTCTGGCTGGGAATACTGGATGGATTGTTTGAACTCAAGTGAGAATTCATTAGGAAATGATTGGGGTGAAAGTGATAGTGTTAATTTGAAAGATTTTTCAAAGTGGTAATTATTAACGTCAGGACATGATGTTGAAGGACTTCATGGTTAAAGAATCTCGTTGGTATTCTGATGAAACGCGTGTGGTTCACCGGCACATCATAACACCTCGAAATAGTCTTAGGGTGCAGTCAAGTAGACTAAAGACCCCAGAACCATATAAAGTCTCAGTACACATTACCAGAATGGAGTTAGGAGAGAAATTGACAGGATAACATATTGAGATGTTATCGGATGAGCATCCGATTAGATCATCTGCAATAAAGTGTATAAGTATAAGATACTTTGGATACATAGAAAAAGTGTAAGGTTCATAAAGACATAGCTGTAAAATTAGAATTGAAAATTTAAAAGAAATCTTGAAACCGATAATAGTTTATGACAAGGTCCGACTTGGTGATTATCTTGTGGAGACTTGGTAATAAGCAAGAGTAGCTGCCAGTCAGATCTTCATGTTTCGCTTTCGCATGTTTACTTCCCGAATAATTTAATTATTCAGAAAGGTCCACAGTCGCTCATACTTTGGGAAGTAAGTATTGAATCAAGACTGTCATGAATTGGTTTGTAGACTGTCTAAGGAGTTAGACATAGCAATATGATTGCTGCAACATTCATGAGTACTTAAAAATAGAGATTTGAGTATTGGATAAACTCACGCTCAATAGATTGCTTCATGGATTATATCACAAGTAATGTTGAGACGATAATATCTTATGATCTTGAAGTGGAGAGATATGAGTTATAATTTACAAAGGCAGTTGTTCATTGATAGTACGAAAACGCATAGGTAACTCGATGTTATAAAACGTGCTGTTGTGAATAATTTGACTGGTAAAAAAGATATAAGCATATGAGTCGAAGCTTATTCGTTCCTTGACCCTGATGGGAAACAGATATCTGTAGGCCTCTCGATGATTTTGAAGTTGACTAAAGTGCTGGCCAGCCTGGACTAAATTGATGTGTTCAATTAGAAGTTCTAAAGTCATAAGCAGAATCGGAAATCGGGAAACAGAGTATCGGACAGAGATTGACCTCAATCCATGTCTCGTGTATGAAAATATCTTGTTGGACGGAGGATCATATGATCACTTATCTATGGAAAGAACTGACTGGGTCAGAGTTCGGCAGCAGTTTCTAGGAAGCTACAGTTTGCTGATCAATTAGAGGATAAATTAGTAATTATAGTCATAGACTTATCCAAGTGGAAGACTGTTGGATTAGGTGTCTAAGCCATGACTAATAATTTGTATTTACATAATTGATAGTAGCAAAGTCCATTTGGGTTGCCCTCATGGCTAGAGGTTTAGCAGAAAATCCAGGAGAGAGAAAGATTGATTTATTATATGATTAATAAATCAATAGAAATAAAATAAATAGTTTATTAATATATTATGGTGATAAGATATTAATTAGAAACTATATTAATTAATTAAAAATTAATCTGGAATTAATTTGGTGATTAATTTGATTAATTAAAGGTGTAGGGGCTGAATTGTACTTATTCAATAGTTGAGTAAGTGACAATTATAGTAGTTTAAGTGGCCAACGAAATTATGGAGGGATTATCCATAATTTCGATTATTATATTTTAGGATAAATAGATTTGAATTGATAGATAAAGGTTTATCTTATTTGAATTCAAAAAGGTTTATCTCTAAAGGCTTATCTGGTGGCCACTTGGAAACTATATATAGAGACCCCTAGGCACCATAAAAGCCACGACTTTTTCTACTCTTCCCTCTCTCTGGAACTTTCGAAAACCCTAGTTTTGGGTGTGACTTCATTTGAGGCAAGGCACTTGCATTGCTTAGCTTGCAAGAAACAACTAAAAGGTTAGTTTTCTGATTTTATTCTTTAGTAATTTTTCTTGTGGCCTTTTAGGAAATATTTATATGTTCAATAGTAGAAAACATAGATCCTCATAGGTTGCATGTGAAACTTAGGGTTTTAGTTCATAGATTTGCATAAAACCCTTCAGTATGCTTAGGCTATTGTGATTTTATGTGTCAGTCGTTGGATTCATTCCGGGGACTGAAGAATGAGTTGATTGATCCGAGGGTTGCTGCATGATCAAGGACAATGCATGACCGGTCGTACCTGGGCACCCGAAGATCAAAGAATGAGTTTATAACTCCGAGAGATGCTGCATGGTCAAGGACGATTTATGACCGGTCGTACCTGGGCACTCGAGGATGTTTAAACCCGATGCTTGCTGCATGATCAAGGACGATGCATGGCCGGTCGTACCTGAGCACCTGAGAGTGATGGTTGTGTTTATGTGATGAATCGTGTGGTATTTTGGAGAATTCACTAAGCTTTGTGCTTACTATTTCACCCTAACTGTTTTTCAGGTATTTGCTGGCTTGAGTTTGGAACACGGCGCGACTGTACCGCGTCTGAGGTTTTGATAATTTAGTCTTCCGCTGGATAATGTTTGTAAAAGTTTTTGATAAATACGATTTCTAATGTTTGAATAATAAGTTTTAATTTGGGTGGTTTTATTTGGTAACTCGTTTTATGTATTTGAACCGTTTTTAAACGAAAATTTTTATTACTGAATTTGAGACGTTACAAAAAATATGTATTTAAACAAATTTATGATAATTTTTTAAGTATAAAGTTAATTAAAAAAGGAAGAGATGTTGTATCATATACATAAGATTTCTTGATAGATCAAGAATTATATTCATGCTAGTCCATATCTATGACGAACAACATTGCATGACTCGATAAATTTGAAGTAAATATAACATTTTCATTTTCAGGAATACAAAGCATTTCTAAAGTTCAATATGTTTGAAATCAAACATGATTCAAAAGAAATACACACTTCTCATCAGTGCCATTATATAGACAAAACCACTTGACTGAAAAAAAATATGTATTTCCTTATTTCACAAGGCTCTCACTAGTATAATCAATCAATTTACATAACCATTGTTTCACTTTGTTAAAGATTTCTTTGTCTATCACATCATAAACCACTTGTCAACATATATTTGAAATATACAAGATACAGAAAGATGTCCATAATAATTCTGATAAACAAAGAATGTCGTATCAATATCTATAATGCAGACTATTAATGGCACAATAAGAGAAATAAGAATAGAAATTTAACTAGTAATAAGAAAAAGTACCAATATCGGTCAAAATATCACCCATAACCTTTTGTTTCCAAAATCCTTTTTAAAAACATTTTGAAAGAGAAACAATGGTCATTTATAGTCGAATATGAAGTAAATTGAACTAATGAAGATTAATGTAACTCCTCACCTATAGACTTGGAATGTTGTCATGGTTCAACAGTGGTAAGAATAAGCGATTTTCAAAATGAAGTACCAGCTGCAAATTTCAAAATTTCTAAGACCAAAAGTTGAAATATGAGATAGTTTCAATTATTTCTAGAGTAAATTACAAAATAGGCCTATGTGCTTTAGTAAAAAATGCAAGGTTGGTCCAACATTTGAAATCTTCCCATATCAACCTTTGAAACCACAAATGATGCCTCTATTCCTTCAATCGAAGTGAGAGTTTTGTTCTTCCAACCCAAGTCTTCTAACCGAGGTCTTCGCTTTTGATTAGAAGTCTTTCTTCTGATCAAAGACCTTTTTCTGATTAAAAGCCTCGTTTTTCGTAAGAAGTCTTTATTCTCATTAGAAGCCTCCTACTCAATAGAAGCCTCGTATCGACAACGGCGGAGCCAGTAGGGGGCAGGCCGGTGCTGCGCCTCCCCCATCATTTTTCAATTGGGCTGTAACTGTTTTAGTTTATTGCACCAATGTCAAAAATAGTACACGTAATTCAATCCAAAGCACATACAAAATAGACTATTGGGCCCTTATCTGAGATTAAATCCCACTTGGCGACTATTAGCGTGTTAGTATATATGATGTTTTAGATGCCATAGCACTTCCTGCTCAAGACCGTAACAATTGCTCTCATTTAATTATTTTAATAATTAATTCATTCGGACCAAGTTTAAATGGAAGTATTAAAGTAACTTTTACATATACATTTTACGTCCTTTAATCGTACTAAATAAACTAATTAATTTGTAATATTATTTGAATTTAATCATTTAATTCAAGTTTAACACATTAAACCGGTTTATCACATGTGATAAGATGTAGAGATACTCACAAAAATGATCACATAAAATTAGGAATATAGGCAAATAACTATTTTTTGGGATTTACGAAATAGACTCATTTCAGAATATGAAATATATAACATGTATATATTTCCTATAACATATATTTTAATATATTATTACGATGTAAGATAGTAAGCCCCTTTATTCCAAAATCTTGGCTTCACCCCTGCTTATCGATATTAGATTCCACATCTCAACAAAAACACGTAACCCCTCCTCACGGTGCCCGTCCATTACACAAGCATAGTGTGCCCGTGCATGCCCGCCCTCCAAGTCATCACTCTATGCATGCACATGGGACGACATATATAGCGGTCTAATCAAATTCCCAAACTTCTTTATGCACAATTGTAGGTAAACTAAACCGATTCTTAAAAACCAATATTATGCGCACCAACTAAATACACTCATCACCTTATGTATTTTTTTTAATCATCGTTAAAAATGATATTTTATAAGTTGCAACGCAAATATGACAAGTATTTTTGTAATTCATGGAATTTATAATAATAATAAACAATAAAAAAATTGACACGTCATCCTCGAAGATCACACAAGTGTCTTGCACGTCAAAGTGTCGGGGTCCCACATAGCCGGCAACAAGTACCTACGCCCCTTCACACCCTGCGCATTATAGCTAACCTTCGTCTTCTTATCCACCAAGACGGTTCCCGGGTACCCAGGAAACGCACCCGAACCGAATATTCCGGTGCAAGCAGTAACTGCTTCCAACGGAGCAGTAACCGGACCCTGAAAATACCCGCCGTCAAACGGATTCGTCACCGTTCCCGCCATAACCGTCGCAATGTTAATCACCATGCCGTCGATGCCCACGTCACCGTTTGGTGCCGCCAACGCCGGCATTTTCGGACCAAATGCCGGTTGAACGAAGGGCCAGGCGCATTGATCCGGACACTGTGTCACCGAGTTACCCACCCACGCGTACGCAAAGTTATGACCCTTGTTAACACGAGTTGACCCGTGAGTCCCACACCGGTTCATGCAAAACCCCGCGACACCGACGTCGGCTGCTGTCAACACCAAGCTGATTTCATTAAAGCCTTTATTTTTCGAAGCCAAATAAATTAGATGAGAATCTTTAAGTGATTTCCCAAGCGAGCATTTTTCGTCGACTATTTGTTTCCCTAGCTGGATACTCCGCATCCCACCTTTGTATTTCGAGGTGTTTTGCCACCACGACGCGGCAGAGGGAGGAGGTGGGAGGTGGGTGTTGAGTGATTCAAGAAAGTCAGTGATTATGGATTTCTGGATGGCAGAAAACTTGCCGTACCAGAAAAGGTTAACGGTGATGTTGCCATGAAGAACTGATCCTTTGTGGTATTTGAGGACAGTGGCTGGTGTTTGTACAAGGGCTAGCTTCCGGGGGATAGTGGCGGAGCATGGGTGGAGTAAGGCGGAGATGATGAGGAAGGAAGAAGCAAAGAACCTGAGAGTGGAAATGGGGGTAGTGTAATGCATGGTGTTGAATTGCTAATGGAGAGTCCGAACGAAGAAATGTGTATCGAGGGGATATTTATGTCAGGGTTTAAGGAAAAAGAGTGGGATGCATGTTAAAAGTTAAAACTTAAAAGAAGTGGAAACCGCGTTCGTTTGACTTCGTGGGGGTATATGCAATTATGCACACATCAATGACAAGCATGCATCTGGTTTTTTAAAGTTTTAATTGTCAAATATATTTTGGTAACAATGATAAAGAAGATTTGCATGAACATACAATAAGAATCATTTATTGATACAAAAAATATAACATTATTCGTAAAAAAATTTACTGAAAAAACGATTATATAGTTTATTTTTACGATGATTAAATAAAACTGTTCGAAAAGTGAATCAAAATTTGATTCATTAAAAATTAAATTATTGAGACGTTTTTTCAAGAAATATTTTTATGAATTATATATTTAATGATTAATTTTATTGATTCAACAATGCATGTCTCTACTTTTATATATATATATATATATATATATATATATATATATATATATATATATATATATATATATATATATATATATATATATATATATATATATATATATATAACTTAAAACATTACAATTTCGAATAGCATCTTAATTTGATTATACGTCATTGTCAATTAATATTCTGAATTTCTTTTTTGGTAGACATAGTTACTCATGGCAACTGTTTTTGAGCAACTGCTAAGCTTTTTATCACTTCGAGTTGATGGATAGTAAAGTAGTTTTAAGAGCATCAATGAATTTTCACCTAATCGAGGACAAGGGTGTTTATCAAATTTTATTATATTGGTTGGTTATGTATGACAAGCTCTTATTACCCGACCCACCCATTATATTTGTTTGTGTTGTATTGAAATAGCTGGAGCACCTAAGGAGGACTTTCAAGGCAATCTTACAATGATAGTGATCCATAATGATAAATCAATAAAATAAAATTATATATTAGATTAATGGAATTTTAATTGCATTCAATAAGTCATCGAAATTTCATTTTTTTACCAATTAAGCCACTGAATTTTTAGTTTTGGTTTTAAAATACTATTGCCTCCGATTTTAACCGGTTATACCCAGTTAAAATAATTGTTAGGAGACCTCATGGCTGATTGCTGCCCTCCGACGAGTAGAGGGGTAGCGGCCGGAGGCAGATTGAGCATTGGAGGAGGAGAGTCGTAGGGGTGTGGTCGATGTGGTACGTCTGTGGTTAGATTGTGAATATGTTTTGGATAGGGGTGTTCGTTTGGATGGATCGGTTTAATCCGATCCAATCTAGTGAATCAAAATATATTTCGGTTTTCAAAATATGGATCCAAATAGTCCAAACTAAAAATAAAATCCGATCCGAACCAACCCAATTACAATTCGGTTGGATCGGTTTTTTAATTCGGTTTTCATGCATCGAGTCATTTTAAACAAATATATATAACTTGAGTATTATCCAAACCTAATAAAGAAACGAAAACAAACTATTTAGTTGTGAATTAAAATTTATAAACAACTACTAATAAAAATAAATTACAATTTATATTTTACAGACAAAAAACCATTAACAAAAAATATATATTAAGTTTTTCATTGGGCGGTAATTTAATCTACTAAATTTTTTTTATTAGAATTCAATAAATAATTAAATATGTAATTAAAGAATAAAAGTATAAATAAATAAATGTCTATTCGGTTTTTTTGGATTATTCGGTTCTTGTTTTATAAACCAAAATCAATCCAAAATAATAATTCGATTTTGCTTAAAACCAATCCAAAAATCTGAATATCCGAACCAAATAGTTGAATCCAAATTGTCGAATTAGACAATTCGGTTTTATCCAAATAGTGAACAGCCCTAGTTTTGGACCTAGTCGAGTTGGAATGACTGTGGATGAGTTGAGGCTTTGGTTCAAACTATTTTTATAATTTTTCCCAAATTTTTTACAACTTTGTTTTTACATGTTTTTAAAAATTTATTTTTTTATTAAATACCTTTTTTACAAATATTTTCAGATTGCGAAAACTTTTTTACAAAGTCTTTTTTTTCACATGTTTTTTTTCAATGTTACAGGCATGAAAACAAATACTTAAAAATTAGAAATTAAATTCATAAAAGTACATTTGTAAAATGATATTAATGTGTAAAAACAAAAATATTTAAAAAAATATACATAGAACGAATATGTAAGGGACATTGAGAAAAAAATTGTAGGAAAAAAAACTGTAAAAAGTTGTAAAAAAAAGTTACTGAAAATTGTAAAAGAATTATGTTTTGAAACATGTGTAAACCCAAAGTTGTAAAAAAAAGTGGGGGCAAATTTGTGGAAAATGTTTGTGTCAAAACAATTAAAACTCGACTTAATATTGTAATAAAAGTTGATAACATGTTGTATCTATTGTAACAAGTAAGATTGATCAATTCAAGACCAATTTTCAAAGTTTGTTAACTCTTCATGTAATGAGTTATGTAATTTTATGATTTAAAGAAATTTGAAATAGTTTATTTATCGGATTGATGTTAACATTTTAATTAATAAATATTTGAGTAGGAAAATTAAAAGTTATCATAAAGAACACATGGTTGGGAAGTTTGAGAGTCGATATTGATGCAAATTTCGATCCAAATAAAGCGATTGCAACATATTTAAACAATAGTCCAAAAAATGAGGGACTGACTTATTACGGTAAGTTTAACAATAAAAGATTATACACATTTGGTTTGTTTTAGATCTTGTGGTTGTGTCAATAGAGAAAACTTAAGGGCTTTTCACTAGTTACCCGAGGATATAAGGGCAAGTGTACACGAATCTTAAGCGATGCTAGAAGAGGTGAAAAAGCATTAATTCAATTAAAATAAGAAACTGTCAGATGAAATGAATTAGGAAAGAGTAATAACTACGACTAATAAAATTGAGTGGTTCAAAAATAGAGTATTGTGGTGTTGGTGCCTGGTGGTGGGGTTATGCGGCGCAAAAATCATAATTCATGAGGAGACAGCTAATGGTGTTTTTGGTCAGCCCAACATTTCGGGGCGGACGGAAAAAGGGTAAAGTGCGATTCTACTTGGCTAGTGGCAACCGACCTACTTCCATATATAAAATATTATGATTTTTAATATCTTCTTAATTTGATTGGTTAGGAACGTTTGGTTTCTAAAAATAACATATCCGAATAGGTTAGAGCCAAACCATTAAGAGAAAAAAGAAATATAAATGAGAAATATACAAACATTGCCCTTGACCTAAAACTCTTGATGCTTTAGTTTTTTGCTTTCTTTCGGTTCCTACTACGGGTGTGTGTGGTATGGTGCAGTGTGGTTTAGAGGTAAAACCGCAGATCGCACCGTATATGTAGTTTGAGAATTTTTGAAACCACAGACCGCACTGTAAAGGTTCTAAACCGCGTTATGCGGTGCGGTTTAGTGCGGGCGGTTTGAATGCGGTTTCAATAAGATAATTCCATTATATATATATATATATATATATATATATATATATATATATATATATATATATATATATATATATATATATATATATATATATATATAGAGTAAAGTTCAATTGAGAACCTAAAAAAGCCTAGGAACCTTAGAACCCATTTTATGAACTTTTTTTCTACACAATATTTTTCAAAAAAAAAAATATACCAAAATTTTTGTTATGATGCGTCTAGAAGATTTCAAAAAAAAAATTCAAAAAAAATCATTTTTTTATTAGGGTTTAGGGTTTAGGGTTTAGAAGATTTCAAAAAAAAATTCAAAAAAAATCATTTTATTTATTTATTTTTTTCATATGGGTTTAGGGTTTAAAAATCTCTTAGACGCTTTAAATAAAAAAATTGGATGCAATTTTTTTGAAAAATATTGTGCAGAAAAAAAGTTCCTAGGTTCCTAGGGTTTTTTAGGTTCTCTCATGATCTCGACCCTATATATATATATATATATATATATATATATATATATATATATATATATATATATATATATATATATATATATATATATATATATATATATATATATATATATAGTACGGTGCGGTTTGAACCGCGGTTTCGTGAGTATAAACCGCAAACCGCACCACATAATGCGGTTTACAAAAACTACAAGCCACAAACCACAAACCGTACCACGGAGTTTCAAAACCGCATTATACGGTGCGGTGTGGTGCAGTTTGTGCGGTTTATGCGGTTTGGTGCACACCCCTAGTCCCTACACATTAACAAATGTCAGTATTGTATACAAGCAAAGTATTATGAAATTACAGATATATCTGAAGCGCCATACTCATTGGCTTGCAACTGCTTCTGATGCTTCAGATCTCTTGAGCATTTATGTCTTCCATGTCCCATTTCCTTACAGTGGAAACAATATACTTCCTCAAGATTTTGGGATTGATGTTTCTTTGAGAAAATCATTCCCATTGTAGGGTCTATCCTTTTCCTTTTGACACCTCCTTTAGGAACTATGGTGTTGGATTTCTTAACCATGTCGATTTCTGCTTTCTTCAAGATGCTATGTAATTTCAGGAATGGTACTTTTAAGTTCTTCATGATAACATCCAAAATAAACCGATCATAAGAATTGAAGCTCGTGAATCATAGTGTCTAACATGAGACAAACAGCCTTATTCGAATCAACTGACCGGGGCTAGACCAATAGATCATGTCGTGACATACTACACAATGTGAAGATGCGTACTAATCGTGATTAGGCTTGAAGACCGCGACACGATCACAACAAGGTCGCGCCGCGTCAGATGAACGAAAACAAATTTTCATCAAAAAAACATATTTTTAACAAAAAGAATCCAAACCAATACAGTTCCAAACAGTGCAAAACCATGTTCAAGTGACTCTGATACCACAGTTGGGATACGATAACAATACAAACATACATAACGGAAGCAAAAACTAAAAACCGTATCTCACCATGGATCACAAGAACATTCGATATTTGCAACCATTAATTAAAAGTGGAGTTCAAGTAACACCTTTTGTGATGATCTAGTGATGTCTAGGATGAACATGGCCCAAACCAGAACCCATTTAATGTAGTTGCATCCAATACAAGATTCAGCACCTGATGAAGTGGAACAGCTCGTTTCTTGCAGAACAGGTAACCTTCTTCTAGGATTTATGAGAGAACTCGATTAGGAGAGGGAGAGAGGAGGGATCACAAAATTTCTGGGTTGGAATTCCTTAAAATCATTAATCATGATGAGTCTTTATAAAATCCATCATGCTTATCTTATCCTCTTTTGTGTAAAGACTTTTAAAATTCAAACTATTGGCATTTTCACTTAGTCTCTCACGTTACTTTTGATCTCTTTTAGCTAAATCATTTTTTGCATTAATCCAAAAGGACCTATTATATAGTAATATAAACAACTTATTGTGACCATGGACATATGAACAACATGATTTGCATCCACATATCAAGCATCCTAAGTCATCGACTCATTTTCTTAATAATAAGGTATGCATAACTTCAGTTAAAGGAATGTATTTTAGGTTATGAATAAGATTTGCATAGGATTTATTAAACCCATATTACACACACACATTTGGGACAAGAATTACTTTAAAAAACATTCCAAAAGTATGGCAAAATCAGCGATGTTCACATATGTAAGAATATGTCGTACAAAACATATTTCAGCTTCTTCAATTACTCCAGGTATCATGGACAAATACACTTCTAGTGTCTAGTCCCTATATAGTAGATGCATACAGCTTCATGAGGATACTTTGATGGATGTATCTCATATTGATCCTTATCCTTCTTAAGCTTGGGGTCGAAGTTGGTTGAACCAACCTTGCTCTTCCATTTTCGCATCCACTGGCTTGTCCTCACTGTTTTGTTACATACCTCCCTTATAGCTAGCATAGGATTAGTTTAGTTAGAGTGCTTTGTTTTGGCCATGTTAGACTTAGGAGTCTTAAGTATGTCATGCAACTGATAGACTTTTCTAGATTATTCATAACCAATTCCTACATGACCGGGAAACCTACATCCCATGAGAGCTTTCATAGTATCAAAGCGCTCTTGTCATTCTTGCTCTTGGAACATTTCTTTGAATACCACGATCATGTCATATGCCCCAATATTCTTAAAGTGCTTTTAGAGCTCTGCAATCATGATGCAAGCTACCTTAGTTGACTCTAAAAGACAATAATCATACTCATTCTTTTAAGTTTTTTGTTTTAGTTGTCGGCGCTTTAAGGAGAGGTTCTTTAATGGCGACTTTTATTATCATTTTGAGTACAATTCCCAAATTATGGTATCAATCAATATTGTTTTATCAAAGACTACTATTTATATACATGGTGGATCTTTATCATGAATCACAAGAGCTTCATTATATATATATATATATATATATATATATATATATATATATATATATATATATATATATATATATATATATATACATATATATATATATATACTAGGAAAGTCGGAAGGTAGTCGGTTATGAAATATGTAAAATTGTAATGTTTCCATGAAGCTATCATGGTTGATGATCCTCGAACATATAAAAATGTGTCCATGTTTGTTGCATTTCAGTTTCAAAACTAATAAAAATATTAACAAAACTCCAAATGTTGGTCTCAAGCAAAAGAGATTAAAATGGGAGGAAAACCACAAACATTGTTGCTGGCTTCCATACAAGGCTACGAAGCTACCACATCTGACATGTTTTAATGTTTAATGTTATATGTTATGTAATACAAAAAAGTCTGTTTATGGCGCAAGACCCATGTTATAGTCATCTTTTAATCTATGTAAGTTCCTGTGTCTCATAATGATTTTGTCTCTTTTGTCGATCTGTAATGTATAGTGGGAGTATAAAGCCAACAGTATGCCCATTGCCTCTTAAAAGCAATCTATTTCATTTTGCTAACTTTTAGCCGATCTTACCCCTCGACTTCCATTTCAGCCTTCACAACAACAAGCAAACATTAATTTAGAAGATTATTTGAACCGGTAAAGAAATAAATCCTTGCAAATACATATTACCTCGTTGCTTAACTTTTATTACAAATATAGGAAGCGTTTGATGTTCTTGTTGCCAATTCTTTTAAGAAGATTAGAGACCTAAACATCATTTGGTTCATCTAATGTGATATTTTGAACTTGTTACAACATTTGAGTAAACGCAAAGCCCTTTTGAGAAATAATAATCAAGAAAGTCATAATATCACCAAAAGAAACAACAAAATAAAGAAGCAAGTGTTAAACGAATAATGCAAGCAACAAAAGACCATACCTCGTTTGCAATATCAACGAATTCTCATGCTTGGATAATTCAAGGCTAATCTTGCAAAATTAAAAGAACATATACAGCATAGCCCTACAACAACATATAAGTTGCAAAACAACATTAAAATGTATAAATTTTGGATAAATTATGACATTAGAATTCAGATAAAATGGCATAAATAATAGTCGTATTCATAGAGACATTCACTCAAACATATAGAATGCATCCCAAGTAACACCAACCATCATATATCATCACTTTTCACTATCAAATAAAAACCACTCGATTCACGACAATTATAATAAAAACCATTACCAACCTTAAATAGACGTACTTACTCTAAGAGTAAGTGTACAAGGAAAAGACCCTAGAAGAAGGATAATTTTTGTTCTGGATAAAAAAAGAGTAAAATGAAAATCGTTGGAAAAATATCACCTGCTCGATGAAACAAATTAAAAAAGAAAATTATATCTTCTATATTCATCAACCACTATGAAAATCGAAGAAAGATAGATAGCGACATAAATGAGTACCTAAGAAAATCACCCCAATTGTAAGAAACCAAGTGGTAATTCTTTAAGAGTGAAAACCCGGTTCAAAATGAGAAAACTAATCAAATATTATTTACCGAATCTATAGTCTTTTACCTTCTACAAACCTATAAAAGTGATCCATTATAGCACATCGGTTAAAAAAGTCTAAAAGAAATCAGAACAACATAATAGTCAATAAGTTTAATCAATCTTATGAATCATTTTAAATAAGAACCACAACATGTTCACTGGAGCCTGATCAACACAATTCACTAAATTCAAGAAGTAAAGTCCGATAACATATTAGTGCTTAAAAGATGAAGAAATTAGAGGGTTTAAATAAGCAAATATTTAGATCAACAATCAAAACACAATGTCTAAATATTCAAGAAATGAGAAAACAGGGGATTACAAAACAACTCGCCAATAAACCCTCTTTTTCCTTTTATATTTCCATATCTTAAGATAATAATATATCAAACCTAAAATTAAACATTCATTGCTTAATTACCTTTAAAAAAAGAACCATTGCAACTCGTTACAGCAACCTATGCACGACCACCAGGTTAAAAAAATCAATACCTTCGCAAAATTAATTTGACCATCAATTGCACAATTTCCTTAAACAACAAAGAAACATGAATCGTAGTCCAGATAGATCTATAAAGATTGAAAAGAAACTCAAATCTCAATAAAGTTTAAACCCTCGAGTTCACTTGCATAAAATAAGAACAATAGACCAACACAACAATAACAATATAAAATTATTAACAATCTATAATACATGAATCTGTAAATCCCTAAATTTTCATAACATAGAGACCAAATAAGTGGAAAAGATATGGAAAATGAAAAAAACACGTGTCTGTGTGTGTTGTTATGAAGGCGACAAACATAATCTGGGAACTCTAAAAATGAAAATTCTTCCATTTTAATGGTCTTAACAAAAAAAGGGAGTCGCTCTAAAAAACAATAAAAATTTTCTGATTAATGATCGTAGGTTGTACCCTATTCTATAAACCATTTCTAAATGACATAATCAACTGTTATTTGGATCCATTCAAACGGTAAAATTGCTATTGATGGACCGAGTCATCACCAAAATAGAAAGCCAACTAATTTTATGTAACCTGGAATCTATTTAGTAATTTTCACATACCAATCTTGAATTCACGAATGTAATCAAACTAATTTGTCACTGTGCCTTCAATAAAACTTAGATAAAGTCATGGAATACCTTTCTTGCTTACATATTTTTAAGGTGATGTTATAGATGAATAAGGTTGTCAACCAAAAAATACATGAATGAAAGTATCTTACCATATGTCCCATTTTTAGACATTGCACCCAATGGAGAAGAACCCTTCTTTTACTACTCCTAGTTTTCTGAAAAGCTTCCACACCTCAACTGAAAGATCCCAAATAGCTATAAAAACTCATATGTATGTCATAATAACAAATTGGAATTAGATAATGACCTCAAGTAAGTAAAAATGAGATCTGTAATTTGAAAAAAAATATTATATATCGTCCACCTTCATCCTTTACAGGGCATGAATACAAATTTCAATTTAGAAAAAAAAAAAAAAAAAAAAAAAAAGCTTACAATTATGTCTTCAAAGAGTGAAACAAACCAATCGTTCAGCCCGTCACCGCTCCAAACCAAAACTAAAAGAATGAAATTAGGGTATTCGAAAAAGAAAATGAGAGAAATTTAGGGGTGTATCATCTTTGAATTAGGCACACGTTGAAATGGTACATAACGAAAATGAAAATTATGGAGCTAACCTGCATAGGAAGATGTGAGAGTCAAGGAAACAAAAGCAACGGTACGTGCGGAGGTGATATACGGCCGCAGTGATACAATAGGGGAGAAAGAACGACCTAGGCGCCGACGTTGACTTAGTAACTGATTAAATTCTGGAGGTAAGACAGTGATATTTCTCTGGTTCTTCCTATTCTTCTCCGACCATTAGAGAGAGAAAGTGACGGAGGAGAATCGTGGATACGAGTGCGACTGGGAGAGAATAAATAGGAACAGAAGATAAAGACAGATGAGGGGAAGCGGTGGTGCATGCGTACCTTCCGAGAATGAGCTGGCGCGGTGGTATGAAATATTGAATCGACACGAAGGAGGGCAGGTGGCGTGGACAAGTGAATATATAAGATGAGGTAGTGGAAAAGTGACGTGTCCTTTCCTCAAATTTTCCCTCCGTTTGCTTATAATATATACTAGGTAAGTTAGAGGGTCGTGCTGATTTAAGTAATGAAAAGAAAGTACACTGCTATTATAGGTAAAAAGGTACGGTGGTTATGTAATAATTGCAAGTTCATTGCTATTTCCAGCAACTCTTAAATCCAATTGACTTTTCTTCTTGCACCTGATGATCACAGATATATTCTTCAACATCTTGCTTGAACAGAAGATAACCCCATGCTGCACGAAATAGGGTCCTTCCAAATACCACTTCAGAACACCAACCAAATAATCAAAAATTCAACAACCTCAAGTGTACAAGCTGAAATGTCGTAATCAAAAAAATTAGAAATTAGTGTTGGCGTGTATCGGGTAGAATACTCATGCTACAATGGCTTCATAAGCGAAAATTAAAAGTGGGACGCTATAACTGGGTAGATTTTAAAGTTTACAACGGCCTAAAAAGAAAAAGAAAGTTAAAAGTAAAATGTTGTAGAATAAGAAAAGTGATGTACTTAGTCGCATTAAGTCTCAAGAATTACCTTGCATGAACCTACCAACTAAAGGAAGAATACAACAATTTCTTTGATCTGTTTAGAGTTCAACATATACTAATAATGGATTATTAAAAAAAAAAAAAAGATCAGTCCAGATGTTGAGCCGATCAAGTGCATATAGATATAATAATGAATTATTAAATCATAACGACAATTACTAAGAGTAACTTACCATGAGAGATGTTTGGCCAGGAATAGCATCCTGAGAAGCCTTCACATCAAGCTGCTGTTACTGGATCAGGTCAAAGCTCCGGAAAACCAATCTGGCTGCTATCACCAATGATGCACTGGATTTGTATATTTTTGTGAAGATACAACTGTATTATCTTTTATAACACCATATTCTTCTATATTTTTCAAACTCACTAAATAAAGGAGAGTGCTCCTTCATCTCTTGATATGCTTTTTCTACGGTAATGTTTTCTATCTTTACCCACTTATATAACCTCATTTCTACCTTTACCTGCAAAAAGTAAAAAGGCAAAAATAATGGCACTTAAACATATTTATTATCATCAAAACCCTAACAAGTTGGAAACTTGACATTACAAAGCACATCTACTTATCAAGCTGACTTGGTGAATTCTCTCTACTATTATGGCTAGTTTTTTTTTTTTTTTTTTTACCAGATTCTTCCTCCATTTCTTCATCGCTATATTGCTTTTGACCTGAAAAATAGATGCTAAAAAATAGATGCTAAAATAGATGCTAAAATGTCAATCGTCCTAAAAAAAATAATAACACGGTTACAACTAAAACACATTTTAAGACAAAAAATCAATATGACACTGTTCCAAAATACTTCTAAAAAATTCAAGATGTCAAAAATGACATTTTAGAATGATATTGTTCTAAAATATATTCTAAACAAAATGAATAGCACCTATCACCCGTAGCCTTTTTCATTTCACAATTCTCATTTTTTCGACTTTCATTACTTCGTTAAATTTAATTAAGGTAGAAACCAACATGTAGATGTTTTAAAATTAAAACTCCTTCTTCATAAATGTTTTTGTGTAACGTAAACTCGGGAAGAAAAAATAGATGAAATTTTTCTTCATTAGATATTAATTTTGTCAAATGGCTCTGAAAAGTTAAAAAATAAAATAAGAATCTTGAAAAACAATAATATCTGATTTTAACACCTAAAGCTCACCCACCTGTGTTTCATCAGCTCACCCAACTCTATTGAAACAGATAATACAGAATTATCCTTACAAGTTATGATCGGTTCATTTTTTATTTTTATTTTTTGACAAATTTACAATCAAAGAAGCATCTCGTGTAAACTTTATAACCACAATGCTATTTAGGAACGTTGAACTCAAAACTTCATACATTATAATGTTCGTGATAAGTTCTTAAAAATAGTATTAAATACCAGAGAATTGGGTGATCCAATCACACCACAAAATAGATGATGATATCATAAGGGCGTGCTCTCCAACCAACTTCAAACTATTACTCCCATGTTTCTTTTGGTGCTCCTTAATTTCATAGAACTGCCACTTGAAGATGATTTCAAAGAACATGAACTTTCTATCGAGGCATCTTTTTCCATAAGCGACATCCTCTTCACTAATATTTACGGAGGACCTCTTTTGTTTCCACCACCGACCTCTCCTCATTCTTAACTTTGACTATTATCCTGTCGGTCCAAGTATCTTCCGTGAGTCTGAATCCTGTTTTAGGTAAATCGAAGAGATCGATTTCAGGGCCTCTGTTATTCAAATTATTAGTTCTTCAAATTAAAAAACCCTAATGTCAGAGAGGATAGATATTAATTAAATCAAAATAGTATGTGAGTTAGTAACCCTAACCTAATGTCAGGGCCTCTGTTATTCAAAGGGTCATCTTAAAAAAACCCCTTCATCATTAAATATGATGTCCCATTAATTTGGGTTTCTTATTTTATATATATATATATATATATATATATATATATATATATATATATATATATATATATATATATATATATATATATATATATATATATATATATATATATATATATATTAATTATGATTTTTTTTAATTATTTTGTTTTTTTTAAGTTTATAACTATTATTAATTGTTTTTATTTAATATAAATACTTATTTTGGTATTTATAATTTAAATATTATTCTAAATTTTTGACGTTTAGTTCGAATACGTTTTCTAATGTGTTTTTTTTTTAAGTTTTGTTCGTTGGTATCATTTAACGTTGTTTCGTTTAACGTTTTCTTTGAAAACATTTTTGACGTTTTGTTTAACGTTCGTTGGTATCATTTAACGTTGGTTCGTTTAACGTTTCGTTTTCTAATGTGTTTTTTTTCTAATTTTTGACGTTTTGTTTGGAAATATTTTTTAACGTTTTGTTTGTTTATATCGTTTATATGTTTTGTTCGTTTATAATTTTTGACGTTTTGTTTGAATATATTTTCTAATTTTTATAATTTTTGATGTATTAATTTTCTAAATTTTTAATTTACATCAAAAATTATAAAAATTAGAAAATATATTCAAACAAAACGTCAAAAATTAGAAAATGCAAACTCATAAGTCTAATTAACATTATATAATAACTTTTCACCGATATAAACGAACAATACATATAACAATGTATTCAAACAAAACGTCAAAAATTAGAAAAAAATACTAAATTACAACGTTAAATGATACCAACGAACAAAACGTTAAAAAACACTTGAGAAAACGTATTCGAACTAAACGTCAAAAATTTAGAATAATATTTAAATTATAAATACCAAAATAAGTATTTATATTAAATAAAAACAATTAATAATAGTTATAAAATTACAAAAAAACAAAATAATTAAAAAATATCATAATTAATATATATATATATATATATATATATATATATATATATATATATATATATATATATATATATATATATATATATATATATATATATATATATATATATATATATATATATATATATATATATATATATATATAAAGAAACCCAAATTGATGTGACATCATAAGTTAATAATGAGGGGGTTTTTTTACCAATACCCTATTCAAATTAGCAGATTTCGCTACTAATTAATGATGAAGATTCAAAATTATGCTAAATAGATAAAAAAAATTTGAATAAGAAAAATCAATTTACCTGAGATTTTACAACGAGATATTGATTTTGAAGGATTGCTTCCAATCCTTCAAGCAAATAGGGCAAAAGAGATAACTGTGTGAGAAAAAAGGCGATTGAGGTGTGGTGGTTCTGTTAACAAACACTGCTCAACGTATCAAGAATAAGAAGATATGTATCGTTAAAGAACATGTACTTTAGTAGAGATAGAGAGAAATAAGTCGTACACCTGCCGGTCGTCGATAGTGGATTTGGTGTTGTCGATACGTGGCTTTTATATATGCTCTAAATGGTTACTGAGAACCGACAATCGGGATGGCAGTAGTACCTTCAATTTATCGGAAATATAGAACGATGTTAAACAAATAAGAGAAGGTGGTGCAGGCTTACAACTATCTTCAAGACTATCTTCAAGACCAAGCAAGAGTGTATTGGACTGACAATTGGCGGTGGCTCTAAATCCAACAGAAACAAACATAAGTTAATAAAAGGGAACTCTTAGTATGGAAACAGACAACCAAGGTGGCTGGTGAAGCAGGCAGGAAACATGAAGAAGGAAAATGGCGGCAGGTATTATTGGAGGACGCTGAGAAGAAACGAAGAGCAAAATACTGGGTTCTAAGCCCATCCGTTGATGAGATATGGTGAGGCAGGCAAGATGGTGAAACAGGCAGCACACAAGGAAAATAAAAGCCACTCTGATTGGAGAAGGGGGAGGCAAAACCAAGTGAAAAATCCTGAATTCTAAAGCCTCCCGGCTTTCATATAAGTAAATGATATATATATATATAGGGTAAAGTTCAATTGAGAACCTAAAAAAGCCTAGGAACCTAAGAACCCATTTTATGAACTTTTTTTCTACACAATATTTTTCAAAAAAAAAATATACCAAAATTTTTGTTATGATGCGTCTAGAAGATTTCAAAAAAAAAATTCAAAAAAAAAATCATTTTTTTAATTTTTTTTTCATATGAGTTTAGGGTTTAGAGTTTAGGGTTTAGAGTTTAGGGTTTAGGGTTTAGGTTTAGGGTTTAGGTTTAGGGTTTAGTGTTTAGGGTTTAGGGTTTAGAAATCTCTTAGACGCTTTAAATAAAAAAATTGGATGCAAAAAAAAATCATTTATTATTATTTTTTTTTCATATGGGTTTAGGGTTTAGGGTTTAGGGTTTAGGGTTTAGGGTTTAGGGTTTAAGGTTTAGAAATCTCTTAGACGCTTTAAATAAAAAAATTGGATGCAATTTTTTTTGAAAAATATTGTGTATAAAAAAAAGTTCCTAGGTTCCTAGGGTTTTTTAGGTTCTCTCATGATCTCGACCCTATATATATATATATATATATATATATATATATATATATATATATATATATATATATATATATATATATATATATATATATAGAGTTAGTATTAAATACATTTAACAATTATTGTGTGATTGTAGGACCAAATGTGGAGCGTCCGATCGAAATGATCAATGGTGTTAGATTCAAGGGCCTAATTGTAAATTTATAACAATTAATTAATCAAAATTTACAATTAAACCCCTAAAAAGGGTATTTTAGTCTATCAATCAAATTTTAAAAAAGGAATCCTGTATTTATCTCTTAATTTGGTGGGATTTCACTGATCAGAGGTCCTCCTATTCATTCTTCTTCCTGATTTCTCTTTGTTTACGTATTTACAGTTTTACGTATTTTAGTTTGGCCTTTTGACACACTTATTCTTGAAGAATGTAGTTAATATTGTACCTTGTTTGCATATTCTTCGAGAATGTGATATATTTTGTATATTTTTTTACAGAATAGTCTATGAAGTTTGGTGTGATTATGTGTTCATTCTCCGAGAATAAAATCATCCATTTAGCAATATGTTGATCAATTCTCCAAGAACACATTCTTAGCACTCAATTAAATACACAAAACAATGACTAACACCTATTCTCGGAGAATAGACTTACCAAAACACAAAACCAATAAAAACTAACACCCATTCTCAGAGAATGACTTACCAAAACACAAACCAATAAAAAACTAACACCCATTCTCAGAGAATAGACTTACTAAAACACAAAACCAATAAAAACTAACACCCAATTCTAAGAGAATGAACTTACTAAAACACAAACCAATATATTAGTCATTTGCAAAGATAAAGTAATAAAAGATGTTGTAAGTAATAAAAGATGACAACGTGTCAAGCAAGGAGATTGGCCCAACTAGTTTTAATGAGTCATAAAAATATATTGATTTGATCCAAAACCAATTTAATATATTATCACACATATTTTGATCGTCTACGATTTTTAAGTCGGACATTAACATAACGAATGGAATAAAATACATTATTTGCCATGATTTGATGCGATAACCTTGATAAATCTAGAATCCATCTTTGTTTTTTCCGCTTAGCTTTAATATTGCAGCGATAACACCAAGACGGCCTCTATATATTGAGTTTCTAAATCAGCGCAACATATGGAGAGGATGAATCTTGAATGACAGAATTAGATAGAGGAGGTCTTGCACTTACCATTATTCATTTCCAAATTCATTTTCGAGTGACTCTTTTCTCAATTTAGCATATTCTGTTGGTGGCTTTTCTCCATGTACGCTGGAGAATCTTATGGATAACTTCTGCAGGAACAGTCCCAAATAAATGACCTTTGTGGAAAACTCTTCTATTAATTACTGCCAAAACTTGATGGTTAAAAATGTGACCGCATTATCCCTCATCAGTGGAAGATGATTGGGTTAGGAGGGGAGAATAGTGACAATGGTGAATAGAGAAGTGGGCAGAGAATGCAACGATACTGATCTCAGGAAAATCGCTGCAGCGAGTTTAGAGAAACGGTGGACGGAGGCGATTGGGGTTGGGGCTAGAGATAGTGACACGTTAAGAACCAGGTGGCCTTCTCTAAGTAGTGGCGAGGAGGCATGGAGTACTCCGGAATGGACTGTAATCGGCGCTAGAGGTTTTGGGGATGGCGATGATGAGTTAGGGTTGAGAAATTCCTTAATTATAGCCTTCAAACTGTTACCAAACTTTTAGGGATTTATTGTTATTTGGAAATTAATTTAATTAACAAAATTCCCAAGTTACCCCCATCAAATAATTGGTCCAGAATTGGTCCTACAATCACACAATATTTAGGAATTGTATTTGAACCTACATCTATATATATATATATATATATATATATATATATATATATATATATATATATATATATATATATATATATATATATATATATATATATATATATATATATATATATATATATATATATATATATATATATATATATCATTATGAATGAAACAATAACAAATACAGTGGAACATCTATTTTTATCATGATAAAAAGCAAAAATACAATTAGATCTCTACATTCCTCAATCAAAATACAAGAAGCCGCAAAAATCTGATGTTTTTGCTGGAAAACAAAAAATTACGGTCCATACGAAAAAGTTTGTCAAATGTGATGTTTTTTCTGAAAAGTAAAATTTTATGGTATTTTTGAAAAAAAATTAGGGTCTTTTATGGCAAAAAAGTATTACTGGAGGACGACCTACACAACCAAGCAATTTGGCTGAATTAAAAAATTTCTCCAAAAATTATGTCTTTTTTGAAAAATATAAAAAAAACTTTCAGTGTAAACCCAAAACCAAAAAGTATAGGCTCTTTTATGGAATAAACTCTTACTTATTTATTAAAAGTTACAAGTGAAAAACCGTTTTGGTATCCATGATTGTTACCTATTTGTAGGTTTAATTTAAGTTTTAAAAAATTAATACAACTAGTCTCTATGGTTTCATATCGTGCATAATTATTCTTCTACTGTTAAATCTGGCTTTTCAACCGTTAGATTTTTAATATGACAATTTTCCCCTCAACCCAAATAAGTCAAATATGTACAAATCAAAACTATATTTGTCAAATGAGTAAAATCTAAACTCGATAGACCAAATATATAAAATCAAATAGAAACCAAAATCTCTAATCACTTCCACCCCCTCTTTCAAGTTATCTGATTCCAAACACAGGTGGTTCGAAAGTCTCACATTTCAATATGTTGTTTTCAAACGAGCAAAACTAGTTAGTCTTAAATTCAAATTGAATGATTCTTGATGTTTAGACATATTTGTTCGCAGTACTGTAAGTCTCTCTTACTGATATTTAGCTGAATGTTGCTACATTTCAAACTATAAGTCCACGAACATCATTATTCACTCATATCTATCACTCATATCTATCTCTGGGTCAACCATTTTCAAATAACCATGACCGCTTCATTACAGGTCTATTTGTCTCGATTTTGTGTCCTGTGTTTTCATTGTCATGTGTAGTATAGCTTTCATTTACGAAGTTCATTCTCATTAGCTCATTAGCTCCAGATCTTGACTTAGTAAAGTCTAAACAGGAATTGTTGGAACGTTCCGTTTTCAAATAAGCTTTTAACCAAGTTTTTGTCTAACTTTACAACCTTATAATTTCTTCGTATAAACTCCTTTTGAGCTGATTCTTTTTTATCTTATTTAATTTTCATGTCCACTACAGTTTACCCTTTTATTATTTTTCCTTATCTTTTCTCTAAGGAAGTTTTCCAAAGCCTCAAAGTTGGCACTTTTATTATTTCATTTAAAAATTATATTGTAACGCCCCGATTTTCATGCACCTTAAATGGTGTAATATTTTATAAAACTTAATGTTGAAAAATATCATATTTCAAAAACCTTATTTTGTTTATGACATTAAGTCATATTTTAAAAATCTTGGTCCTAATAAAAATAAATAAGTTTTGAAATGTTTAAACGACTTTCGGGGGTTACAACTTCATATCAAAACTAAACCATAGAAAGCAAGCTAGGATTACAAAACATTACATCCGTCAAAGTTCACTCCATCTAAAAATCCTAATTTCTTTAGGTTATCTACTTGCTTTTATCCCTCGTGTCTAGAACTTGGAATACATGACAAGAAAATAAAGATGCATATGACGGAAACATCTCGTGCGCTACATGGGTTTTAGACTCATCAAAGATTTAAAACTTAAACAATATATTTAATTCAAAACGTTTCATACATAATAGATGCACATGCAATGCATGTTTCACACACCAATGCAAACCTGATGGGTTTTCCTACCTGTGTCGTAAGGTCTAAAAGACCAAGTCACGTTTGTGACAATAGCTGGCGGTTATATACCGGGTCTATAAAGACCAAAAGCTGGCTAAAATAGGAGAACAAATCAGCTATCTTGGTGTTATAGGAGACTTCTATTTTGCGATGGGAGGTACCATCCCATTAGAGTCTTGTTATCCCGTTACGGGGACGTGTCCGGACATCACTCGACTCATATGCAATCACACGCTATGTATGCATGCATTCACCACTTTTCTTTTATGCAAGCCAAGCAGGCAATGTCGTGAGATGCTAGTACAATGACATAAACATTAGCAATTTAATATATCATAACTTACATAAAAATCAAGTTATCACAATCATGTAATACATATAACCATTATTATTTTGGAAAAGAATTAATAATATGAACACATAGAGTAGGCTAAATGCTAGAACATACTTTCAAAACATAGTAGACTTAATGTCAAATCAAAATTTCAAAACATATTCAGCTTAATGCCAAATCATACTAGTAAATTTTCATAAACATGACATAGATAATAAAATTTTCATATAGATTCACATATTAAAACTTTATAAATGCTTTGCTATGTACCCCATAGTGGGAAAAAGGCCACATGTACTCACCTTAGTAACTAGGTACATCTAGCTACACTAGTCTACATAACTCTAGCCATTTGTTGCTTCTAAGCGCCCTTCAATCTCTATTGATTCAATAAGAGATTAGAACTTATTAGACAACTAAACGTACTGTATTTGTCTAATCATACTTGATCTACTTCTAGCCATTATCTAATTCCATTCCAATGACTAAGAACGAGTCTTAAATCATAACAACCATTATGGAAGATTTACCCTTTTGACCAAAAATGGTATTTTTCATATTTCTACAATGTTATTTTAGCAACACTATAATATTTACATCTCTATAAGTCTACTTCAATGGTTAGATGTCAAAACATCTTTCTTTTTACCCATTTACGCCATTTTGGCAAATTAAACGAATAAAGTTTCTAAAAATAGAAACTGTCAAGACATTGATACTTCCCTTCCAAATATCACTAATATGTTGCCAGCCTTTCATAAGATTCATCACAATTTCAACTTTTATGTCCATGCATCCAATTTAGGCTAAAATAAAAACTTTTACTTTCAACAGCAGCTCTTTTAGTCCATTTTTAGATTTAACCAAACTATCTCATTTCTTGACCCAAACTTGGTTATTTCTTTCTTATATACATATTCTCATCATAAGGTATTATAATGTTCAAATTTGATGTCATTTTCCAACTTTTTGTTTTTCATGTCTTAAACGGCACATTAATTGTCATTTTTACAAAATTTAGAATTTTGACCAAATATAAGTAATCACTCGTATGGATGTTATTGGGTTCTTATCAAGCATTTCCAAGTTCACTTGTGTAATGTAACACATCCAAATACTCTCATTTGCTTATCTCACGCAATTTAACTATTTACTAAAATTATCCCATTTTAGTCCTTTATGTGATGGGATTCAAGATTCCATTCCTTTATTATGTACAAGTTCCGAAACAACTCAAATGCTCTTGATTCTTGAAACCATTATCAAGCATGTATTCATTCATCCAAGCCAAACAACCAAAACTATTCAATCATATGTATTCTTGAATCCATAAAGTGATGAAAATCAAAACTAACTTCAATCCTCACATGCCTTAAGGACTTTTTTTTTAATTTAATAATCTAGAGTTCACCAAAATCAGCTTTTGCCTTTCACTTTTCTGTCCAAAAATCTGAACTCATGGATGCTCATGCCCCTTTTCATGAATTCACTGTTCAATCCATGTTCAAAAACGACAAATCAACACCAATTTTTGACATGAATGTAAGTATTTTTGGATTAAACAAACTAGGGTTCCAAAAATCGAGTTTTACCTTACCCAAAATATGTCAAAGTCCTAAAAAATCTGAAATTGGAATTTCTCTAAGCTTGTAATCGAACTAGAGGGTTCATCTAGACTCACTGCCGACGGTTTTCAACGCCGCTGCCGTTAGTCACGTTCTCTGGCGCGAATGCTGATCCGAGCAGGAGCGGCTTCAACAGCTGGTTCGTCTGTCACACCCTTTTTGCTCGAGATCTCTCTGTCTCCTTCGATCTCCTCCTTCGTTGTCTCCCTCTCACCCAATCTGAAAGTCACGCACACACATAATCGGCGTGTGTGTGTGTGTATGTGTGTGTCGAACAATCTTCTTCCAAAATACCGTTTCTTCTTCTCGTTTATTATGAAATTCACGAACATACACACACACACATACACTATTGGGTGTGTGCGTTTGATGTTGTCGGCTTTCCTTTTATCCTGATATCGATATCATAATCGCACACCAAGGAGACCAAGGCTGGTCTCAATCTTGCTTTCCCTTTGCTGATTTCGTTGCTACCCAATTTCCTTCTCCCATTTTTCTTTTCTTCCTGATTTACGTACCCAATAAGAGAAGCCCACAGATCAATTTACGCATCTGAGTTCTTTCTATCTGAAACTCTGTATCGAGATCCATCTCTCTCTCTCTCTCTCTCTCTAATTTTGTAACGTCCCAAATACCGTGACAAAAATTTCGTTTTAAAAACGGTTGGGTTAGAAAATAGAAACCATCTAATTCAAACTCAATATTTAAAAACATAAAAAACCGGGTTTAACAAAATAATTACAAACATTAATGAGCGGAAGACTTGAATACCAAAATCCCAGATACGGTACAGTCATGCCGTGCTCTAAGCACAAGCTAGCTATTACCTGAAAAACAGGTAGGGTGAAAGAGTAAGCACAAAGCTTAGTGAGTTCCCCAAAATACTATACGATCCATTACATAAGTCATAATCATTCTAAGCATTATGATTGGCCCAACAGGTCCCTACTCGATCACACAATCACATAGATAGGACATGACCACCCTAAGCATACAACACTGCACATCGTGAAGTAAAGCTACAACGCATGTAGCATCAATCATAGTATAGTGAGAAAACTGACCTGATCCAATATGTTAGACAGTACTCCACACGCGCGTCCTTAGATCCCGACAACTCGAGCTTTCTAATAAGGATAAACTTCACTTAGCAAATCCTAAACCTAAACAGGTTAAACCTCCAAGACCGGTACCCCGAATCTCTCAAGTTTGACCATAAGCCAAACTTGTCAAAAAGTCAACGGTCAAAGTCAAAGTCAACTGTTAACCCAAAAGTCAACCCTCACTTAGCGCCACCTAAGGATAGCGTCACTAAGTCCAAATGTCGCGAAAACCCAAGAAAGTAGCGCACACAGAAAGGAATCAGGGACCTGGTTTTCATATATGATTTTGGCCTTGCAAAATTCCTAAAATGCCCCTGATCCAAGTGTTAGTGAAAATTCCAACTTTAACTTATGATTTTCTTTGATTTTCACTTTGGCATAACTTTCACATGTGACATCCAAAATTTTCATACTTTATATCCTTGAAAAGGTGGGAATAAGCTTAACGATTTGTCCTTACTATATTAAGTCCAATTATTTCTTGAATTTTCGTTACAGACCCTCAAACACGGGCACTTGGCCATTTTTGTCACTTTTTTGGTCATTTTGAAATCTTCATAACTTCTTCGTTATAAATCCAAATGGCCTAAATCTTTTTCCTATATTCTTGTTATCTCAAATATGACAAAAGTCACTTTGATGACTTTTTCCCAATTCATTTTGAATTTTGAGGTATTAATTTCCAAAGATTAAGTCATAAAGACTTCACTTTTTGTCATTCATTTCTGATTTTAGCCTTCTTGTCTTTATGACTAAATTCTAATTGAGGCAGTATCTCATAGTGACTTAATACAATATCTTAAAACATACAATTCCATATTCTCACCATTTTGCCCTTTCATAAAATACTTAATAAATTTGACATCCATCCTTCTTAACATCAAACATACTTACACTTAATTTTTATTTATAAAAATAGTATAGTTCTCAGATGTATTTTGACATTATTTTTCTTTTTAGTTCTTTAACTACTGAATTATATTATAATGGCCTGTAATTAGACAATAATAAAAAAAATACAAAATACTAATATCTAAGATTTGGTTTTTAACCACCAATTCAATTAATTTCAATTTTCTTTCGGAAAATCCAAAAATATAACTATGTGAATATTACAACTTACAATATAAAAATAAGTGATCCACCAGAGTAAGAATCACATGTAGGAAGAAGAATGGAATCAACATAAACCCCTCTTTTGTCTAAATTATGTCTAGTGCACAAATTATCTAAAGAGGCTCTCCAAGCAAAAATAGTAACTTTAACAGGAATTGTAGGATCCCATCTTGAAACATCTCCCCCAATACTAGTGTCTTGAAGTCAATATATATATATTTTAACCAAGAAAACCATGAATTCTCCTTCCAGAGCCAACTCCCACAACTATCTATCCAATTGATCCGAAAGAAGCACCGGTTGGAGCATTTTATTTACATTTACTCATTGTAAAAGTTCTCCCGATAAGTCAGTTCCTCCAAATATCCCTCCAAACACCAACGAATCCAAAATTAACAAAAAATAATTTTTTCACTTTCCAAAACGTACAATCTAGGAAAATCTTATTGACTTTATAGTTAAGGCGTTAATTTTTGATGGGTTTTATGAGAATACTTGCCAAAAGCCGTTATTCCCACTAAATTATTTGCCAAAGTTGTTGCTTAAGAATAATATTGCATGTTATCAACATACAATTACATTAAGCATGAAGTGTTATGCTACAATGATAGAACCATCAGGCTAGCACTGCATTCGGCAAGGCCATCAAACGGGTGGTAAATCGTAGAACACAACATTTTAACAAACGTGTTAGGGTTTTGGACCTAAAATCTCTTTTATTAAATTGCACCCAACAACCACAACAATAGTGTGCAAAATGCAATATAACTTACACAAACATCATGTCAAATAACTATGTAGATAAGTACTTTCATATTTCTTTTGAAAAAAAATTACAACTTAAATATACTTAAAACTTATAAACACGTCTATTTTTCATTCTCCCGTATATGGAATAACCAAAAAAGTACTTCAACATAAATATCACAATTTTTGGAACAAATACAGTGTTTCATATGAAATATGAAAATTTGTCATTCTAGTTTCATAAGAATAGCATTGATTTTGATTTATGAAAATTCGTCATTCTAGATTTTATCAAAAGACACTTTAAGAAACGGTAGAAAGAAAGACATACTAGAGATGCACTTAAAAATTGTGGTTATGTAGATAATTTTATTAGCAATTAAATACTACTATCAATCAATATAAAATCCAAAAGTTTATACGAATAATGAGCCTCTAAATCTACTACGAGATTAAACAGGTACTACATACAAGATTACTTTGACAAATTATATGGTTCGCATCGTACTTTAGAGCTGCATAAAAATTAGGAGATCGGACCGGACTGGGCTTTGCCAACGCTTATTTTTCCCAAGGCCGGACCAGTATTGCCTGGGGCTTTTGTAGGGATTCTTTTAATGTTTGGACCCGAAACCGGACTGCGTAATAGTCGGGCCGAACTTTACCCGGACTTTTTGGACCGGACAGGTTTCATCCGATAGATTTTTGAAGTCTCAAAACGCTCCTCTGTGAGTTGAATCCTCAGGCCGTGGGGTATGCCGCACGCGGCCCCCCCTGCGTCCTCCACGTAGGCGACGAAGACGCGGCAAACACCGCGCCCCCCCCCCCCCCCCCCCGCGTCCTCCAAGGGTTGCGTCCCGGCGTCGTCGTCTGGCGAACTCATGAAGACGGAGGATTTCAAAATTGAGAGCCGTTGGGATCGAGCCGTTGACAATTAAAAAAAATATATATTTTTTTACATATTATAAATACAACCACACATCTTTATATTTTACACACACAATTTATATTTTACACACACACAAACACAAAATTCTCTCAATTTTACTAACCATTTGAAGATGGAGAACGATCCGAACACCCCTCCGTCAAATCGGAACACGCCCCGCGGCGAATTCAACTACAACTTTTCCACGAATTGCACATTTACGAGTATGCTAACGGGTTCGTCGCAACAACCGCAATACCCGTATCCATATCCACCACCAAACCAATATCAATACCCGCCACATCCTTACCCGTACGCACCCTTCCAACAACCGTTTCTATCACAATCGCCACCGCTTCCATCACCACCGCCACAAGCATCACCCGAAGAGGTCGTGATGGAAACACAAGCCCCCGCGTCTTCCTCCAAAAAGAAAAAGAAAAACAATAGACAAAAGAACAAAACGCGAAACGCGCAAGAGGCGAAGGTTCCGTGGACGACCGACGAAGAGGTTCAAGTGGTTCGATCGTGGCTCGCTATTTCCATGGATTCGCAAAAAGGAAATAGCCAAAGTTCCACATCGTTGTGGGAACGCATTTTGGACCACTACCACGAGGCGATGGGTCGTGGGGTGTACCGAAACAACGACGGTATTAACGGAAAGTGGCGGAAACTTCGTATCGAGTGCACCAAGTTCAACGGCATTTACAACAACTTGGTGAACATGCGACGAAGTGGCGAAAACGAATTCGGGATTTTCACAACGGCTATGGAACAATATGCGCGAGTTGTCGGGAAACCGTTTAAGCATATGCGAAGTTGGGAGTTGATGCGTACCGGTCCTAAATGGCTACTAAATCCCGATTCGCCTCACTCGAGCACGGGTTCCAAACGTGGGAGGACCCCGGATGACGATATTTCGGATGCTCGGGACCCGATCGACCTCGACGACGACACCGAACCACAAACCGAGATGCCTCCGCCTCGACGCCCCATCGGCCGCGACCGAGCGAAAAGAGCAAACCGAGATGCCTCCGGCTCGTCTTCGAAAGACGATGTTGAGGAAAAGGTCGACCGGCTCGTTGAACAATTCTACCGGCACAACGAAATTGCGGAATCGCGGTTGGATTACGTATTGTTTAGCCGATCCGGGACCGAAGAGGACCTCGAGGCGATCCGATTGATGACGGAACAACGACGCAAGAAATATTTAAATAAGTAGTTTTTTTTAAAAAAATTTAGGAGTTGTCGTTTTTATGTTTTTTTTCGTGCAATGTCGTTTTTATTTTTATCTTTATGTAACGTCTTTTATTTAATTTTAAATGTTTGGTTTTAATTAATTTTTAATGTTTGGTTTGAATTAAAAAAACGTAAAATATAAATGTGACGTGGAAATTAAAATGGTAGTCATGGGTGTCTTGCACACCCCTACTGAAAGTCTTGGAAGTCTTTATGACGTGGCGATGACGTGGCGGCAGTCATGGGTCGTCATGGGTGTCATGCACACCCTTCAGCCTCACAGAGTATACCGCAATCTCGTAATCATATACGGTTTTAACTTCAGTTTCATGAATCTTTTTAGAAATTAGTCTTCTCTCTACAGTCTATTCCTTGTCTTCCTCTTTTCTTGGAGCCGTAAGAAATAGATGAGAAAACGTAGAAATTTTCTGAGCTAAATGGGCCGGCGGAGCCCTTGTGGAGCTCTATCTCAGCTTATGTGGTTAGAAACTTTGAATGGAATGTATATATATTGGCCATTCTTCTTTTCAGTTCTATTTTAGACGATGTTGAATGCAAATAGTCAGTTTTACTTTTTAAGTCTCAAATAGATGCATTTGCTCTTTAGAATTTAAAAGACAGACCTTCAATCGTTAATTTACCATATGATCTTACTTCGTTACACTAGAAATTGTATATCGAAAATGCGAAAAAGCAAATTTACCGTAATTCAGCGTCCGTTAATAATAACGATAATAAATAAATAAATAAATGAATAATGATTACAATAATTCTACGTTTTTTCTTTTGTTCCTCTAGCTATGCTATGTATCTTGACTTTTAAACCAACGTGGAACAAGTGGAACTAGATGGGTCATATAACGCCGGAAGCAAGTACTTTCTTCCATTTGTACCGTGTGCATTATAGCTTGCACCTGTAGTCGAGTCCACCAACAGGTCTCCTGCGTACCCAGGATAAGCTCCTTTAGCATACACCCCAGGACATGCAGATGCAGCTTCTAACGGTGCACTTGCATCTCCCTGATAATAACCATTTCCAAATGGGTTCGTGACTGTACCAGCCAATAAACCCGCCAAATTAATCACCATCCCGTCCAGACCAACATCGTTGTTGGGTGCGACCAGTGGTGCAGCCTGTGGTCCGTAGATTGGCTGGTGGAATGGCCACGCGCATTGACCCGCACACTGAGTCTCCGAGTTACCAACCCAGATGTAGGCAAATTTGTAATTCTTTCCTTTGACATGGGGAATTTTTGAAGAAGATGACGCGGATCCGTGGGTCCCGCATCTGCTGGAGCAAAAACCATCGACTGCCACATCGGATGCCGTTAACACGACGTTAATAGCGTTACTTGACTCCCCTTTGGAAGCTAACTGAACGAGATGGTCGTCCGTTAACGACTTTCCAAGAGAATAGGCCGGGTCGGATATTTGTTTACCGAGTCGGAGCGTAAGTGAACCGTGCTTTTTTGATTTCATCTGATATTTCTCGGTGGTCTTCCACCAAGTGGCGACGGAAGGTTCGATCTGTGATTTTGGCGATTTTGCGGAGAGTGAAGTGATGAAATCAGAGACAATGGCTTTCTGCGACGGCTTGAAGTTGCCGTACCAGATGAAATTGACGGAGATATCTCCGGTGAGAAGAGCTCCGTTGTGGTACTGCAAAAGGTTAGAGGCGTCGCTGACTAACTCAGTGAGTCGTCTACCAGCAAAAGAGACGTGGAAAATGGAAACCACGAAGAGAAGTTGAATCAAACGACGAGCAGTCGCCATTTATGTGAAGGTTTTTGAGAGACGAGAAAAGATTAGAGAGATATGGAAAGATAAAGTGAGTGCAGATGGATAGCGAAAACGGGGTATTTATATAAAGATCAAGTGACCCAATTTTATTTTATGTATATTTTTCTTACAACAAAAAAATCTTCCTATTCTAATAAATCACTAATGAAACTGCCACGTGGCATCTTCTTATCTATCCTCAACTTCTTTTTCCCGCTCTTCATCTCCACTCCTTCGTATGTTACGCTCCTAATTAATTCTTGCCATTGTAACTGCTAACATTGATTATTTGATTGCATCAGTTTCGGATTCATCATTGTAATTAAGCCGTCCTCCCTGTCTATATATCTATCGATCTAATCTTCTCACCATCACTTCTTTTCTTTCAGTTATGCGAATTCCGTTCATCTGTTTGATTCGTGTCTGCAAAATGATTTTGAAAGTTCCGCGAATATATGGAATTAGGGGTTTTCCAATACGACACGGGTTCCATTTGAGTGCCTCCATCAAAGTGATATATGTCATTGCGTAGCGGGTTTAGTAAATCTAATCTACATGCAGTTTTTTTGGTTTCTTTTTTTCTATTTGATTCAATTGGTTCTGTACTAAGTTTGCGATCCAATTTCTTAAGTTAAATCGGAAGTAAAATGAGCTATGTCTCTCTATCTCTACTGCAAAAACAGTCAGGAATATTCGTTTCAGGTATGGAATCTTAACCTAGGTTTGTGAATAATTCGAGGTAAAACTACTTCTACTGGCTCGTGTTTCGATTTTTGCTCATGTTTCCATTGATTGAAGATTTCAAAAGAACGGAAGCACATATCGATTGGAGAGAAAGGGTAAATAAGAACCTAGATTTAGTTACAAATATGTTTCAGGTACGCAATATTCAGGGGATTCTTTGATTTTTTTGAAGGTAAACTTTTGTACGAGCTCCATTCATTGACAAAATTTGCAGGACTTTGGGGAGTTACTTTTATTTTCTCCCACTAATTAGGTCATAATTCTAATTCTAAATATAATGTCTAGACGAAGAAAAAAGAAAAAGAGATTCACAAGAATGCACAATTGCTGGATGGTGTTGCCTAATGCTCCAACAGAGTAACCATAGACTTGTAATTCTTTTGAATGAAAAACTCAATGAGATTTTGCTCATCTTTTAATCAAATCAACTTGTAATTCTGGTGTACAAGTTTCTTGGATTTAATCTATCTTCTTTTACATGATGGTGCTTGAAGGGAAACGACCTACTTTTAGAAAAATGTGTACATCAGAATCATGAGGAATTATAGCCTAACCTGTTAGTGTGTAAATGAGATCGAATGTGCTACTGTTCAAGCTTATGCTTATGTTTATGTAACAGTTTGAATATTATGTTTTTGCAGTTTGCATGGTGGTTTTCTTTAAAACAAAAGATTTTCATGTAGCCCTTATTTGAGTCAAATGCAAGAAATGGTATTGAAGTTTCATCTTTTTGTAAATTTTAACATCCTACTTTTGTTTACATGACACATGTGCAAGCAATTCCCTCATATATATGCAAAATCAACAAGATAAACGGGTTGATGTGCATGTCTTCTCAATTGTTGTTTTTTCTTTCTCAATGTACATCGATAGAAACCCTAATTGATGGCTTCGTTTTCTCGATCACAGGTTTGATAATGACAATATCCTCCTCATTGGTATGTATATTCACACCTGATTTCACATACCTGCTTAAATTGTATGACCATTCACGTTCAAAGGCATAAAAAATGTCAAATAACAATGTAATAGATTTGCGATGGGCTGGTGATTCAAATAAAAAATCAACAAGGTATGTATGGCTATCTTTCTAAATCCTTTTGACCTTTTTAATTTTTCAGTCTTTCGCCTTTATATCCATCATTCTTTGAGTTTTGATTTAATGGTGGATTTGAAGGTGTTTTTAAAAAGGTAGTTTTTTTTCACCTTCTTTACCTGTGTTTTTTGGGTTGATGTAGTGTGAAACAGGGTATTTCCTTATTGAAACTGTGCTAATATTTTTGTTGACTTTGTGCAGTTGGTAATTCCTTAATCCTCCTCCTTAATATCTTTCTCAATTTTTTTGTTTTTATCTTTAAGATTTTGTACCTATCTAGAATATGCATGCCATCTGTTTGTGGAAATGCCCTCTTAAATGTGCAACTATCGTGAAAGCTACATATCTTAGGAGCTTATTTGGGACTGTATTAGGAGCTTATATGTTATTTTTTGTAGCTACATTATGCCTAATTTTCGTCTTTTGGGGATCTGATATCCAGTTTTTCTCCCAGATTGCAGATTTTTGTGTATTATTTTGTTCATTTTTAATGTGAAGATAATGAAATCTGTGATAACAAGTTTAATTATTTGTGGCTTTATTCCTTTTTAATTTTGGATTTGACAAGTATATAGTATGATTATCTAAAGATGGTAAAGTAAACTAATTCTTTTTGTTCTTAAAAATAGCACTATACTCTTATATGTTAGTTAATTATAACACCCTACTTTAAATTTTGTAACCACGACTTATATAAAATCCCATCTTGTTTTCGTTCATAGCACCAAATGAAAGTATGGTACATATAATCTTTTTTTAAAATTTTAGGTTTTTGTATCAACTTTCATAAAGTTCATATTCTGTCAAATTTCAGTTATAATGAAGAAAAATACGATTTGTGTTTTCTATCTGTAGGCGACATCACATAAAGGTTATAGGAGGACAGTATCAAGAAATACACATTCATGGTGGTGGGATAGCAACATGAGTCCCAAAAACTCCAAATAGCTTGCACTTTCTGGTGAAGTATATGCCTGAAAAAGGCTTACATGGTCATTTATCCCCTAACTCAAACCCACCTCTCTTCATATACATGATTTGTTATCAGGTTATATCTGTGTTTGTAATTCTTCAAAGGTTCCCTTCTAGGTTAAGTTATTCAAGTCTTCTTGCTAAGGCTCAATAGACTGTGGGAGATGTCTTCAATTTTTTGGGTGTCTGCACTCTTCATTTGGATTTTGTATTATCTTTATATATTGGTCACTTCAGTACTTCATTAGTTTAGTGGTATCTATTTCACTTTTTTATTAAACAAACGATATATTACTAATGCAAAATGAAGATGCAAATTATGTAAGGGCATATTTGTCTTCCATGGCTACTCGCTTTTTCATTTTAATTTTATTCTGCCTACAAAAGAAGTTTAAAAGGTTGACTTATATTATAAGGATATATAACGGCTGCTTTGCCTGCCATTTATATTGTGTTTTTTCTATTTGAAATTATTACTAAAAAAACCACATGAGGTTAACTTTTTGAGTGTTGAGAATTGTTGTAATTTAATAAACTAATTTATTAAATAATCACTTTTTACATCCTTATTTAGTAAAAGTAATTCCCAAAGTAATTAGAGCAAAAATCTCAAAAGAGATAAATACGTGATTTATTTTACCTATCCATAATCAAAATTATGGTAAAGAGATAAATAAGCAATTATTTTACCTGCCCATAATCAAAATTATGGTGGTCGAATGAAGTCAATAATCAAAAACCGATCATTTAATATCTAAATAATCAAACAACCAATTATAATAAATTAATGACATAACTCTAAATATGTTTATTGTGATTTTAAATAACAAAAAATAAATATCAAAATACTTGCTGCACAACATGTTCAATAATTTATAACATATTTTTCAAAGAAATACGCATTTTTTAACATAACCAATAACGTAGTTATAACTTAACTTAAAGCAACAGCGTACTTATTTAAACTATAATCGAAAGGAATTTCTCATTTTAATGTAAACTTTCAATATAAAACTCATTGTCGTAAGGAAATCATTTATCGCCCGAAAACTATTCCTCCAAGAGGAAAATAATCACCATAAACAAACTGTTTTTTTTTTTTTTTTTTTTTTTTGCAATTATACATTAATTTCAAAATTTTATAACATATTAGTGAATCTTTTTTAGTACAATTTTTAGAAGAGGTTTCTTTGTTTTATTATATAATTTGCAGTTGTTCTGTTATAGTAATGTAGTTCTAATTTTGTACCCCTGTTAGCAATATTTTGTTTCGTTTTTGTATTATACAAATACAGATATTTAAATTTTATGACTGGTTTAACAATATATATCCTAACGAACTTAACAAAACTATGTTTTTTTTATGTCATATAAATAACTAACAACTATTAAAAATTTATCGAATATAAGTAAATTTTATTTTTCCGTGTTTATAAGTATCCGACCCGTGTTTAACACGGGTTTATAACCTAGTATATTAAATATGTTGCTTAGCAGGCAAAAAGAACCTACAGCTGTAACTTGTTCCCACACGGTTTTTTAGGTGTTATGGAATATGGATGCAAAATTCAAAATTTTACGCTCTTTAATTAATATATATTCACAGATATTCAAATAATATATCTGTTATATGCAAATTGCATTTTGGCTGTAGCTAGGAGTATGCCATGTCACACTTCACACTTGATTACATCTGACGCGGATATTGGTTTTGTGAAATTGTTTTATTGTAACGTAAAAGATGTTTCAAATAATTTGTGGGGGCAACTTCCGTGTAGATGATTAAATGACATCCACTTTAATAATGTAGATTCTATATTATCATTTTACAAGTACTATATTATTTATTTTTTCATATAGGATTTTATTTTTGTTCATTGTTTTTGCCATTTTAATCTTATGGTATTTGTTTAAAAGAAATAGTTTTATGATCCCGAATAAGTTAACGACATAAATTGTTATCCCTTTATCTTTGATCTACATGTAAATGTCGTTTCGAAAATTAGTCTAAGCGTAATTTGAGTAACTCTCTTTACAGTTTTTGCAATTTAGTTTTTTTATATAAATTATAAATAATTGTTGATAAAAAGTAATTGAGAAAATGAAAAGTTAGATATACAAAAATACGTAATATGGTAGATATTTCAGTTTATTTTAGTAGCCCGTAAACTTTACAAAACAAATACTCTTCTTCTTGCATATTACAGAAATTTGGTCCACATCTTATTCTACAGATGTCTGCAGATATAGTCTTTGCACTGCATATTACTTCTTAAAAAACAAACAACACGTTGACTCAGTACTTGCAAAGATGAGTTTCGGGAACAAATAGGGAGCATGGATATGAGGTGTCTTTCTTCTTCACGAGCGTCGGTCATTGTGAACGGGTCACTTACTAAAGAATTCAATATAACTAGAGGCATTCTTCGGGGCGACCCTTTATCATCGTTCCTATTTATAATCGTGATGGAAGGGTTAAATGTTGCCCTCAAATCTGCTAGTGAAAAAGGCTTCCTCAAAGGTGTGCAAATCCTAGGTAATGGTCCAATGATATCCCACTTGTTCTAAACTGATGATGCGTTATCCTTGGGTGAGTGGTCATAAGGAAATCTTAAGAACATCGCCGGTATTTTGAGGTGTTTTCATGTTTCCTCTGGACTTAAGGTGAATTTGCACAAGTCTAGTGTATATGGGATTGGTGCCTCTACTAGTTAAACCACATATTATGCCAACATACTCGGATGTGAGGCTGGTGACCTCTCGTTCACATATCTCGGGGTTCCTGTCGGGGCCAACATGAATCTTATTAAGAATTGGAAACCCATCATTAATAAGTTTCATACCAAGCTATCCACGTGGAAATCAAAGACATTGTCATTTGGTGGTAGACTTACACTTATCAAATTGGTGTTAGGAAGTCTACCTCCTTACTTTCTATCCCTGCTTATAGCCCCAATCGGTGTAGTCGAAAAGCTTGAAAAATACGAAGGAAGTTTCTATAGGCGTAGTAATGAAGAAAATAATAAAAACCATTTGGTATCTTGGGATAAGGTCATCGCCTCTAAGGCGATGGTGGTCTTGGGTAGGATTCGTTCGAGCTCTATATATTAGTCTAATAGTTAAATGGTGGTGGAGGCTGAAAATGAAGACTTCCTCTCTATGGTGCAACGTTATCTCTGGTATCCACAAACTGCACAACAAGGCTCACTATTATCTTTCTAACAAAAGTATTATAGGTGTATGAAACAATATTGCTAATGCTAGAAAATATATTCATAAGAATGGCATATGTCTTGATGGCATCTCCAAACAGGTGGTGGAATCAGGTGATAAAACTCAATTCTGGCATGACACTTGGATTGGGACTAAAATATTGAAACTCAAATATCGTGGGTTGTAAGAGTTGGAATCAAGGAAAAAATGTACCATACCTGATTGAGTCAATGTAAATGGCGACTATTGAGGATGGAAATCGTGTCCCCTAGTTGGTGGACTATCCCACGAATTGTGCTCGTTGTACAGTGATCTTATTTCCCTTTGGCTAGTGAACGGTGATGATTATTGGACATGTTTGTTGGCATATGATGGAAAATATATAGTTGGTACCTTCCGGAGTAAGCTGGACTATTATTCTCCCTTTACTTCTACCCCTCATGTAATTTGGTGCAAAGAGGTCCCAATAAAAATCTTGTGTTTCATTTGGAGAGCAGCTCAAGGGCGTATCCCATCTGCCTTGCCTCTTGTAACTCGGGGGGTTGAAACTAGTTCTACATTATGCATATCATGTATCGGAGAGGAGGAGCTGATTGATCATATGTTAATAACTTACTCGTATGCCTATTCTGTCCGTGAAAAGATCCCACACAGGTGTGGAGTAAATCTTACCCCAGTTACCAGTGTGCATGGTTTGCTTCACCATGACAGCTACCGGGGTAGATGTCCAAAAAAACACAGTAAACTTGCAATCATCTGTTATGTCTTAATATGGGGACTATAAAAGTTCGGAAATGAGAGACTCTTTCAGCAAAATTTCACCACACCCAAGTAAAGGAGCTTACTACATTAAGTCAATGATACATACGTGGATTAAATGTAGGGTAATGGTGGTAATTGTAATTGAGTTTTTTACATATGCCTTGTATTTTGAAAAACTATTTACCAATGTGTAGTAGTTTTAAGATTATTTATGAAAACATAATGAAAATAGTTATTATGGTATGTGGACCCCACTTTCTTATATAAAAGAAAAACCTCCGTCCCTAATCCCTCGCTAAAGTCCTTTGGCTACGAATTAGCTAACCGGTGATGGAAGGGGAGGTTATTTATCGATTGATTTTTTTCTCTTTATGTTTTATTGCTGCAAGCCTGCAAAATATGAAGTCTATAAATACATAAAGCAATTTAAAATATAATCCATGTGTTCCAGACAATTAAAAATCTATCTGCAACTTCAGAATTCTTAAATCAGCGTCAATTCTTTTCAATTTGTACTGCAATCATCATTTCTTCCTGTGACTGTAAAAGAAACATCGAGTCTAATTAGTAAAGACTTAATCCGGAAATCTAAACTATAATAACCAGTCATGAAGAATGTAAAAGTTCAAGACTTCAAAGTTGTGAGCATCGATAACAATTCTCTCTAACCATTGCACCATCGTCTACCGGTGAGTTCCCATTTACCCACTCGTCGAACTAGTGAACCTTCACCTCCCCACATGCAATGTTGGTGAAACCTTGCGTAGATGATAATGGTCTGTGTTTCCAGCAAGAAAACCAACAGAGACGATCGCTGGTAAAATTTATGTGGGTTTTTTTATTAATAAAAAGGTGGCGTCCACATTTCATATATAAAACTCTTTTAACCATCTTTATGTAAATAATTTTAAAATAACCATATTTTGGTAAATATTTTTTAAAAATACAATTCTTAGGTACAAAACTCAATTGTATTGGGTTGAGTGGAATTCCTCACCCTTCACTCATATGTAAGGGTGCACGGTGTAATGCTCGGGCTCAAGAAAGATTGGGTGTGGGCTCGGTGGTACCGCCGGTACCACTGCCCCCTCCCTTTTGGTTTCATTGGGTTCGAGCATAGTGGGTTCCTTTGTGGGTTGGTGAAACCACTCATCCCGCTGCAAACATATATATATATATATATATATATATATATATATATATATATATATATATATATATATATATATATATATATATATATATATACACACACACACACACTCACACACACACACTGTATGTAGGTTTTAATTTCCCGGATTTAGGATTTTATTTTCAGTATTTAGGTTGTTTTTTAATTAATATGTATTTAGTATTATTTGAAATATTAAATTAAATGTTATATTAATTTTTTAATTGATAAATGAATTTAAAATAATCGAAAATCTGATGTGCATCGTGAGTTTAGTGGGTACTGGTTCCATGGGTGAAATATTGGTGAAAGATGGGGAAAGATGGAAGTGAGAGAAGAGAGAAAAGCTGACGTGGCGCGTAGGTTCAGTGGGATGGAAGTGAAAGATTGGTGAAAGATGGGGAAAGATGGAAGTGAGAGGAGAGAGAAAAGCTGACATGGCGTGTAGGTTCAGTGGGATGGAAGGGATCTACTCCCGTCTCCCCCCACCTAATATGTACCTGTTTTTGCCCCCACTCAGCTTTTTGCTTGGCGGATAACTTTTAACTTTAATATTATTGGCCGTTAAAAAAAAAGATATAAGTATCTTTTTCATTTTATCTATCGTAATCTGTAAGTTTGTTTAACAACAATTGTCATAGTATTTATTATAATAATTGTATTGACTTTATTTGATATTATTTACTCGTAGCTGTATATATTTACTTTTATATTAGGTTTTGATTGGTGAATTATAAAAATGTAGTTTCTATCCTTTCTAATAAAACAAAGCTAAAATGCCACTTGGCACATATCTAAAGTGTCAATTTGCCACATGGCATTATATTATCAATCCATTCTTTGTTTTCCCGCCCAAGCTCTTTGATCGTTTCCTATCTTTATAGTTAATATGAATCCCATAAAATCAGGAGTGATTTTTGTCCTTTACAACATATATTTCGTCTTATACAGAGATTATATAAACTTGGTTTACAACTCTACTAGAAATATTCAAAAACATATTACATAGAGACGTTGGACAAACGGGCAACAAGCTGCGCCGCTAGCCCTTTTTGAATGACAAAGCTGATACGATTAAAAACAAAATCCAAAGATCTAAGGGACATGATGGTACTATGCATAACCCGCTGAACTCTGTTGAGTAGTTCCACGGCATCAGGTGCGAGAAAACCAAAGGTATCAAACGCGAAAGGGATAAACACATGTTGATTTTCACGACATGCCTTATCGTGTTTATCCACTTTGCATGCAGCTGCTTTCAAAGCCGCTTGCCTCCCTGTGAAACCTTCACTCCTCAAGTTCACAAGAGGAGAAACCCCGGTAAGGTCAACACATGCATGCTTACCTCCCATCCATCCGAAGACTAAAATGTCAGCAGGCCTAAGAGTAGATCTTCCGTCTGAAGGGTCCGTCAGAAAGTTAACAGGAGCTTCTTTACGTACCGAAATCCCGGCACGTCGGCAGACATCAAAAAGAACATCCCTAACCATATCATGACGGTATTTGAAACCTGGGAGCTCACGACAATGAACCGCATGGTCCCCAAAAGAGTCCAAGCACGCGTTGCGACAAACCGGACATATCTCGTCGCTCGAAAAAAGAGGAATCATAAGGCGGTACCGTAGAATAGCGCGATATTCCATAGGGGACATATGTAGACCGAGGCCGTCAATGGGGATAGCTAGCAAAAAATCCTGTGCATGAGGAGCTCGAAGACACTCCAATACGGCTTTCTGCCTGAACGTAATGGGAAAGTCGTCTTCCATATCCTTGACGATCTTACTAAAGAGAGCATTCGCCAATATTTTTTGGGGTTTAGGGGGGGCGATGTCCTTATTAGTGAAACTGTTACAGTCAAAATCTGGAAATGTGCCACACAGACGATCCAAAGCTGAATAATAATCAATGTCCATCCCACATATGTCACTGTTTCGCAAAATGTGGTCTTGTAAGGCCCAAGATTGGGCCCTCGATGCTACAAAAGCGTACGAGGAAGCCTCAGTAGCCGAGTACAAACCCAAACCACCAAAACGTATTGGTAAAGAAACCAAACGCCACTGGAAGTCTCCAAAGTAAGGGCCACCACAAACCACAATGTCTTCGATGGAAACACGCAACCCTTTGTCAAAAAACAAAGCCGCCTCCTCCATGTGCACTGGTTGGCAAGTTCTTAAACCAAAGAAAAGTTTAGCAATGTCCATACAAGAACGTAACAAAAGGAGCTCACTCTGCGGGTCACAAAGCTGTGGAAGAAGGCCCATCAAATCAACAGCCTTGACAGCTCTCTTCAAGGCGAGCCCACTAATGAAGCCAGCGTCTCTGATAACAGCCCCCCCAAGGAGCTTTACTCCCAAAGAAGGTCTACCAATATCTGCTGGGAAACATCCATCACGTTGTTTCCTACCGTCACAAGAGGGCCAAAAAATCTCAGTTTTCTTAATATTCAGCTCCAGACCCAAACCTGGACCATCCTCCTGAATAATGCTTAACACACGCGCCACTTCATCGGTGTCTCCAATAACGGTCCCATCATCTAAATACCAAGCATGTAGCAGTAGCTTGCAATTGTCTCGAATTTTATGCACGAGAGGGTGTAAAACAAGCGCAAAAAGAAGGGGTCCCAATGGATCACCTTGTTGAACCCCAGTGGTGGACCATATATGGGTGTCACCTATTTAAAGCCTGGATGCCCTCCCATATAAGAAATCAACCCACAAGGAAATAGAAGGGCACATCCTCCTAACCTCACGTATTAAGACGGATATATCCACCCTGTTAAAAGCATTCAAGAAATCTACTGCAAGCAGGGTAAGGGACCCATTATCCTTGTGTTTAGACAACACCCGATTGGCACAATGCAAAACAGCCTCGGCACCCCCTGACACGCCGACCCCAAATTGAAAATCGTTAAGGTATTTAACCATACCTTTTCCAACACCCTTCATAGCCACATTCGAAACCAACCGCCTCCATATAGTACCAACTGCAATTGGCCAGATCCCGTTGTCTGGTTTAATAAGTGGCATGAGGTGCAGAAGCAACAAACTCTGCCAAAACAGACGGACATTTTCCCCCTAACTATAAATTAACAACTGTGGTGATGGCCCGTAATAGATCTGTGGCGAAACCCTCTCCGCATAGGGCATCTAAAATATGTTGGGCCCTCAAGCCATCTCTACCACAAGAAGTCCCTTTAGGAAAGGATTTAATGCAACCAAGAACACTATCGAAATCGGCTACAAGGGGAGGCTCAGAGTAAAAGGTGCTCGGCATAGAAGGGGGTGGTTTCAGAGGATGCTTATCCTCTAAGGCTTTAATGGTATCACCATTGTAAGGCGCAACACCAGAGGAGCATAAAACTTTTACTGCGGCAGTAAAATGACCATCTGCAACTTTACGGAGACATTGTCTAATGTTGGTTTTAGCCGTTGTGTTATCCCGTGTGTTGTCCCCGCCCTGGCTAAATTGCCCACCCCCGGAGTTATCGAAAATGTTTTTTAAAAGGGTGGGGACACCGTCGTCTTTCCCCCATGTAGCCAAGGACTTCAAGATGCAACTTTGTTGTATGGAGTTTCTGTTCCCCGATCTGGTTTCTTGTCTGTTCTTGGGCCTAAACACATGCAGTGTGCAACGTGGTAGAAGTAACAACCTAACCCATGCATCAACAGAGTTGGGCTGGGCAATCACTTTGTAAATTGCTGATTTAAAAGCCTGCGAGAAAGCTAAACGGCAACTGTGAGGGATACTTTTGACTGTAGTGATAGGCGTTTTAAAGACACGGTCAAGAAGCTCAACATCCATAACCCATTCATCTGAAACATTTGGCACATTATTTTGAGCATCCGGCTTAACAATACCGACAATGTGTGTGGTCAAACCATGAGTGGACGAACCAATGTCCCCTTTAATAAAACGAACAAGACGACTCGGATGATGACATTGCCGACTAACCGAATGCAGAGACATACAATCCCCACACAGCCATTGACCGAGAGACAACAACGTTTTTTCCATTTCCATAAATAAACCATGATCCTTGGACAAAGCCTCACGCAAAACCCGTTTGCGATCATCATTTAAAAGATGTTGACTTTTAAGGTGAGAAATCATACGAGAGTTTCCTTTATTACCCCCTTGATCAATCCGGCAACAATGGAAACTTCTAAACGGGCACAGACAAAAACTCTCAGAAACAGAAGAAGAAGAAGCCATGCCTCGAGATGAAGCAATAACATGGGGGCTGAAATAAATATATGAAAAGGAAAACAAAGGCCACCAACACAATGTTGGGTTCTACAGATCGTCGCTGTGGGGAGACTGACGACGTTGAGGAGAAGAGAAGGCCACTGATTACTGCAGAATAGAAGAAAGATCGGAAGTGGCGATCGAAAGCAGATCAGAATTGAGATCGGAATCAAATCAGAATAATAATTTCCACCATCAAATTATCAGAAAATGCAGCAGGGGAGGAACGATCAGAAGAGTAACAATTCGATTTTGGGATCCGGATCCAGTGGAATTCACAGGTATTCCGCAGAAACTATTTGGCCGCCATTAATGGCCGCCAGCAAGAACGCTACTACACCCTCTGTTCGTATCATCTTCTTTGTAGTTCGGGGATGATCTCGAGAGAATGAGATGAAATTGTTGATGAGATTCAGCCGGGGTGAAGAGTAGTACCTTTGAAGGAGATGTAATCGGCGAGACAGCGACGAGATGGATTCAACAGGCAAGACGTCAACGAGTTTCTACCGGAGGGAAGTCAGACAACGAGATGGATTCAACAGGCAAGACGGCAACCCAGCGGCGGATCGGAGAAATTGACGATGGGGGTTTGCACTGGATGGTCTCTGGAGTCCGGAACCGATGTTGAATAGTCGGGAACCGGCCATTTAAGTGCCGAAATCAGAGGTTGCAGGTCCCGATCGGCGGCTTGATGTTGGAGCTTGGAAGCCGATCGCGACAAAGGGAAGAGGTGTAGCGGTTCATTGATGGTGGCAACGGTCTCCGGTGGTGCGAGCAAGGGCGGTGATGCAGCGGTGGTCCGAGAGGAGAGGGAGGGCCGGACCCGATCTTTTGCAGATTGGTCCGAAGCGATTGAACTAAATGAGTGCTCTGATCTTGCTAGGAATAAAGTTGGCCAGAGAGAAGATAGAATGCCTAAAATACAGGTATTTAAAAAATGGAATGGATTTTTGTTTTCTTTTGAATTTTCACATCTCTGTTCCATAATTTTCGAAATATACACCCAAAACAATGCCTAAAATACAGATTTTCAATTTAATTCAAATTAAAAGTCAATCCTTCCCTAAAATATGCAAAGATCATCGGTTCTAAATCCATTCCATTTTTTAAATACCTGTATAATTACGCTTAAATGTTTACGCATCCGATTTAATCTTCCTTTCTACCTCTCGAGATGTATTCGACACATCTTGTTCTACCTATGTTTTTGAACCACCTGCACATAAATTGAAGGTATACTTTCAATCCTCTTTGGCTTGCAGTGTCCGTACAGTGTGTCTACCTGTCATCAAAAAACAACCGAAAAACGAAAATCATCTCTGTGTGTGTTATGAGTGTGTGTATGGTGTGCGTGAGTGCAATAAAACAAACAAATGGATTTTTTTACATATTGGTTTGCAGTGTGTTACTGTGTACATTTGTGTCTGTGTGTGTGTGTCAATGTGTGTGTGCGTGTTTCTTACTGTGTGATTCACACAGTAACTCTTTTATTTTTTGTTTTTATCTTTTATAGCATCCTACTTTACTTAAAACACCACCTTGTAGAAACAAATGGATTTTTTTTTTACATTTTGGTCCTGGTTTGGCTAATTTTAAGTTTTGATGGTGTGTTGGTTTGCAGTGTGTGTTTGTCAGATCCAACCAGACATGGACCAAAACTGCAAAAACTCTTTTTTTGATGTGTTACTGTGTGTATGTGTGTGTGTGTGTGCATATCTGTGTGTGCGTGTTTCAGTAAGTGTGTGTGTGTGTGTGTTACAATGATATGAACTTGAACAAAATTACAAATGTATCCAAGATGAAATAAATGTGATCATTGGAAAATATTTGTGGTTGATAAGGTAACGTACTTTCATAAATTGGGATGGTTAGTCTACAATATTTAGTGCTTTATTCCAATCTTGTAGGTCTATTAATATCTGAAAAAAAAATGGCATCTATTTCATTTCAAAACAACATATCTTACAAAGTTGCACATTTGTAACGGCCTTCTAGAACAAGGTTCAAAGATTGATCAATTAAAATGTTTTTTTCATGCAACATATTCAACTTTGTAGAAGAAAATACCCTTTGTAACGTCAACGTCTGCTAATCGTTTTCCGGTTTGTAATCTCCTTCTCTTCTCTTTGTTCCGTTTTTGGGTTTCAATCTGAAGAAATTAGCAAGCCTATGAACGTACATCAGAAACGTTTTTTTGAATATAATAACCCACTTATAGACATTAGAAAACCCATACATGTAACAAAGAATGAATTCAAACCTTGGGAATATTATATATGAAACGATACAGATGGACATAACGATTGCAATTAGGAGATTAGCCGATTATCGAACTCGAATGGTAGGTCTGCGGTAGGGTTTGATGAAGTGAAGGGGAGGGTCGAATGTCGAACTGGAAGACGATGGTCGAACATTATTATACATATTAATTGCAAGGGGTTCTAGAAGGTTTGGGGTGGGGTGGGGGGGGTTTCGGTTTTTAAGCGGGGTGCTTCTTTTTTCCCTCTTCCCTGCTGCCACGTTGTGGCTTTACCGTTTGCCACCTCCTGTCTGCTTCACCATATGGTGAAGAGGATATCTCTTACATCTCTTATTTTCTCACACTCGCAAATCCCCGGTTAATCTGCATATGGAGAAAATGTTCCTTTTGGTAAGGTTTTCGATTTAGGTTATCGCCGCCGCCACCAAAAGCTTAGTTCAAGAAGATGTTAATTTCTGGTAAGGATTTCGATTTAGGTTAGAATAAGCAAGCTTATGAGTAGTCGTCTCCGGCCAAATATTTACGACCGACGCCGGCGACTCCAATCCAGCCACGCCGACGCCGGCGGCAACGATTTCAAATTACGACTTCAGGTTTTCTTTAACTTTTATTCTCCAGTTACTATTTCCGATTTCAGATTACGATTTCCCAAATGGATTTCAGATTACTTGAACTTTCTGATTTCATATTACGATTTCCAAAGAGGATTTTAGATTACTTGCAGTTTCTACGGTGCCTAACAAAAGATCCCACCTTGACTCGCTATCAAGAACCAAGACATGATTTCTATTTTAAGTTCTTCAGGTAATATTACGATTTCATAAGGGAAAGCTCTTTAGGTATTACGATTTCCAAATAGGATTTCTTATTCGGCCACAGAGACTCCGAGTTCTTCAGGTAAAATCAATTTCTCTTCTCAAAATTACCTGCTATACCCAGTTTCCCTTTTATCTCTTTAACCTTGAAGATCGATTTCTGTTTCAATTCCAATTTCTGCTTCGGTAACAATTTCTATTTCAATTTCAATTTTTCTGTTTCTCTTTGTTAAACTTGAAGATATGATTTCTATCCAGCAAGAATGTATATGATATGTTGGAAATTAAATGACCGAATATATGTAAGTTGCTATTGAATGTAGAGAAAGTGTGAATAAAATCGGTTAACAGAGAGCAAGAATGTATAGGTAAGTTGCTGTTGAATATACACACAATCTCTCAAATGGTTGTTGTAAACAAAAAAGAAAGTTATAAAAAAGGTTCCTCTTGTAAAATCTGTTCAAAAAGAAGATGAAGGGATACAGTTTCCCAATAAAGAGCAAGGGTGTTGGGCACATTAGGGTAACTGAGTTGATATTTTGGTTCTATTATTGCCATGTTTATTAAGGGAAGTCTAATTTGATATTAAATTCGTTTGTTTGTAGGTTAACGATATGTTGTTGATCATCCATAATCTTGGGAAGTTCTTGTCCCACACGGGTGTGAAGATGATTTTGGCAAGGTTAATGTTCGTGAATATTTTGCTCTCAAAGACAGGTTTTAGGAAGCCATACAAATGTTTATGGGAATTTTCGACATTTTCTTTTGGATGTATGGCTTTTTGTAAACATGTAACGACTAACGTATATTTAATTGGTATACGAAACCTGTTATTGTTGTTGAGCAAGGTATAATGCATAAGAGTTTTATATACTTGGGAGTGGACTTTAAAATATTTATCTAAAAATCATTAGTTATATCGGTTGTGTTGTGGATGGGTACTAATAGGGATGTAACTGGTTCCGGAACTGGAATAACCGAAAAGCATTAGTTATCTGATAAATTTCTCTTTGCAGGAAATTGCAGGTGTAAGACAATTAGGAATTGAAGTGTCTGAAAAATGGTAACTTCTTTAAAAAAAACTATCACTTTTCTTCATTTTCTATATGTCTATGTGTATGTTTATGTGTGTACACTGTTTATATCAATGGCAGGAAACCCGTGCTTGGAGTGTCGGACCCGGTTGCGTTTCTTGATTGGTGTAAGTTTCCTATTAATTCTATTTTTTATTCCAATTCTTTTTGTTTCTGAATTTTATAATGCAGGCTCCACCTGTGATAGTATTTTCATCAGCTTCTGCGGGATTAGTAGCTTAGTTTTATACAAAGAAAATTTGTAAAAAGTTGGAACTTAAGAAAAATCAAAAGATGAAAGGCGTCGGTGATGGAATTGTGAACAGCGATGCACAAGCAACAATGGCGTATCAAAGGAATTTGAAGTATAGAAATCAAAACATAAGTGGTTTCAACATAAAAGTAATTTGTTTAATTCGTTAATTTTGGGAATCAATTTTATACAACCATTACACAACTTGAATAATTTCAATTTTCATGTTGCGATTCAGAAGATTAAACCGAATATACAGGAAAAGATTCCAGAATTAAGTGTGAATGTCGATTAACCAAGATTTTCGGTTCAGAAGAAACACCGAATATACGAGAAGAACACCCAAAAGTATTATCGTTTATACCGAAAAGGTTTGAAGAAATTTAACTTATTTATCTGAATAATATATCAATTTGAAATATTTCAATGTCCCTTCAAAATCTGAATCTGCGATCTGTTTGTGTGTGGACGAATTTATGATAGAAAATTTGCAATTATGTCATATGCCTTTATTACCGAATTTACAGATTTAGTGGAATTTATCCAATTACTAAAATGCATTTTTCCAAAAATATGTATGATTTATAGATTTGTGTTGGTGTGTGAAAATTTGTAATAACTTAGCTTCGTGATTTATACTTGGTTATCATCCCTTCAATAAACTTCTTTCATTAGGTTGCTTATGGTATTTAAAGTGACAAAGTTAATGGTATACCTTGAGTGGTATGGGTTTTATTATTATTATTATACACATTACAGTTCTTTTGAATTTGTGTGATTTTATTATTAATTTTCTTGAACCTAATTCGGAAATTAAAACGCATGAATTGTGGTTGAGAATTTCTTAAAATTGGTTAGGAATGCAGGAAACCTGTAGGTCGACCACGTACTCCTTACATGGAAAGCATTCAAGGAGGAATTTAATTGTTTGTATTTTGAAACGTTGTATCTTCAAACCTTGTGTAGGTACCAATCGACTTTATTAGGCTCTTTCCAGACTGTGGAACTGATTGAGACCTCCATGAATTACCATGTACATAGTTATCTATTCACACACTTTCTTATTATTTAGTATTACTTCCATAAAGTCAAATATTCACAATACAAAAAACGGGTATTTTATAATTTTAATTTCTCGACTGCAGGAGAATATTAGACGATGTGTGCATTATTTATGATCCTTCTAAATCCAGTCAAGGTGTACTGGCTTTGAAGGCGTTGAAACTTTCTGATTCTTTCATGGAGCTCTATAGCAAAAATGAATTCAGTGGAGAAAAGTAAGTCCATTTTTTGTATTATTTATTTCTCACTAAGTTGTAAAAGTAAACTCATTTTCTTCACTTCTTTTCTTCTTTAGGTTATGTGAGAAGAATCTCACATGGGTGTATATCTTTGACAGATTCACGTATGTTCATTTTACAAACATTATTTATAAACCATTTCTTTTACTTTAATATTAAATAACCAATATGTTTCGCATTTAACAGATCAAGGTTTCAAATTCGGCCCTTGTAAGTGCATTCATGACTGAACTGGAACCCGATTCATCTGTCACCCACCAAATGATAAGAGTAGGATTCCGGAAGACAACCGGTAGGTCCTTAGAGTTCTTGGAGGCAGCGGCTAGGGCCTAGGGTTGAGGAGATTTACACGTGGCAAAGGAACAAAACCACCAACAAACCTACATGATTCCTGATTTCTTCATCCTCTGTTTCAGAGCCTTTTAAACAGATCTTCATGACGCAAAGAAGACGAGGTACGATTAGTTTTTTTCGTTTTTCGTTTTTCAAATTTAAATCATATGCAGTTCACAAATCCCAAAATCGATCAATTGATATGAATTCGTTTCAACTTTCTTGACATGATCTCGTGTTCATACGATAATGTTCCTTAAATAGTCGAAATCCTAACCATTATCGATGATTGTGATGAAGAATAATTTTGCCTGCCATTTACTGTGGCGATTGATGAATAGGGTAGTTATGGCTTTTATTTTTGGTTATTTTTATGGACTTTTATTTGGATTGTATGATTGTAATAGGTGATACATTGGACAAATAGTAAGAGGCAAAAATGCCACCACCAAAAACAAAAGAAAAAGAAAAAGGGGGAGAGAAATCAGATGTTTCAGATTACGATGCGTGCTTTGACATGATTCAAAGCAGGAAGACATTGTCCTCTTGACTGCACGAGAAATTAAGTGCTGCTTTCACAAAAATCCCATTTTCAACGTTTCCTCAAGTACCTAGAGGCAAAGGTATATCAATTTGCTCATAATGGTTTGTTTTGAATCTCTAAGAAGCCATGGGACTGGCCATTGTATTCTGACCAAAATGTAATTTACATTAAAAAATTTATCTAAAAGTAGTTTTATAGCATCCTACTTTTATTTAATTATTTATTATAACAACTCACTTTCGTTTAGTTGTTTTTTTAGCAGCTTACTTTCAGTTAAATGGTTATTATAACATCTTACTTGCATTTAATTGTTTATTATAATGCCCCGTGATCCAAACCCAACCCGTGCGTACGTAGCACGGGTCAAACCTAGTTTAACTCAATTTCAGTTAAGGCGATTTTATTTTTTATCTAAAGTATATGCAAAATGTGAAACTGAAACCTAGAACTCAAGCGAACAAGTTGTCGACGGTGGAAAATTGGAAATAGTCTATTAGCTTTACATTTTGATGGAGTAAAATTGTATTATCATTTATGTTATTTATTTGTAATTTTTTTTCATATAAAAATATTATATAAATATTTAATTATTGCAACCAGGCATAAATTATTGAAAAATTTTCCAAGTGAAACTTTATTAATAATTTTTCAATAGATTACGGTTTATTTTTTAAAACATTAAAATTCTTTTGTAAAGAAATTATTATAAAATTATTTTGTAAGAAATGATTTGTCAAAAAGTTTAAAGAATTAAAAAAATTATTGTTTTCACCCAATTTTTATTTTTATTTTGTTTATTTTCTTGATTAGCTTCTTTATCAAATATAAGTATGTTTTCATTATCGTATGTCTTCAGGCATGTTTAATATATAATACTAGATTCCTTTAATCGATAAATGATATGATCAAATTTTATTTATTATTTATTTATTTTATATACATTTGAGTAATTTATTTTTATTAACTATTTTTAGTGTCATTAATATTTTTCTTAACAAATATTTTTTAAATCATCATCCGTGTTACCCACGGGTTTATAACCTAGTTTATAATATCGTTCTATCTATTGATTTAAATGAAAAATTTAGTTTATCATCTTTTTGTTTCAATATAGAGTTCGTATAACCACTTTAAGAGATGATAAAAAAAGAGAGCGCTTAAATTTATGTACCAAAGGAAAAAGTTAGAGCCTTTTGAACGTTTTGTTAAAAAACAATAATGAGACGAAAATGTCCTCGATCGTTTAAAGCTAAGCGGATGGGTCATACTTGGTAAGGATATGGGCATTTTGGGAAAACTTGGACGGGAGAATAATTCTAAAATAGGAAAATAACATCTACAACTTTTCCCAGCTGGCGTCCAGATTATGCTTTCTGGATGTTGGGAATCGGATGGGATGCACAGCTGTAAGAGGATCCGAGGCGCTAAATTCACTCACAGTTCCTGTGACATTGGTCGCGCCAGTTAATGCTAAATTATTCCTACAGTCTATGTAGAGTAAATTATATAAACAGTCTATGCGGCATATATTTTTTTTTGGTAAAGAGCACGGTACCTTTGACAAATTTTATTAATAAAAAGAATAAATACAATTTAAGGCTGGGGACTCCCCACCAAATAAATAACAAAAAGACCCATTGGGACAGACCCCAATGGTCAACAAGGCAATACTAGGAACCAAAACAGGTTTTGGAACCAGAGAACATAATAGGAACATAAAAAGCAAACATCCTGCAAAAACCATACAAGCAGAGAAATATATAATAGAAAAGATGAGATAGGAGAGAATAATAGACACAGTGGAAAATAGGAGATACATCTCTCAACGTTAGGGTAGGGACCATACTCTTTTAGCCAAAATAACATTAGAAGAAGGTTTCATAGAGAGACTCACCAATCTACAACGGACGTCATCAATAATAGTCTTGACAACATCATGATACGATTGTCTCTTATTCTTAAAAATCTGGTTATTTTTTCCTGCCAAATGTGGTAGATAGCTCCCGCAAGCACAGGTCTTCGGATAATGGACCAAACGGTCTTACCCTTAGTGATGGGCTTGAGGAGATTGATGATATCCGACCATCAATTTGTGGGGAAGGAGAGGTTCATAACATGCTGAAGATCATGCCAACCCATAGAAGGAAAAGAACACTCAAAGAAAAGATGTGGAAGGGAATCAAAACAATCACCGCAGAAGGCACAGATAAGGTTGGCGTTAGTCTCCCAGCTTCTGATTTTATCATGGGTCTTGAGTCGATCTTTGAGAGCAACCCAGAGAATGAAGGCATGTCTAGGGATATTCTGGGAGTACCAAACAAGATGATACCAGTCGACAGGCTGGTCCGAGGGGCGTATAGAGTGCCAGGCAGAACGGACCGCAAAAGGAGAGACCTTACCGTCGCAAGATCTCCAGAGGAGTTTATCAGGAATGGACGTGGAAAGAGAAGGGGGGTTATGAGAAAGCAGAACGGGATGGGAGTCCAGCCAGCAATAGGGGCGCACCCAACACCCGTTGAGGACAAGGTCAGCAACCTTAGAATCAGGAGTGAAGCCCGCAGTATGGATGTTACGGGCGGATAAGAACTGAGAGAGGGGACCAGCAGGATGCCAGTTATCGAACCAAGCAGACGTAGAGCAGCCATCACCAACCTTAGAGACAATAAAGCCCCTGATCTTACCCCGCATGTCGAGGATATTGCGCCACGCATAGCCCGTACCTCGCTTTTTGGGGGCATCCCAGAAGTTACGCCCACAAAGGCGGTACGAGTGGATCCACCTGACCTAGAGAGAATCCTTATTAGAAAGGAGTCTCCATGTATGGGAAGCCATAAGGGCAATATTCCAAACAGCAAGGTTACGAATACCTAGACCACCATGGGTCTTAGGGAGACATACAGTTTTCCATGAGACTTTGGCTTTACCACGCTTCATCTCACCGTTGCACCAGAGGAAACCCCTAGTGAGTTTCTCAATCTCGTTAGAGATAGATTTAGGAAGAATAAAAATGGAAGCCCAATAAATTTGCATGGAAGAAAGGACAGAGAGGATGAGTTGGAGACGACCGGCAAAAGAGAGAGACTTGTTCTTTCAGTCGTTAATCCTGCATTTGACTTTATCAACTAGGCGTTTACAGTCCTTGTAGACAAGACGAGTGGTGATGAGAGGGACACCAAGGTATCGGACAGGGAGATATCCCTCCGGAAACCTAACAATACGATCAATGGAAGCTCTGGTCCTCTCACCAACATTGCAGTAGAAGGCTTCACTATTCGCTTCGTTAGGGTGGAGCCCAGAGACCCTAGAGAATTCAGCAAGAGAGTCATTTATGATACGAACCGAAGAGCTATCGCCATGACAGAAGAGAAGAAGGTCATCGGCAAAGCAGAGATGGGTGATACTTTGCTCCTCACATTGCCGATGGAATTTAAAAGAATCGGAGTCAGAGATGTTTCTCTTTATCATAAGGTTAAGCACCTCCATGACAAGAGTGAAGAGATAGGGAGAGAGGGGGTCACCCTGACGGATGCCCCTTTGCCCGTCGAAGAATCCGTGCATATTACCATTGATGCTCACAGAGTAAGCAGCAGTGGAGACACACGTCATGATCCAGTCAATCATACGAATGGGGAAACCAAACCCAACCAAGATGGTGCGAAGAAAAAACCAGTCAACCGTATCGTAAGCTTTTTGGATATCGACTTTAAACGCACACCTGGGGGACCACGATGACAATGATAATCACGCATGAGCTCCTGGACAAGAACATTGTCAGTGATCAGGCGCCCTGGAATGAAAGCAGACTGGTTTTCATCAACCAGAGAAGAGAGGTTGTTCTTGATACAATCCGCAATGATCTTGCTGATACATTTGTAAACAACGTTACAACAGGCGATGGGGCGGAAATCAGTGACTTTAGACGGGGAGTCAACCTTTGGGATGAGAGCAAGCACGGTGTTGTTGAGCGACTTAAGGATTTTACCAGAAGAGAAGAACTCCTTAACCGCCGAACAAACATCGTGCCCTACGATATCCCAAGTAGACTTGAAGAACTTAACCGAGAAACCATATGGGCCGGGCGCTTTATCATCGCCCATCTGGAACAAGATGCACTTAACCTCCTTATCCGTAACAGGAGTAAGCATGACGGCAGATTGAAGAGGGGAGAGCTTATTATAGAAGAGGGAACACGGGTCACGAATAGCAATGGAGGGGTGGGCTGTGCCTAAGAAAGTTTGGAAGTGGGAGACGAATAGATTGGGGAAGGCATCCCCAGAAATCCAGCTGCCCTGGGCATCCTGGATGGAGTCGATACGATTGCGAGAATTACGGCTTTTAACAGACTTGTGGAAGAAAGCAGAGTTTTTATCACCCTCACGAAGCCAGTCAACCTTAGCCTTCTGTTTCAGGAACCTCTCTTCATCCAGGCAAGCCTCGTTATAAGAGAGAAGGTACCTGCATTGTTCGTCACGGAGAGGCCTATTGAAAGGGTCCCGATCCAGAGCAATCTGAACTCTATCAAGCTCAGTACGAAGAGAGATAACCTTAGAGAAGAGGTTGCCCTGGCTACGCAGCAGCTTACGCAATGGCGCTTTTAGATTTTTCAGGTTTTGGAAAACCTTATACATCTGATGGCCGGGGATATTGGGATCCCAAGAAGAAGCAACAACATGCTTAAACTCGTTCTTATAGGTTAGAAAATTAGGGAACTTGAACGATTTAGGCTTGAACGGGGATCTGAGGGGGAGAGAAAGCACAACAGGAGAATGGTCGGACGATCGGTAAGGGAGAAAAGTGACAGAAGCAGATGGGAAAGAAGCAACGAAGCGCGGATTACCCATGACACGGTCAAGCTTCTTGAGAATGCCACCGGAACCGTTAGGAGACTTGGTCCAGGTGTAGAAGAGACCTTTGAAATTAAGGTCCTCCATCTCAATCCGATTCACACAGTCCCTGAAATCATCCATGCCACGAGAGATACCAGACGCCCCAGCAGTGCTATCTTTCATGTCAAGAGCAACATTGAAATCGCCCAACACGATCCAGGGGCAGCTTTAATAACATGTTTATGAGCCGCAAGAGAATCCCATAGAGAGCGACGCAGCATGTGATTATTATGAGCATAGATGAACGAGCAGAAGAAGGATTTATTAGAAGCACGAATTTTAACGTTGAAATGCATAACCTGATCATTGGAGTCTAGAAGCATCATATCAACAGCCAGTGGGTCCCAGGCAACCACAATTCCAGTACCTCGAGGGCAAAAAAGCCCGTTAGAAGACCAAGACCAGGAGCCAAAGACACGATTACATATACGAGGAAGATTAGAGAATGAAGCACGAGTTTCAATGGCGGCACAAATTTGGAGATTTTGATCGCGGATAAGCTCTCTCAAAGCTTTCTGATGAGAAAGCTTACATAGGCCGCGAGAGTTCCACGCAGCGACGTGCGTCATATGGAAACCGAGAGGGGGGTGGAGTCCATCTGCTCGGACGCCGGAGCTATCATAAGGTGATCATGAGGGGATCCAATATCTCCTACAATGAACTGGGCAGTTTCCCCATCATCAGAGTTGACCTCAATGCATTTATCCTCGTCGAAGAGCTCATCAGTATCCTTGACAAAATCATTAGAAATAATGGGGGAGGGAGCATGCGTAGGGGGAGGGGGAAGTGGAAGTGGGATGATCTGTGATGTCGGTTGAACAACTCTCAAAAACAGAGAAGGCATTGAAGATAGGAGTGGATCGCACAGACTGTTTCGGGGGAGTGGTGGAAGAAAGGCGGACGATGGGGGTAGGGAAACCGGGTGGGGGATTATCAGAAAGGGGGGGAATGGGGGGCGGTTCTTATTAGGAACCGGGCGGAACTCAAATCGCGACTTATTTGTATTAGTTTTAAATTTATTATTATTTTTGGAAAAATTGTTTTCTTGCGAAGTGTTTTGGTATTTTCCACTCGGATGACTTTTAGAAGATTCATTGTTTTTCTTGTCATTTTTAGAATCATGTTTTGAATAATTTTTCTTTTTTGAAACCGTAATAAAATCATCACTTTTATCTATAATGGTAGAAAATTGAGGTTGTTCTAGCTTATCTGTAGTTGTGGGAGAAGTAGCATTAGCTTTAGCAATAACTTGCATACACACATGTGTTTCATGACCAAACACCTTACAATGGGAGCACATAGGCGGTTTCCATTCATATTCAACTCTAAGAGTATGAGTAGAAAATTCAAGAGTATCGGGATCAGGGATTCGGATCATCACTTTGTCAACCCATGTGGGACGCGTGGGTACTTCTAGGAGTACACGTGCATAAATAGCTTTACCAGCAGCATAAGTGCACATGTTTGCCGTATAAGAGTCCATGGCAAGCGGCTTTCCAATTTTAGAAGCAATGTGACTTAAGCCTTCCTCACTCCATGTCTCATAAGGGATGTCATGTATTTTAATCCATAGAGGAAGTTTGTCATGGTTGTTTCTATGAATGCTAAGTCCGGGTCTCCATTTTTGCATTACAATGGGCGCACCCCTAAAAGTTCATGGGCCGTGGGTTATAACATGTTTGAGACCTTGGTCGTTGTTAAATTTAAATAAATAAACTCCATTACCATTTAACAAAACGTCCTCAAGACCATGTTGTGACCACATCTTAGACGCGAGAAAACGAACATCCGAATAATTGATTTTGCATCCAACAAAATAACCACATATGGTCCGCGCATGAGTCTGACAAATGTTATTAACGACCGTTACCGAGATATCAACAGGGACGTCAACATCGTGACTTAAGTTAGGAATGAATCGGAAATTGTCACTTGAGTGTTTGTGCGAACCACTCAAAATGTTCGCTTGAGAGTTAACGAGCAACGGGAGTTTACGGGACCAAGCATTATTATTTTTGTTTTCCAGATCCATTTTACCTAGATTATATATTTGTTTATTAGGTTCTTGCACAAAATTATGATTAAAACAAGTTTATTACTATGAGGCCTAAAAGTCTTGAAAGAATTTGAAATAAAAGAAGATTTGGGGTTAGTATAAGATTTTGGGTTAGTAGATAACATTGGGTTTTGATGGCCCAATATTGAATGGGAGTCATTTAGGCCCAAGATAGAAGGGTTTGGTCCTAGTATAGATTTGTTGAATCCAAACTTGGAATCGGTTGATCTATTAGAATAGGCGAAAGGATTATTAGGCGTGGCATCAAAATTAAAAGCTTCCCCCAAGATGCTCTTTGTCTCCCCAATTAAACTAGTTGGTCTAGTATCATCCGAAATATAACTAGAAAGAGATGGGTTAGGTAAAACACATGGGGTAGCATGTGTCTCTATGTCTTCCATTAAACAAGGGTAATCATTTTTGTCCCCCACCTTCCCCTTAGATTTAGGCTTTTGACTACCCTTTTCATAATCACTCCCACACTCAACATTCAAAAGAGAATTAATAGAGTTCAAAGGATTGTAATCGGTTATACCTTCACCGATGCAGGAAGAAAGATTGGTGACCGTTGGGGGGCTGTATACACGCGCTATATAGTCTGGTGCTCCATTTCCTGAAGCCGACGTGGCACTACCACCGGTCATGGGTTGAGGAATCATGCCTTCTCCGACTTGGCTTTCTTCGGATTGATCACGCACCAAGTATTTCCCGCTTTGATTATCTTTAAGGATGATCGTCGGTTTGATGTTTTTAACCGTATGAATGACTTCTCCACTCGCAAGAGAGCCATCTTCATTAGCCGTAGATCTTACTCCATGGCCTGAAGTTAATTGTTGTAGCATGTTGTCACCATTGTTTTTAACCGTTGAGTACATACGTTCATCATCTTCATCAACATCATCTCCAAGACACATATCTTTAGTTCCACCATCTTCTTTACCAACATCATCTCCAAGACACAAACCTTTAGTGAAATGGGGTAACATGCAGTCCCCTTTGTTCGGACATTCATCTTCTTCATCATCATCTTCTGCATCATCATCGGGATCATCTGATGAGTAATCTGTGATCATACCATATTTGAAACTACCTACGTGATCATAATGGTATTTGGGTGAAGCACACATCTTCAAAGCATCATTTAATTCAGTCAACTCAGCAACATATCTTTCATATTCTTTTTCTTTTTCGAAATCATTTTCAGATTTTTTGTAGCTTTCTTTTCCGGTAACAACTTCTGTAAACCGTTTTTGATTAATAACAGATTTTCTTTTTTGTATGCTACTGTCAATGGATATATCCAGTAATGTATTTCTAACAGCATGTTGTTTGTAGATCCTTGGTTGTTTTTTCTTTATGTTTTTTTTTCTTTTTTCAACCAAATTGAAAGTAACTTCAGGATCTATAAAACTTTGTGCAGAAAACATATGATTTTGATTTCCTAGTACCGCATCGGTTTGTAATGATGAATCTGGACCAGGAATTAAGCCTGGTGAACCACCGGCCATACTGAAAAAAAACCCAAATTGAAAAAACGTAAAGATTTCTAGAGAGAGAAAGTTTTTCCTTCAAAAATCAATGCGGAATTTTTTGTTTAATTTTTAGCAACCTATGCGGCATATATTAACAAACCATACATCAACAAATATTATTACAACCACAAAAAAAAGAAAAATATAAACATATATTTATACAAACAGATTTTATTAACTCGGTGTAGCAATAATATTGTGTAATGAACCTATATTTATACATAAGATATTACACATTAGTCCCTATGTTTTACATATATATTTAGTCATAAACTACCAAATGCTTAATTCTCCAACCTTTTCATTATTACCTATTATAAACCTGTAACGAAAAAAAAAACATTAATAGAACAAAAATAAAAACAATTACATGATTGAAAAGATAAGAAAACTCCCTCCATCAATTTTGATAGTTGAACGCATCAACTAACCTCAATCTGTGTCGTAAAAATGAGTTTAGTCGGCCGAATATTCAGAATCAGTTAATGCTCAATGTGTTTTCATGATATCGACCAAAAATATTCCGATGTAGTCAGATGCAGAATCGATCAAAATCGGTGCTACTCGGTTAGCATCGGTGCAACTCGGTCAACCTTAAAATCAGTAAAACTCGGAACAAGTCAGTCAGACTCAAAAAAATTGGTCAAACTCGAAAATTTTAATTTTTTTTCTTAAAACAAATAATTATATTTGTTAAGTAATCAAAATATTATATATATATATATATATATATATATATATATATATATATATATATATATATATATATATATGTGTGTGTGTGTGTGTGTGTGTGTGTCTCATATGTTTACTTATTTATTAAATATTTTGTTGTTTAATTTTAATTTTGTTTAATTCAATTTAAAATTGATGCAATTATGACTATTCGATATTTTAGTGTGTATAATCATATAATATGTACGTATTTACCCTACCTGAATACACACATACTACTTTTCGCCTACACCGAGTACTCACTACTCGTTAGTCAACCGACTTGTGACAGTCTGACGACTTTTGCAACATTAACCTGAATTACTTGCATAAAAACTGATATTGACCAATTGACAACACTTTAATAGAATATATCTACAAATTAGTTAGCAAAATCAACTTTAACTGTTTTAATAGCACTCTTATAAATTTTCTCCCTGATAAAATGAATATCAACTTTTATATGCTTCGTTCTTTCATGAAACACAAGATTAGTTGTGATATCAATTACGACTTTGCTATCACAAAATAACACGATTGAAATAGTTTTAAGAAATTTAAGACCATTCAAAAAAAATTATGACCCTAATAATTTCACACATGACAGTAGCCATTGTTTTATGTATACTCACAACTGAAAACCTAGACATTATAAATTGTTTCTTATGTTTCAAAAACAAGAAATAAGCAAAAACTAGTTACAAATTTTCTAGTTGAAAGACACTTACCACAATTAGAATTGACATAAGTATACAATTTCAAACACTCATTTTAACTAGTTATGTCATTGTTATTAACACTTCTTATTATTGTAAGTGATATCAATAACAAATCCCATGGTCCTCTTGATTTTCTACAAATTTTCATTAAGTGAGTTAAACTTCAAAATAGATTACTTCAAAGTATTAATGGTTAAAATTTTATTTTATTTATAGTATTCAATAATATAAATACTCATTTTTGCACTCATATCATGTATGCTTACTTAAAAAGTCTTTTCATGGAGTTAAGTAAGCCTTTAAGGCTTGGTTTGCTAAACTATCAATTATTTTTCTTACTCTTGGTTTTACAAAATGCATCCCCAACATTTCTTTATTTATTGTTGCACCACTACAGCTCTAACTCATGTCCTTATCTATGTTGATGACATCATTATTATTGGGAGTTTTTCATCCGACATTTCTATCCCAATGAAACAATTAAACGGCCAGTTTTCTCTCAAATATATGGGTTGTTTGAGCTATTTCTTAGGTATCGACGCCATGTATACCGGCATTCTCTACATCTAACTGAATAACGATATCTATGTGATTTAATATATTGTACATGTATGGATAAGTGCAAATATATATTATCACATGTTTATTTTGGACGCCATTTGTCTTGAGTTAGTGTAGTCCCAGTGATCTATGTATTCTATCTCAAAGTACTTTAGGGGCTCTTCAACATCTTGTCATCAAGCGTCCGAAGATTACTTAATATGTTAATAAAGTATCCCATTTTCTTCATGCCCTTATTAATCGACATTGGACAATGGTCAGATGAATCTTTCGGTATCTTCGTGGTACTTCATCTCATGGGTTTGTTATATAGTGTATCTCCTCGTTTGCTATGTATGCTTACTCAGATGCTGGTTGGACTGGAGGTCATGATGATTGTCAATCCACTAGTGGCTATCGTGTCTTCCTTGGGCCTAACTGTTGGATTAGGTGTCTAAGCCATGACTAATAATTTGTATTTACCTAATTGATAGTAGCAAATTCCATTTGGGTTGCCCTCATGGCTAGAGGTTTAGCAGAAAATCCAGGAGAGAGAAAGATTGATTTATTATATGATTAATAAATCAATAGAATGGTTGCCCTCATGGCTAGAGGTTTAGCAGAAAATCCAGGAGAGAGAAAGATTGATTTATTATATGATTAATAAATCAATAGAAATAAAATAAATAGTTTATTAATATATTATGGCGATAATATATTAATTAGAAACTATATTAATTAATTAGAAATTAATCTGGAATTAATTGGAATTAATTTGGTGATTAATTTGATTAATTAAAGGTGCAGGGGCTGAATTGTAATTATTCAATAGTTGAGCAAGTGACAATTATGGTAGTTTAAGTGGCAACGAAATTATGGAGAGATTATCCATAATTTCGATTATTATATGTTAGGATAAATAGATTTGAATTGATAGATAAATGTTTATCTTATTTGAATTCAAAAATGTTTATCTCCAAAGGCTTATATGGTGGCCACTTGAAAACTATAAATAGAGACCCCTAGGCACCATAAAAGCCACGACTTTTTCCTCTCTTCCCTCTCTCTGGAACTTTCGAAAACCGTAGTTTTGGGTGTGACTTCATTTGAGGCAAGGCAATTGCGTTGCTTAGCTTGCAAGAAACAACTAAAAGGTTAGTTTTTTCTGATGTTATTAATGAAAGTACTAGAACAACTTTATAAAATCCCAAATCTAGTTACTTTAGGAAAAATGTGAAAAGATGCTAACCCATGAAATTGCACATTACACTTTATGAGACATTAGTGGAGCGTGTGTGGTTAACCGGCACACTAATAAGGGCTCATAAAGAGTGGTAATGGGTTTCTCATGATTTATCATTGTTGATGGAGCGTGTGTGGTTAACCGACACATCAATTAGAGATGATAAATGACATTGAGGTTACCGAGCATATTTGCATGGTTATTCACATCCAGTTTGTGATCCTCGGCATCCCAGTCACAAACAGTGGAGCATATCCGAGATTAAACATGTCATTGAACAGTTCAATGAATCTCAACAGATCTAGGAATTTCATAATACTGAAATTTATAAATGTTTATCTACCTTAATGACCATTATGTTGTAATTACGGCATCCCTCTTCACACCATAGTTGGAGTATTTTGGATCCTAGCCTCATTAAATAATATATTGGGTAATTGTTTAAAATGATTAAAATTAAACTAATTCAAAATTTATAGATGTCTAAAGATAATGTCAATTCTCCTCCTTCTCTTCCTTCACCCATTTCTGAGAGTCTCAGAAAGCACCTGTTCAATATGGTAAGGCTGACTGGCATTGGCTATGTGATATGACTTTGCAATTAGAGAATGATTCTTAGTTTTGCTGGCAAACCATATCTGACTGATTGTCCGCTCCTTGTTCTACCAAAACATGACATCGCACAGTAGCTTGTGATGAGCATGACCCCTTGACTATTAAGTCAAAGGAAGTTCGTTGCCTCATGCTAGTTATCATTGTCCCCGAGTTCCGCAGGGATTTAGAATTACTGGGTCAGATAAGTTAGCACAGCTGGTTGAGGAAAGGTTTGGTACAAGATTCTTTTTCTTTTCTTATAAATATATCATGTAACTAGTTATTTCAATATAACAAAAAAATATACAAGATATAAAAATATATTAACGCTGTTCATATACAAATTGCAATAGATATGAAAAGTGATGCTCAAACTTAAATATAAAGCGTACTAAATGTAAGATTGTTACGACACTTGGTATATGTTGCAGCTTAGCTTTTACGTCGTATGATTTTCATTCGTTATATTTAGAGACTATAATAATAATAATTCCCAACAAACGCAATTAATTTACCATATATCAGTATGCAATTCAGCGTCATTTAATAATAACGATAAATAATAAATAAATGAATGAATAAATGATTACAATAATTCTAAGTTTTTTCTTTTGTTCCTCTAGCTATGCTATGTATCTTGACTTTTAAACCAACGTGGAACAAGTGGAACTAGATGGGTCATATAACGCCGGAAGCAAGTACTTTCTTCCATTTGTACCGTGTGCATTATAGCTTGCACCTGTAGTCGAGTCCACCAACAGGTCTCCTGCGTACCCAGGATAAGCTCCTTTAGCATACACCCCAGGACATGCAGATGCAGCTTCTAACGGTGCACTTGCATCTCCCTGATAATAACCATTTCCAAATGGGTTCGTGACTGTACCAGCCAATAAACCCGCCAAATTAATCACCATCCCGTCCAGACCAACATCGTTGTTGGGTGCGACCAGTGGTGCAGCCTGTGGTCCGTAGATTGGCTGGTGGAATGGCCACGCGCATTGACCCGCACACTGAGTCTCCGAGTTACCAACCCAGATGTACGCAAATTTGTAATTCTTTCCTTTAACATGGGGAATTTTTTAAGAAGATGACGCGGATCCGTGGGTCCCGCATCTGCTGGAGCAAAAACCATCAACTGCCACATCGGACGCCGTTAACACGACGTTCATTGCGTTACTTGACTCCCCTTTGGAAGCTAACTGAACGAGATGGTCGTCCGTTAGCGACTTTCCAAGAGAATAGGCCGGGTCGGATATTTGTTTACCGAGTCGGAGCGTAAGTGAACCGTGCTTTTTTGATTTCATCTGATATTTCTCGGTGGTCTTCCACCAAGTGGCGACGGATGGTTCGATCTGTGATTTTGGCGATTTTGCGGAGAGTGAAGTGATGAAATCAGAGACAATGGCTTTCTGCGACGGCTTGAAGTTGCCGTACCAGATGAAATTGACGGAGATATCTCCGGTGAGAAGAGCTCCGTTGTGGTACTGCAAAAGGTTAGAGGCGTCGCTGACTAACTCAGTGAGTCGTCTACCAGCGAAGGAGACGTGGAAAACGGAAACTACGAAGAGAAGTTGAATCAAACGACGAGCAGTCGCCATTTACGTAAAGGTTTAAGAGAGACGAGAAAAGATTAGAGAGATGGAGATATAAGAACTGAAGAAGTGAGTATTGTGGGCAGTGAAAATGGTGTATTTATACAAACAATCTAATTTATTTTTAAAATTTTGCTATGAACAAAAATAATTAAAAAAGCTATTTTGCTTAGCAGGCAAAAAAGAACCTACAGCTGTAACTTGTTCCCACACGGCTTTTTATGGATGCAAAATTCAAAATGTTACGCTCTTTACAGATATTCAAATAATAAATCTTTTGTTATACAAAAATTGCATTCTGATTGTATACAATATTATCTTATTATGGTTTAAAATAATATTATCAAAAATATTACATCGAACATAATTTTTGGCTGTAGCTAGGAGTATGCCATGTCACGCTTCACACTTGAATACATCTAATTTGTGGGGCAACTTCAATATAAATGATTAAATGGCATCCACTTTTATAATTTATTCTATATTTTCGTTTTACAAGAATTATATTATTTGTTTTTTCATATAGGATTTTATTTTGTTACATTATTTTTGTCATTTTAATATTATGGTCGTTGTTTAAAAGAAATAGTTTTACGATCCTGAATAAGTTAACGACATAAATTGTTATCTTCGATCTACATGTAAATGTTGTTTCGAAAATTAGTCTATGGTATTGTAGCCTTATCAACTATCGTGTTTGGTTTTAAAAGGTCCTTAAACTATTTTTCTTGCTTTCTAAGGGAACGAACTTCATGTTAACCTGTTAATATGACCCTTTGACCTATTATAATAAGTTACCATGCCACATAAGCGATGAATTCTGGGGCATTTTGGGAGTTGCCATTTGACTAGGTCAAATTAAGAATCTGGTTTTAATCAATTTCTTGCGTGTGTGTAAAATTAAGAACCCGGTTTTAACCCTTTTTTTTTTTGAACGGCGGAATCAATTAAAACTAGCAAGATGCTAACTGTTACATATTATAAGCATTAATCGGGGAGACAATCCAAACAAACCAGTCTAAAAAAGTAAACCGAGATCTATGCTTAACCCAATTAAAAGTAAATAATTGGATATCATCCGCCGTTTTAAACGAATAACCTCTACAATTACGGAAGATATAGAAATGGAGATATAGAAATCGAGGACATAAATTCGGTAAGCAGAAAAGGGAATGGGAAAGAGGGAAAGGAACGCATCACACTTATTATATACTCACTTTCGATTGTTGTGTGTGCCGATTAGTGTGTGAGTGCGTTTTTGAGGTCTCCTATTCCAACAACAGAGATCGATAGAATTGGATTGAGGGACAAAAGAGACGAGGGCAGCAGCTACTCGTTGCTGCTGCCGATTCCGCGTGTTTCTCGACAACGACGCCGCTGCTGGGCGGTGGTAGGAGCTTCCCATCGGCGACTGTGATCAGGGTGGTCAGCGGCACTTTGATGGTTATTGTAGGTGGTCCATAAGTCTCTGTTCTTCATGGCTAGATATATTCACCATCGCTGCTGACACGAGGTAAAACAGATAAAGCTCAATTAATCTTGAACTTAGTGAAAAAATTAGTGGCGGAGATACTTGCAGAACTTGGAGAAATAGAAAAAGGAGATACTGACAAAAGGAATCGTAAATTGGCGTTGACTATATTCTATTCACAGGCGTTAGCTGAAGTAGTGTTGTTTCTTTCAGAGAAAGCTTACTGCGAATGGAAGGTGATATTCAAGAAAATCAGCGGTGGAGATACTTGCAGAACTTGCCGGAAAAAAACAAAACTCCCTTCGGGTTGCGGGGATTCCAGGTGCCATGGAGTCGATATCTTGTCTGTTGAACTTGAATACCCACAGAAACCATTGCGCCACCGCGTGCGGTGAAATCTCGAAAAAAGAGATTATCATTGACAAAGAAAACTACGGGCACTGGGAATTCAATCAATTGGGTCTTCAAATCTTGAAGAAACTTGCCCGTGATCATGACAATTGTGGAAAAATCAGGAACACAGGGTCTTTTACGAAAATAATAGAAGTTGACATGGTAGCTGACTAGGATACTAAGAGTGAGATGGCAGCTGACATGGCAACGGACTAGGATGTTGTATCCGGCTGACCCCTTCGTTTAAGGGTCAAAGGTGTTTTTAGCCAATTTAATGAAGTTCATGCCCCTAGGAAGCAATAAAAAAACTTTAGGGACCTTTTAAACTAAAAGCTGAAAGTTCGATGGGCTTAAAAGCTGAAAGTTCGATGGGCTACAGTATCATTTTACCTAATTTTAAAGATATTGAATTTAAAAATAAAGCACGACTAAAAGTTAACTATAGATATAAGTATCATTTTCATTTTATTTGTCGTAATATGTAAGTTTGTTTACCAACAATTGTCATAGTATTTATTGGGGTTATAATAAATGGATTGACTTTGATATTATTTACTTGTAGCTGTATATATTTACTCTTATACTAGGTTTTTATTGGTGAATTATAAAAATAGTTTTTATATTATCGTTCATGTAAATATATGTGGAGCCCAATATTGTCTCTCCAAAAGAGCCCTTGTGGAGAGAAGGGAGACTCAACATATACACAAACTTATAGGACCGTGTCGCACCAATGTGGGATATACTAACACTCCCCCTCAGAGACGTAGGCTCGATGAGGTTACAGGGGTGCGGGACACCGGCTCTAATACCATGTAAATATATGTGGAGCCCAAGATTGTCTCTCCAAAAGAGCCCTTGTGGAGAGAAGGGAGACTCCAACATATATACAAAATTATCGGACCGTGTCGCACCAATGTGGGATATACTTGGTATCAGAGCCGGTGTGCCGCACCCCTAACCTGATCGAGCCTATGTCTCTGAGAGGGAGTGTTAGTGTATCCCACATTGGTGCGACACGGTGCTATAAATTTGTATATATGTTGGAGTCTTCATTCTCTCCACAAGGGCTCTTTTGGAGAGACACTCTTAGGCTCCACATATATTTACAGTTCAAGCTTTTATTTTCGATATAGAATTCTTATAACCGCTTTAAAAGAAAAAAAAAATCATAGGAGATAATAAAAAAGAGCGTTTAAATTTATGTACAAAAGGAAAAGTTAGAGCCTTTAAAACGTTTTGTAAAAAAACAATAATGAGACGAAAATGTGATCGTTTAAGGCTGTGTTTGACAGACTAACTGAAAAACTAGCTGCTAGCTGAAAAACTAGCGGTAGCTAGAAAACTAGCGACTAACTGAAAAACTAGCTGAGCTGAAAAACTAGCTGATAATAAATAACGTTTGGTAAAAAACTAACTGATAAAACTAGCTGGAAATCGTAAAATGACATAAAAGGACATGTACAAAATTAATCTAATATTATAAGAAAAAGAAGCATATCCAGTGTGAGGGTAAAATGAGAACATTTTGAAACCGCTACTCAAAACGTTACTATTAGTAGCGTTTGAAAAACCTACCTTGTTAGCTAGCTTATAAGTTGGTTTTTGGATTCCCAAACATGTCAAACTAAAAAAGCTCGAAAATAACGTTAGTTTATACGCTAGCTGTGGCGCGCCAAACATAGCCTAAAGCTAGGTGGATGGGTAATATTTGGTAACGATAAGTGCATTTTGGGGAAACTTGGACAGTTAGACAGGAGAATAATTCTAAAATGGAAAAATAACATCTGCAACTTTTCCTAGCTGGCATCCACATTATGCCTTCTGAATGTTGGGAATCGGATGGGATGCACATCTGTAAGAGGATCCGCGACGCTAAATCGCTAATTCACTCGTACATCTCAGTTTTTTTGGAACCGGCAACACAGTTAAACAACAGTTAAACCATCCTAAGTTCATCAGGCCTTCATTTAGCCGACAGCCCGGATTCTTGCCTGTACGCCACACCTAAGAAAATTCCCCAAATGGACGCATCAACCAGGCTAGAACCTGGGACCATCCACCCACGCGGGTATATAACCCGATGCATAACTACCAGCTAGGCTGGAGATCACTTGCACATTTCTTGTGACATTGATTAATGTTGACGCCAATTAAAGCTAAATTATTCCTACAGTCTATACAGATTATATAAAGATACGGGTATACATACCCTTTTTTTTATTTTGTACCTCTTTAATAACCATCAAATAAAAAAATTAATTAAACTAAAATTTTAAGGATGAATCCATACATATCTCTACTATCTAATAGTACTACTGATTAGATTTTGTTGTTGTTGCTGCTGCTGTTGTTGTTGTTGCTGTTGTTATTATTAGTCACTGTGGTTTGTGGACATTTTCGAATTGGTTCCTGAACTCGAAATCCTACATCTTGCACCAGTGGTTTCTATTTACTTTCACTGTTGGTCCCTCCCGTTAATCTTTTATATTAAATGGAGTGTAAAATAACTATTTTACCCCTGGTTTTATTTAATTAAGATTTTGATTTTAGAAAATAAATTTTTTCTCTATTTGATCATCACGTATTAATCTCTCGCTATCCTATGAGGTTTTCCCGATAACCATCTTGCCGACTTGGTGGTGGAAGACCGGTGGCGTAGGGTGGTGGAGATCTTACCTTTTGGAGACAGAAAAGGAACAGAACAAGCATGCAATTGTCGTGGCTGCGGCCACTGCCGCAGCAGCAGATGCCGCCGTGCCAGCTGCTCAGGCCCGCCGTGGCTGTCGTAAGAATGACGAACTAGAACAGAGGAAGTCTTTACTCCGGCAGGAAAGAGAAACGGGCCGCCGTAAAGATCCAAACAGTCTTCCGAGCTCATTTGGTGAATATGAATCCATCATTCCCTTCCATTTTCAAGTAATTTCGTTTTAATTTAGACTTACAGAGCTCTAAATCATCTTTTTCGTTCCATCATCGCAGGAGAGAAAGGCTTTAAGAGCTCTAAAAGGACTTGTGAAATTACAAGCTCTTGTGAGAGGTTTTTTTCATTAGAAAAAGAGCAGCCGCCACTCTTCATAATATGCAAGCTCTCATTAGAGCTCAAGCGGCACCTACAGGCCACTCTCGAGAGAAATGAATTCCATAGTAAAAGACTCTCAGCTTATGAATCTTCAACAAATTGCTACGATGGAAGCCCTAAAATAGTCGAAATCGACACCTATTCGGGTCTTTTGCGGCAAAATGAAAATTATTTATATTCCTATTTTACCCTTCCAAGTTCAAACTATTAGCTAGATAAATCTTCAAAGCATACTTGTGTGGTATAGCCACCGAATTCTTGACCAAGAGTCAAAGGGGTTGCACCTTGAGTGTGGGTGCGCCCAATTTTAACTATATCAGAGAACTTGTTTGTCTGTTAACAATAAAAAGTAACCATAATTATTAATAGTCACAATATGGTCAACATAAATGGCTGAATGGAAGATTAAAAAAGAAGGTTTAATGACTTTAATCACCTTTTCTTGTAGGGAAGTATGCAACTGTTTAAGTTTTGGGATAAGTCTCGAGTTGAATTCTGTAGCAATTGCAATATGCATTACCTATGAACATTAAAAAAAAAGAGAGAATGTATAAACACGTGGAAAGACAAGAAGAATAAAAATCATAAAGAATAAACCCACAGCAATGCGTTCTAGAAGCTTATAGTTGGAAATGTATCATTTGAGGACTGTGATCTGTTGAAATGATCATTTGGATGCACAAACTTATCACCACGCTTGTGGCCAAGAATTTCCGCTGCTGTATTTGCAATGACCTATTACAACATGTTTTCAACAAATCATGATTTATGGACTTAAGGAAGCATTAAAGAATAATATTGGTAAATGAAAATTACTGCTATAAGTTACCTCGTTGGCATTCATATTGCTTTGAGTGCCACTGCCAGTACGCCATACAACCAATGGAAAGTGATCATTAAGCTTCCCCTCGACCACTTCTTGTGCAGCTTGCATTATTGCTTTCCCTGTAGATGGATCAAGACCATATTCTGTAACGACCCGGCCCTCCAAAGCCTGAGACTTTACAAGATAATATCACCAGGGATCGTCCCATGATCCAAGCCGAGCGTTACCTATACCTGCAAAAACCACATAAATAAAGGGGTAAGCTATAAAGCTTAGTGAGTAATCGAATCACAGTATGGCCTAAGTAGCCACACCCGTTTCACAAATTCATTTCACTACACCTGACCGTCCTACGATCATACTGTGAAACTACCGTATTACCCGACGGAATTCACTTCTCTCGTACACTCTTAATACACTTTCTTCTACTATCTGGTAACATATAATGTTACTCTTTTACTATTTTCTTTTGCTGTCTGGTAACTTATGACGTTACCGTACTGTCTGCACTTTCTTCTTTTACTTGGTAACTTATAATGTTACCATACTGTCTGTCTCTCTGTACTTCCTTCTACTGTCTTATAGCATTATGTTACTCTCTTACGGTATCGTATACCGTTCTGTATTTTACTATTATGCCGCCTATTTTTTATTATACGGCTACTCATTCGTTACTATTATGTTATAAATATTTACCGGTTCCGCACCGGGTTATCTGTCGATACTATTAATCTTAACCAAATTTATTATTTGGTACTGTCTATACGATCTTCTATGCTTGTTTTTATGGGATATCCATATCCCCTTTGTTTTATTAAAATAATACTGGTGCAACATATGGAGCTGGCACACAGTATCTACACATCAACTTTTTATTTATGTCGTATGTCATTCTTTCGCATGGGCACTACACTACTGATTAATTACACTGCTTAGTATCATCCTGTGATACACTACTGCTCATGGGCCAGACTCGTCAATGGGTCTGTAGCATACCTACTTTCCTCACGACTATTAACACATATATCATAACTATATTACTCTGCATTTCTTTCAATAATTTCTTTCTACTATAGCTCAACACGTAAAAAGTACTAGGGAGATACGGTAGCGATTACTCACCTGAGTTTGGTGCTTTCCCGGAGTCCTGGCACGTTTCTCGTTCCGGTCTCCCGATAGCTCCCGAGCACCTCAACGCTAGCTACCGCTGACTCCTTGCTTCTAACCATCATCCCTCAGCGTATTTTTCTTACTAGAACTCTCTTCTATAACGTATAGCTGTTTTGTGGGTGTTCTGGGTCGAAATGAGGGCTCTAACCTCGCATTTATAGGCCTCTGGTCATCCCTCGCGTCGCGACCAAAGTGGGGCTCGCGTCGCGATGACTCAGCTCGAATGATTGCCTGATTGCGCAATTTACGGCGAAATTTCCGGATCTCGCGACAGCTCTCGCGTCGCGACCACCATGGCCGTCGCGTCGCGAGGCGCCGACACTAAATGTGTCACTTTTTTCCGCTTTTTGCTCCGTTTTGACTCTTAGGCTTTGATCGTTATATTTTTCTTATCTCATAATGACCTTAACATCGTTATTTGGCCACACCAAAGGCCAAAACGCTATTACTTTTGATCTACAGTCCCTCCCGGGACACGGTTGTCACATATTCCATGTTCACCTGATTCAGTTATGTGTTCAATAAAACAATGCCAATGCCAATTTTAGCTGATTGATAAAGGAATGTTGATGGTTATCTGAACTCCGGAAGCTTGAAGAGAAAGAAAGGTTTGGAAGTTGTAAGAACCTTGGCAGCACACTTTTTGAGGATTCCAAAAGAACGTATGATTGGTTCTGGCATCGTTTCACGGTCGCCTCCAATTTCAAAATTCCGCAAAGATCTTTGCGTTTGAGCTCTCCATAACCTGAAAAATGGGGAAAATAATCAGTGAAAACAAACAAATGATTATTAGAGAAATTCTCAGATTTTGCCCTAATTTAACCCTTATGACGATAATAACACCAAAAAGGAACAAAGAAATATTGACTCGATTACACTATCATCTATATGATAATTTAACCCTTATGACGATAATAACACCTTTCTTCTACGGTTCCTCCTCCAAGCAATCCAGCAGGTTACGAGCCACGTTATTAACCAAAGAATCTTTCCGATTTATCAACCATGCAGCCCGATCACGCTGCCATGAAGTGAGAATAACTTTAAAACATGGAACACAAAACAAAGCCAACTCAAATGATGCATAACAGAAGCCAAAAAACGGAACTCTTTATAATTCCGCAATTGACGGTGCGTATGTGTGTAGAATCTGTATGAAATTGGACAGAGATGACAGTCGAAGAAACTTACCGTGGGAAAATGTCATCAGGTTATTAATTCGAGATTTCAAAGTATGTTGGTACAATTTTGGATACACAGATCCTATTTGTAACAACATATAGGATACAAATGTATTAGAAACAGGTTTCAAAGTATGTTGGTACAATTTTGTAATCTAAACAATCTTTAGTACTCCAATGTTGTTCAACTTAATTGCCAATTTAAGTTCAACATCATAGTCATGGAAAAGCCTCAAAGTAATTTGATCCCATCATCGATCAATAAACTAAAACCATGATAAGAGTAAATTAAAAACCTACAAACACGTACTTTCGGTTGAACAACATCAATCTTAAACAAATAATTTAATTCATTTTCTCTAGCATTCTCTTCCTCTTTCTTTTTCTGTGAAATTGAAAAGTTAAGAATTAATCACCACTCAACCGAAATCAGCTAACCCCTCAATATCCACTAAAACCGAAGCAACCGATCAAAATTGATACTTAGAAAACCTTACCACACAGAGCTCGTGTGCTGTTTTGGGAGAACCATACAAGTTTTGCTAAAACATCCTGTATAGAACAAAAAAAAAAAGAATATGTAAAGAGTTTCTATGAATTACAATGGAGAAATGAAAAGGATCGCAGATGTACCTCTCCAGGTTTCACATCGAGAATATGTGGCATGAATCCTGCTCCTGGTAAACCTGAAATTATGATTTGTTGAATAATCGTATATATGGATATTAGAAAATCAAGAGATTTCAACAGTGTTGTATACATGTGTTCGTATCTTGAACTAAGAAGGTATTAAAGGCTCACATACGTCCAAAATTTTGCACAGAGGAAAATGATTTAGGGAATTGAAACGAAGGAGGTGGTTAATTTGGAAGATAGTGAATAAAAAATTAAAAACACTTTTCCCCCATTATAGAATTGATAATTGTGGAAAGTGATAAAGGAAAAAAGAAAGCAAACCTGTAATATAACATACGTATGACCTAAACCGGCGTAAACATACGTATGACCTTAACCGGCGTAAATATAACAGTGTACCTGAACCCTCCGGTCTACCCCTTAGCCTCTTCACGGATCCCGGAAAAGAAAAGTCAACGGATTGCACTGCCGCTGGACTATGCAGGGTCGTGGAGGTCATCGTCGTCGCCGGGGACGTTGAGCCATCAGGCGCGTACTTTGTCGGGCGTCCTCTCCTCCACTTCACTACATCGCTACCACCAACGTCGATCCCTGTCGTTACCGCTAACGCATAATTATTTTCTCCAGAATCTCTGCCTCCGCCGTTGGTGTCGTTAGGGTTGTTGTAAGCAGGCGTCGGTGATGGTGGAGGAGACGACGTGAGAGGCCTGCGTGTTTAATCGTGGAAGTGTGTATGAAACAAAATGCAATTCAATCGCTGACATGAAGGAGAAATCAAACTTCCAGGGGAGGAGAAGCTATCTTCTCTTCCCGACATCGATTAGGGTTTACATACCAGCCACCGTCGCTTTTTGAAAAGGAGGCGGTGGAGCAATGAAATAAAAAAGAGATCGACCCGAAACCCGGATCCGAAGTTGAACCCGCGTGTCACAAAAGGAACCAAAAAACGTTACACCTGATGAAGAAAAACACGGTAATTAAACAAATGTATAAATATTGTTAATTTCTTATTGAATATATTAACTTTTAGTAGAAATTTACAAAAATCATTCTTATGATATTGCTCTATAGGTTCAATTGAGAATATTGGTTTATCTTTTTGCTTTGTTTAATATTGAGTTTGTATAAGGACTTAAATTTCATAAATATATAAAAAAATAAATCAAATAGAATAATAGAAAAAGAAAATATGTTTTTGAATTTATGTACTAAAGGACTAAGTACATTACAGCTCACTTTCAGCCTTTTGAACGTTTAGACCACTCGTAGTGGGTATCACGGAGGGAACACGATGAGGATGTGGCACCCCATCATGGTCGTGGACACCACCCTGGGTGCACCATGATGAGTGTGATCGTGGTTGAATGTGATGGGGAACACGACTGATCACGACCAATCAAATGTTTTTCTTCTTTTTTCTTTTTTTTAAATTACAACTACATATATAACCAGCCAATCACATCCTACTATTTTTATTATTATTGAATTATTTTTATTTGGAAAAAATGATGTGGTGTGATGCGTATTTTTTGTGTGGTGTGATGATAATATGATGGTGAGGTGGCATCCATCACATGTGATCATGTGATATGTACTCCCAATGGTCTTAAGGGAACACAACTACACAAGGAGTAATATATATATATATATATATATATATATATATATATATATATATATATATATATATATATATATATATATATATATATATATATATGGGTATTTCAGGGAAATTCATCGGGAGATTCATTCTAGAAAAAGAAAAATTACTGGTAAAACTTTCACAGCTGATGTCTAGTGTTGGGTGAGCGTGGTCCCAGGACCGACCCGACGAGGACCGAACCCGAGCCGGACCGAGACGAGGAAAGACATTCAATGGAACCAATGACCGACCAAACTATGGACTTGGTCTGGGTTCAGGTACGGGTTTGCTCGGGTTTGGTCGGGTTTTACCCGAGTAGGACCAAGCGTAAAAAATTTCAAAGCCTACATTATAATCTTAATGCCTTTTAAACTTGCGGTCGGTTCCGTACCCGTGAACCCGACAATACCGAAGGACCAAGACTAAGAAGGACCAAGATCGAGAAGGACCAAGACCAAATTAAGCCACATATACGGACCGAGTACCAACCAAGTAACATGGTCGGTTCCTTATCTCGGGTTTGGTTCCTCGGTTCTTGGGCTTGGGCTCGGTTCCGAGGACCATTTTCACATCCCTAGTCCAGTGTATGTTTTCTCATTTCCGAACTTTGAACGATAAAGTTTGGGTCGAGTACGTATAGTTGTAATAGGATCCAGTGACATCGGACAGGCCACGAGAAGCCCCTTAATGTATTTTATTGGCACATGTTTGATTTTCAAATTACTTTTATCTAAAAGTATTTATGTGGTTTGTGGTTTTTTTCTATTTAGATAAGGGAAAAATGCATGTTACAATCACTATTTTCCCATAAACTTGGCATACGCCTTTTCAATATTATAAATACACAATATACATGAGTTGGGTTGAATACAAATAATGGGCTAAATCTAGAAACAATAAGGGCTCACTAAATATAGATTGGGTACAAAATATATACATGGCTAACATCCCCTCACAATCGGAATGGGAGGTTTTAAACAAAAGTTTAGACTGGATCTGAAGTCAAGAAAAAGAGAAGACGATAGCCCTTTCGTGAAGATATCGATATACTGTCAGGAAGATGGGATGAGTAGAACCCGAACCTCCCACAGAAACTTTGAAGCGAACAAAGTAGATGTCAATTTCTATGTGTTTGGTGCACTGATGCTAAACTCGATTGGATGATAAGTATACTGCACTGACATTATCATAGTAGACCAGAGTGGCAGTAAGAGGCGGGTCAAGGAGTTCCCGTAAGAGGTTGCGAATCCAGGACGTCTCAGCAACAACATTGGCAACGCCTCGATACTCAGCTTCAGCACTAATCTAGAGATTGTACATTGTCTCTTGGAGGACCAGGAGAGAAGGGTTGGTCCAAGGAAGACACAATAGCCAGAGATGGTGTGACGAGTAGTAGGGCAGCCCGCCCAGTCAGCATCAGAATAAGCAATCAGGCCACGAGACGGAGCAACATAGAGTTGGAGGCCATGATCTAGAGTGCCACGAATATATCGAAGAACACGCTTGATAGCAACATAGTGTGGCTCTCTAGGATCATGCATGTAAAAACAAACCTGTTGAATAACATATGAGATGTCTGGGCAAGTGAAAGTCAAGTATTGTAGAGCACCCGCAAGACTGCGATAGAGAGTCGGGTCTGAGATCGGTTTTCCGGAGCCATCGAACTTAGCACATGTATATCTGCAGGGGTGAGGGCTGGTTTGCAATTAGCCATGTTTGCACGATCAAGGATTTCGGTTGCATATTTCTGCTGGGATAGAAACATGTCATGTCGGTCTCTAGTAACAGCAATGTAACACCCCATCTTTCATACACCTGAATGGGTGTAATAATTTATAAAACACTATGAATAAAATTTCGTTCTTTCAAAAACTTTTCTTTTAAACATTAAATCATTATTTAAAACTTTTGGTCTCAAATAAAACAATTGCATTTAGAGATAATTATGTAACTTTGGGGGTTACAAACTCAGATCAAAACAATCATAGTAAAGCTTTTAAACAGATTAAAGCTATGTCCCGTATTAAACCAACATTTCTACAAAAAATTCGGCATGACCTTTGGGCTATAGCAATAAATCCATACACTTATATAAGCAATGGGTGACTTAATTTAAGATGTTTACAACCCAAAACATACTTTGTTAATTACAAATTCATGATTTTTATTAACCCCTTTCTATGATTTTCATTCATGGAATCACCAATCTCATTCCACCCTTCCAATTACCATTTAGTTCTAACTTATTCTTGATTGCTTGGAATCATTAGGAAACCACTTGTAAGGGTTTATTTCATCCATAAACTTCATTATCACTACTTAATTACATCCAATTAACACTATGACCATAAGCCCCCAATTTCTAGGGTTCATAAGAACCAAAATCATCAAATCATGATTCCAAACTATCCATATGTTGGATAATGATCATGAGATGACTACAAACTTAATTTAAGCACTTGGGATCATTAGGAACAACCTTCCCCCATAAATCAAGAATCGGTTCATACCCACAAACCACCCAAAAACGGGTTTTCTAGCTAGAATTAAGTGAGTTCTTACCTTAGATTGTTGAAACACTTCATAAATAAGCTAGAGCATCGTGATTCCTCAAGAGATTGTGAAGAAATCGCTCCTAAACTCCTCCTATCTGATGTTCTCGATCGTTCCAGATGAAATGGGAGAGTTCCCACATTTTTATACTCCCTTAGTTTCAAGGATTGACACTTTGGTCCCTCTACTTTCATATTTTTCACATAAGGTACAAAACTTACTTAAATTCTTGAAACTTCTAAGTTTTATAGTTTTGCCCCACTTATAAACATATTTTGCACATTAAGAACATTCTAACACATAAAAATCTCGTTATGAGGTTAAATATTTCAAAATGACGAAAATGCCCTTTTTGGTCATTTTGCACTTTTCACTCACTTTTACCTTTGCAATATTCATACTTCATAATTATAATTACATTATAGTTCATATACTTCATCCTTAATGAAAATATGATTATTTTCATTTTATAATAGTAATTAAAAATTACCAAAATACCCTTTTTACTCAAACTATGAATAATTACTTATTAATTATTCATTTACTTCTTATTTTCCATTTGGAGATATCTTTGGTTCGAATTTCCATATTTTCACATCCCTTGACAATTTTTCCCTTCTGTGTACATTTTAAGTAAACTGGACATCCAGCCTCTTAACATCAAAATTCTTAGTTTTATATCCTTATTCCATATACTAAAATTTAGGTTGTTACAAGCAATGCTTAGAAAATAATTCAAAGAGCCCAGGTCGGTCATGGAGAATTCAGCCCGTAAGGTGGTAATGATGAGGAAGACCCTTGGATGAAGCAGTCAAAACAATGTCGTCAACATATAGAAGTAAATAAGCGATATAAGCACCATGTCTGTAGATGAAAAGAGATGAGTCAGATTTGCTGTTGGTGAAACCGAAGCGAGTAAGAAACTGAGAAAATTGGTGGTACCATGCCCGCGATGCCTGTTGGAGGCCATATAGAGACCTCTGGAGAAGACAGACATGATTGGGTGCCGAGGGGTCACGAAAACCTGGTGGTTGGTGCATGTAAACTGTCTCTTGGAGATGACCATGAAGAAACGCATTCTTGACATCCAACTGATGGAATGGCCCGTGGTGAGACACATCCAGACTTAAGACAGTCCAGATAGTATCCCGTTTGACTACCGGGCTGAAGGTCTCATCACAGTCAATACCCGGACGTTGACTGCGTCCGTTAGCGACTAAGCATGCCTTGTAACGAGCTAGGGTACCATCTGTATCGACTTTCTTCTTGAACAACGAAATACAATTAACCACATTAATGTTAGCAGGCCGATGAACAAGTACCCAAGTTCCGTATTTTTACCTTTAAGACCTTATCAAGTGGCCAACTATTTGCTATTTTATTAAATATTAGCCAATATTTCTGCTAAAAATGTTTTGACGTATGTATGCCATTATAAATGCAGGCGTGGTATGTAGTACCGTGTTATTAAAATTTAAAGATTTTTGAGTTAATCTTAGTGTAAATAAGATTAAATAAGTTTTTATAAGAGTTAAGAGGGTTAGAAACTTATTTGGAAGAAGTTAAAGTTTAAAAAGATGAGTTTTAGAATCACACGGGTCGTGTAGATTCTACACGGGTCGTGTAGAATCATGCAGTGAGCAAAAGGTTGAGTTCCAGATTCACACGGGTCGTGTAGATTCTACACGGGTCGTGTAGAATCAGGCAGTGAGCAAAGAATTGAGCACCAAATTCTACACGGGTCGTGCCAGATCGACACGGGTCGTGCCAGGTTATCACACGGGGTCGTGCCAGATTCCACACGGGCCGTGTAGAATTCGGCAGTTTCCACTTCATGTGAGGCGGTGGATCCACACGGGTCGTGTGGATTTCCACACGGGTCATGTGTCGCAACTGGGCATTTTTAAAAGGAAAATTTCTTTCATTTGGGGATAAAACCCCATTTCGTCCAAAACTTCCTTTAACCCTAAAAACTTGATTCCAACCTTCCAAAGTCGAGATTAAGGCTTGTTTCTTTTGAATTGAAGCTAGGGATTTACACTTTGAGCTTGAAAGGTAATTCTTCTTGATTTTTACTTCGTTTTGACGGTTAGATTTCTTGTTTTGAGATAGTTCCAAGTGGTCTTGATGAACCACCTGCTACTTGTATGAATTAGAGTGAGTTTACTTGGATTAGTGTGTGTGATGGAGTTCTAATTCGAGACCCAAGTTAGTAAAACCCTGGTATTGTGTTATTAGGGTTATATGTGCTAAATTTGTGAAATTGGAAGTTACAATTAGGATAGTATTGCTATCTTTTGATTGTAACCCTCTCTTATGATTCCAATTCCTTGATTGATATGAATATTGAGCATGATTGAGATTTTCTTGAAATTTAAATATTGAGTTGAGTCATTGTGTTACAGCTAAAGCTAGACAGGAACACACACGAGGTTCGGGAGTTCCACATATCGACTTAACTTCAGGTGAGTAGTTATTTATTGATAATTATACTTTGATATGATGTTGTTTACATATATGAAGTAAGCTATGATTTGATTTGGTTGAGAATAACCAAACTTTGAGTGTATGAAATAAAGAGTTAAAGTATGTATACTAAGAGTTATAGTGTGTATACCATATTCGGAACTGAGATAGTCCGTTGAGTTTGAGTAAAACCTGATAATGAACGATACAAACAAATTAACCTTAAATTACTCACTGAGCTTTTATAGCTCATATATCGTTTGTTATTGTTGTTTGTATTAGGTTCTGGTAGCGGTGACCGCGGAAAGCAGAATATGAATGGATAGCTAGACTTGGACTTGGACTTTGATGTGGATTTTACTTTTGTTAACTTAATATATAAAGAAGCCCGGTTTTGTTTAATAGTTGTAAACCTTTTGATGTAATAGCTTAGAACTTAAACTATGCTGTTGATAACAATCTTGTGAAACTTGTTACTCTTTTGGGATTATACCTTTGATAATATATGTGTTTGACTAAAAGAATTGGTATATCCTAAATTTGAGGAACCGGGTATTACAAGTTGGTATCAGAGCCGTGGTTTAAGAGAATTAAACCTTGAGATAGGTTTAGACTTAAACTAAAGAGATAGAGAAGTCCTAAAGAGTCCCGAGTAGCTATCCTCCGCGGTGTAGTACAATTGAGTTTATTATACACTATATTGAGTATTATAGTGCTATACAATTGAGTTGATTATACACTATATTGAGTATTATAGTGCTATACAATTGAGTTGATTATACACTATATTGAGTATTATAGTGATATACAATTGAGTTGATTACACACCATATTGAGTATTATGGTGGTGATTACTAAATGAGTTAATTTTCTTTTCAGTTAAAATTAGTGCTGGAAAAGAAAAAGAGCGAGGTGATCCATCAAGAGATAAATCGGGATCACGAGATTAGGGTAAAGAGCATCAACCCGAGGGAGAGCGACCTCCCGAGACACAGAGTAATATGCAAGCTATGATTGCTGCTGAGGTAGCCAAAGCACTTAAAGAATTACTACCCACTTATTTGAGGCCTCAGACGGAGACTGCAACTGGAGGTTCTTCGGGACAACCACCGGTTCAACCTGAGCACAGGGAGGATCGTGAAGAGGTCTATACTGAAGCGGGCAAAGCTAAAATACCTGAGAAGACAAGGAAGTGTACTTATGATGTTTTCCAAAAGTGCAAGCCATACGATTTCTATGGGAAAGATGATCCCATAGCAGCCAAGAATTGGTTAACACATGTTGAAAAGATGTTCCGCACCAGTAAATGCGACGAGACAGATAAAGTGGAGTTTGCAACAAACTTGTTAAAGGAAGATGCATCGTTCTGGTGGGAGAATATGTGTATGGAGATAGGAGAGAGTTTGGCGTATACACTGAGCTGGGAACAATTCAAGTTGAAGTTCACTGAATACTATTGTTCCAATAATGCTATGAAGGGAATAGAGGAAGAGTTTTTGAAGTTACAACAGGGGTCGAGAACAGTGCAACAATACACACTGGATTTCAATGAGAAGGCAAGATTTGCACAACATCAAGTTGATACCGAGGAGCGTAAGATGGATCGTTACTTGTGGGGTTTAAAAACCCAGATCCGCAAGTTTTTGCCGAGTTCCAGATATACTACCTTTCAACAAGTTGCTGAAGCAGCAAGATCGAGAGAAAGGGAGTTGCAAAGACAGGAGGAGGAGAGAAGAACCGAAAGAGAAGTTGGAGGATTTAAGAGAAAGTGGGAAGGTAAAGCTGTAGATACTTCTCAGAGATCCATTACCACGGGTTCTCAAGTCCGTGGTGAAACCAAGAAGAATGAAGAGAAATGGTGTAAGAAGTGTAGGCGAAAACACATGGGAGAATGCGATTCCCGAAACCCTCCATCAGTTTGTTTCCAGTGTGGAAAGACGGGACATATGGCTCGCCAGTGTACCGAGAGTCGCCCCGTTTGTTTCAATTGTGGGGAGAGCGGGCATATTCGTCCAAATTGCCCAAAGATGAAATCTGAGCCATAAAGAGATTTTCAAAACACTGGTCAAGGAGGAGGTCGAGATCGAGATGATCGAAGAGATAGGGGTGGTGGCCATGTGAAAACGCGAGCTTTTCAATTGACTATTGACGAGGCTAGAGATCGGACCGATGTTATCACAGGTATCTTTAGCTTGAACTCTTTTCAAGCACGAGTACTTTTTGATTCGGGTGCATCGGTGTCTTTTATATCAGAGTCCTTTGCTTCTAAACTAGATATTCCATTAGCTGATTTATATGAGAAAATAATAGTAGATGTAGCAGATGGGAGATGTGTTTTTGTAAAGAGTCATTATAAACAGTGTCGGCTTGAAATCTATGGGATTGCGTATCCTATAGATCTGAAGCCGATCACTAATCATGAGTTTGATGTGATAGTTGGGATGGATTGGATGGATGATAATAGAGGTCAAATGGATTGTCATGAGAAAACACTTTCCATAAAGACACCGAGTGGTTCCCGAATTTTGATACGAGGTGAACGACGTTCCCGAAAAGTACCGATAGTGTCACTTGCCACGGCTAGGAGATATATAGAGAGAGGGGGTGAATTGATTATGGCACATGTGATTAGTGCTGAGTCAAAACATTCCAAAATTGAAGAAGTAGAAGTAGTTTGTGATTATCCCGATGTATTTCCCGAAAATCTTCCAGGCGTACCATCAAGTAGACAAGTGGAATTTGTGATCGATGTCATACCGGGGGCGAAGCCGGTAGCTCGACCACCTTATCGATTAGCACCATCCGAGATGGAAGAATTAAAGAGACAGTTGCAAGAGTTATTGGAACTTGGGTTTATACGTCCGAGTTCGTCTCCGTGGGGTGCGCCTATACTCTTTGTGAAAAAGAAAGATGGATCTATGAGAATGTGTATAGATTATCGGGAGCTCAACAAGATCACTATAAAGAATCGTTACCCGTTGCCGAGGATCGATGACTTATTTGATCAACTGCATGGGGCCACGTATTTTTCAAAGATTGATTTGAGATCAGGCTATCATCAATTGAGGGTACAAGAAGCTGATATTTCGAAGACAGCTTTTCGTACGAGGTATGGCCATTACGAGTTCTTAGTCATGCCGTTCGGTTTGACTAATGCTCCCGCCGTTTTTATGGATTTGATGAATCGGGTTTGTCGTCCTTTTCTTGATAAATTCGTAATTGTGTTTATCGACGACATCCTGATTTATTCAAAGAGTCGAGATGAGCACAGATTTCATTTACAACAAATGCTAGATCTTCTTCGAGACGATAAATTGTATGCAAAATTTTCAAAATGTGAGTTCTGGTTACGGGAGATACAATTTCTTGGCCATGTGATAAATGAAGACGGTATAAAGGTAGATCCAGCAAAGATCGAAGCCGTAATGAGTTGGGAGCCGCCAAAGAGTTCAATGGAGGTTCGTAGTTTCTTGGGGTTAGCAGGCTATTATCGACGATTTGTAGAAAACTTTTCTCGTATAGCTATGCCCTTAACTAAATTGACCAAGAAGACGGAGAAATTTAGTTGGACTGAGGCACAACAATCAGCCTTTGAACAACTACGAGATAGCTTATGCAAGGCTCCAGTGTTAGCTTTACCGCAAGGAGGGGAGGATTTTGTTCTTTACAGCGATGCCTCCTTAAGTGGTCTTGGATGCGTGTTGATGCAAAAAGGACGAGTGATAGCGTATGCCTCTCGACAACTGAAACCACATGAAAAAGCTTACCCAGTACATGATTTAGAGTTGGCGGCAGTAATTTTTGCATTAAAGATCTGGCGACATTATCTTTATGGAGTGCGATTTCAGATCTATACGGATCATAAAAGTTTGAAATACCTGTTTGATCAGAAAGAGTTAAACATGAGACAAGTACGGTGGATGGATCTACTAAAAGATTATGATTGTGAAATACTTTACCACCCTGGTAAAGCCAATGTGGTGGCGGATGCACTAAGCCGTAAAGAGTCGCCTATTCGAGTTGTATCGGCTCGAATGGGGATTGTGAGTCGACTACCAGAGTTGATACGAAGATGTCAAGTCAAAGCCAATGACTTGAAGAAAGAAAGGATGATTGGTTATGTAGAGAAACTTGTGGAAAATGCACAAGGAATCAAGACTTTCCAAGGGCGAGTTTGGGTTCCGAGACATGGCGAGGCGAGACAGTTATTGCTAGAGGATGCTCACTGTACTAGGTATTCGGTTCATCCTGGAAGTACACGAATGAAATATACCTTAAAACCAAACTACTGGTGGCCGGGTATGAAGCGAGATGTGGGACGATTTGTAGTGAACTGTTTGACATGTCTTCAGGTAAAAGCTAATCATCAAAAGCCTTATGGAGCAGTGCAGCCATTGCCAGTACCAAAGAAGAAATGGGATGAGATCACCATGGATTTCATCACCAAGTTGCCTCGGACTCCTCGAGGATATGATTCAATTTGGGTGATTGTTGATAGATTGACAAAGTCTGCTCATTTTATTCCAATCCGAGAAGATTATCAAGTATCAAAGCTAGCTGAGATATATACGAGAGAAATTGTGAAACGACATGGAGTGCCAACTTCAATAATTTCTGATAGAGATAATCGGTTCAATTCACATTTCTGGCAGAGTTTCCAAAAGCATTTTGGTACAAAAGCTTTATTGAGTACTGCGTATCATCCCCAGACGGATGGACAGTCGGAAAGAACGATACAAACACTTGAAGATATGCTACGAGCCTGCATCATTGATTTTGGAGGCAGTTGGGAAGATCATCTGCCTTTGGTAGAGTTTGCCTATAACAACACTTATCACTCCAGTATACAGATGGCACCTTTTGAAGCTTTATATGGTGCACCGTGCCGAACACCAACTTGCTGGACAGAGATGGGAGAGAAACCATTGGCGGGACCGGAAATTGTAGCTGAAACTAAAGAGAATATACAAAGCATTCGTGAGCATATGCGGGTAGCCCAAAACCGCCAAAAGCAATATGCAGATAGAAGAAGGAAGCTGTTAGAGTTTAATGTTGGGGACATGGTAATGTTAAAAGTGTCCCCATGGAAAGGAATAATTCGATTTGACAAGAGAGGTAAATTGAGCCCACGCTTTATCGGACCTTTCCAAATCTTAGAGAGAATTGGAGCAGTCGCGTATAAACTTGAGCTTCCAGATGAACTACGGGGTATCCATAATGTGTTCCATGTGTCACATCTCAGAAAAACATTACATGATAAATCCACTCGAGTACCTTTAGCTGAAGTTCAACTAGATGAGAAATTAAGATATCAAGAGATGCCAGAGCAAATTCTAGAAAAGAAAGTTAAGAAATTGCGAAATAAAGGAGTGGGATTGGTGAAAGTGCAATGGCGATATCATAGAGGATCAGATGTTACTTGGGAAGCTGAAGGAGAGATGCGGTCGAAATATCCTTACTTGTTTCAAGAGATTCCGAGGACGGAATCTTTTGAAGGGGGTAAGTACTTGTAATACCGTGTTATTAAAATTTAAAGATTTTTGAGTTAATCTTAGTGTAAATAAGATTAAATAAGTTTTTATAAGAGTTAAGAGGGTTAGAAATTTATTTGGAAGAAGTTAAAGTTTAAAAAGATGAGTTTTAGAATCACACGGGTCGTGTAGATTCTACACGGGTCGTGTAGAATCATGCAGTGAGCAAAAGGTTGAGTTCCAGATTCATACGGGTCGTGTAGATTCTACACGGGTCGTGTAGAATCAGGCAGTGAGCAAAGAATTGAGCACCAAATTCTACACGGGTCATGCCAGATCGACACGGGTCGTGCCAGGTTATCACACGGGGTCGTGCCAGATTCCACACGGGTCGTGTAGAATCCGGCAGTTTCCACTTCATGTGAGGCGGTGGATCCACACGGGTCGTGTGGATTTCCACACGGGCCGTGTGTCACAACTGGGCATTTTTAAAAGGAAAATTTCTTTCATTTGGGGATAAAACCCCATTTCGTCCAAAACTTCCTTTAACCCTAAAAACTTGATTCCAACCTTCCAAAGTCGAGATTAAGGCTTGTTTCTTTTGAATTGAAGCTAGGGATTTACACTTTGAGCTTGAAAGGTAATTCTTCTTATTTTTACTTCGTTTTGACGGTTAGATTTCTCGTTTTGAGATAGTTCCAAGTGGTCTTGATGAACCACCTGCTACTAGTATGAATTAGAGTGAGTTTACTTGGATTAGTGTGTGTGATGGAGTTCTAATTCGAGACCCAAGTTAGTAAAACCCTGGTATTGTGTTATTAGGGTTATATGTGCTAAATTTGTGAAATTGGAAGTTACAATTAGGATAGTATTGCTATCTTTTGATTGTAACCCTCTCTTATGATTCTAATTCCTTGATTGATATGAATATTGAGCATGATTGAGATTTTCTTGAAATTTAAATATTGAGTTGAGTCATTGTGTTACAGCTAAAGCTAGACAGGAACACACACGAGGTTCGGGAGTTCCACATATCGACTCAACTTCAGGTGAGTAGTTATTTATTGATAATTATACTTTGATCTGATGTTGTTTACAGATATGAAGTAAGCTATGATTTGATTTGGTTGAGAATAACCAAACTTTGAGTGTATGAAATAAAGAGTTAAAGTATGTATACTAAGAGTTATAGTGTGTATACCATATTCGGAACTGAGATAGTCCGTTGAGTTTGAGTAAAACCTGATAATGAACGATACAAACAAATTAACCTTAAATTACTCACTGAGCTTTTATAGCTCATATATCATTTGTTATTGTTGTTTGTATTAGGTTCTGGTAGCGGTGACCGCGGAAAGCAGAATATGAATGGATAGCTAGACTTGGACTTGGACTTTGATGTGGATTTTACTTTTGTTAACTTAATATATAAAGAAGCCCGGTTTTGTTTAATAGTTGTAAACCTTTTGATGTAATAGCTTAGAACTTAAACTATGCTGTTGATAACAATCTTGTGAAACTTGTTACTCTTTTGGGATTATACCTTTGATAATATATGTGTTTGACTAAAAGAATTGGTATATCCTAAATTTGAGGAACCGGGTGTTACATGGTACGAAAAAAAGAATGGCCCACGAGTCTTAGTATTTACAATTAGAACGACTCAAAGTATGGAAACTTTACATATGTTTTGCAAAATTAGAGAAGCTCAAATGTTGTGTTGTTATTCGGTGTCGTTTCATAGACGACATTAGTTTGAACCAAGCTTCCCAGATGGAAACTAGCCATTCCTTGAAACTCTCTATGTCAATAATTGGATCATTGTTTGCAAAGGTGCATCATGGGGTATAAGGTATTTACTGTCGATTTTTATGTGACCATTAAGGGAAAAGCCATGGAACGGAGAGGTATGGTACATTCTCCGGGTACTGTGGAGGCATGGTAACAGACCGAAGCCTCTTTTCCTATAACTATTGCTCATACAGATATTTGAAAAAATCTATTCGTCCTATTTTTAATATCTTTTTCCAAAATTCTCAAATTTGAGGATTTTTACTATATCTACTTTGTCTTTTTATTTGCGTTGTACAATGAAAGAAACAAAACCGGATATCTTTAAATCAAGACTAAATTTTGAAACGATTTGAGATTATTTATTTATTTTTTTGGTTTTTACTGTGTATTGTGATTAGAGAGGTTCTATATCTTTTTACTAAATGTTCCTAACTTTCTTCCTACTCATGAGATCAATACAAGTATCAAAAACAATGGATGAGATTAAGAGAGAGAATTAGTGGATTCCACATGTCCTTATATAATGGGTAGGAAGATGAATTAGGAGGATTTATTAGGAATGAATAGAATTTTCCTTGTGATTAAATATAGATTAGGACATATACTTGGAGGTTGTTAGCTTGTTGACCCATTGGAATAACTGGTTATTTAGTTGTCACGCCCTTTTGGTAATGAGTAGGCTTGTTTCTTATATTAAGATATTGAAATAAAAATATTTAACATATGTTTCTTTTTTCATGATTGAACTTTTAACCTCTTGCAGGATGAATTGTGATCTTGGTATTCATCTACATAATGCTTTAATTCCAGCTGGAATAGTTTTAATGCGAGCAAAACTTGGTTTTAAGTTCACTACGCAACGTCTTCGTTTAGCTGAGTTGAATACTATCGAGAAGATCACATTCTTTGTAAGTGGAAGGTGGGTTCTCATATGATCTTACATATGATGTATTATTATAAGGCCACTTGTAATACCCACATGTGATGGGTGCCACATCACTGCCACCTTAACATTAAATTTTATCACATTCTCATCACATTGGTAATGGTATACTCATCACATTCTCATCACATTGGCAATGGTATACTCGTCACATTCTCATCACATTGGTAAGGGTATGATCACATATGATGGCTATACAGTTTTAGAAAGAAAAAAAATCCTAACTATTTTCCTATTGGGTGTGATGAGTCGTGACCCCCATCATATTGTATCACGAAATTGCTCATCACGGTACACCCGGGGTGGTATTCACTACCGTGATGGGATGCCACATATGCATCACGGAAGCTCTGTGATATGTATTCCATATGGTCTAAGAGAAATTGGATTGCTTCCTACTCTTTCTTCATACTTTTATTCCTACTCTTGTGATTGGGCCATTAGGCAATTTTATAATACTTCCACCATATTTTACCTAAGATACCTAAACTACCCTTAATGATTAATTTAAAATTTAAAAAACAAAAACAAAAATGCTGGAAAGAGAGTATATACGAGGCATAAATATTGTAATTACTTTTGCTTTCTTTTATTTATTTATTTAAATTAATTTAAAAAGAGACGTCAAACCTTTTTTTTCCTTGAAAATACTTTTTTCTTATTTATTTATTTTTTTCCTTGAAATTACTTCTCCCTTTGAATTTCCGTTTGAATTTTCCGTTCAGTTCACACGTACGTAACATGTTCAAACCTTTTTTTCTGTTTTTTTCGTGTTTCATTTAAACATTTTTTTTCATTTAAACATTAAATTATTCAAACATAAAATATGTAGTATAAAATCGCTACATGTTCAAACCGGTACATTAAGATCAAACCATCCAAACACAAAATATCCTATCCTAATAAATAAGTAACTCTAGGACACATGTCATCTTCTTAACCCTCTTGTACACATGTCATTTTTATGGAATTTTGAATTTCTAAAAGAAATCCTTTTTATTAAAGCTTCCGTTTCAGTTCATTTAACTGGTCAAAATCTTCAATTTCATGTTTCAGTTTCAAATATCAAAATACAAGCCTTTATTAATACGAAACCGTCAGTTGTAACTCCCCGATTTCACGTTTCAGTTTCAAAAATCAAATCACAAACCTATATCTTCAAGAGTGAATTCAACCGCAACAAGGCTTTCCTCGTAGGATTCGCCATCACCGGAACCCTCATTATGAAGTTGTCCCTCGGCCTTACTGATTTGTACCCTACCTTTAAGAAATGTCTATGGTTTGCTGCTTTCTGGATGCGAAGGCGATTTCAAAAATTCAGGTATGCGAATGTGTTCAATTGCCTGCAACAAATAGTATCCTCATGTTTTCATATGATAAATATCATCTCTTCTTCGAAACTCAGGTATTGATTCGAGCTTTAAATGCTTCCTCTCTAATCGAGGTATGTTACCCATTCCATGTTTGATTCTGATTGCAAGTCGATTTTGTGTGTTTATTTTGAGTTCAATTTTTTCTACAGATCAATAAGATTTAACACGTTTCTCGCTCTATTCTACCATGGGTACCGCCTTCTCCTCTCTCTCTATATGTTTTTTTGAAAAAACCCGAATCTGATTGATGGGTTTATTGTTACATTCCTGGTTTATTACTTTTGGACTTCAGTTATTATCCATCAAGAGTTGAATTTATATTTTGTAAAGGATCAAAGGAAGAACACGAAGTTCAATTGTCAATCGTTACCCCCTTTTCCCCAAATCCAAAAAAAGAAAAGAAAAAATAAAGAGTCTTGAGGAAATTACAGAGGATGGATATGATGTATTATCCACTTGGGAGGTCTTCTTATGAAGATTCTTTGAAGGTTATTGAAGCTGATATTCAACATGCTAATGCTTTGTAAGTTTTCTTATCTTTATTTCGTTGATTTTTCATCTTTTTTATTTTTTATTTTTTTTTCTTTTTTTATTCTTCGGATTTTAGCATCAATTAAAGATTGCAAGTTTGCTATCTGGGAATTTTTTTGCGGAATTGAACAGAAATTCTCATTTTCGTTCTTGAAATTTAGTTCATAAAGGTGGAATCTTTGAGAAAAAGATGATCAAATAAACTGATTTTTTATGGTTTTATGGTTTAGCTCCTATTAATATAAAGATACAGTAGCTTATTAAGTGCGTCTTTGTTGGCTTACTAAAAAGTTTGCTTCAAATTTGTTGGCTTACTAAAAAGTTTGCTTTTCGCTAATGAAGAACATGACTTTAAATCCAAGCTCTTATGTTATTCTTTGTTCCAATCCCGTATTTCTTTCTCCCTCATTCACTTCCTGCATCGCTGCCGCGTTTGGCTTGACGGAGCCATGCCGCCTCGCCAATGCCTTAATGTGCTTTACCGGAGAAGGCGGCGGAAATGGCCGCTTAAAGAACCTTCTGGGTGTTGTCAAATTATAGTTCGCATTTGGCGCTGGAGACAATTTCTTTGAAAAAAAATAATGAGCTGGACTTCTTCTGTGATTTTTTCCCTACTTCAATTTCACCTTTCTTGCTAAATATTTTCCTCTGATTCTCTAGCATCACTATCTTTCACCGGAATATTCGTCTCTTGGTGACCGAAAGTTTGGTTCTTGACGAGGGCTTGGAGCTACAAACGCCCATTTTGTGAGGTTTCTTGAAAGTTACCTTTTTTTATGCGAACCCCAATTACGAAAAAATAGAGTATACATTACAAATCCAAACTTCTTTTGAGTATTGTATAGTGTGAGATCTTGATTTTGATTCTTTTTAAATTGATCTGGGGTTCACCGTAAACTTGTATCGGCTGTTGGACAGGGAGGATTGAGATATCTTGATAAAATGATTTTGGTTTTGTGAAAATTTGTGATGATCTTTTAGTAAAGAGAGATTTAATGATGGTCCTTTGGAGTTTGAACATCAATATGGTCTAAACACCAATTAAAGTGTCTTAATCTGAACCATAAAAGATTAAACCTATAGATTATACGTTAAAGTGGTCTCTTATATATATATATATATATATATATATATATATATATATATATATATATATATATATATATATATATATATATATATATATATATATATATATATATATATATATATATATATATATATATATATATATATATATATATATATATATATATATATATATATATATCCAAACTTTACGGATCAAGCTATTCAGGACATTTATGGTTCGGTGTCCGACTCGGTTAAAGTTTACCAAATTATAGCAGTGAAAATTGCTATGAATCAGTTGGGTAAAATTTCAAATTGCAATGTTGTATTACAAAAACAAAAATCAGTTGGGTAAAGTTTACCCAATTATAGCAATGAAAGTTTTGTCTTATTCAACATATTCATTATTATGATTCTTGGATATTAATAATTTTTGGAACAATTTCTATATATAAAAATTAGTTAACTTGACCTTGGAAAGTCGAAAATTTTGCAATGTTGTCATATTCGACAACACTTTTTTGTATTGCATTTAAAGTTGGCTTGGTTCTATCCGTTGAATAAAAAGAACATGATTCCAATATCGTCAAAGGTTGAGGTTGAAACCATCCAATGTTACTTAAAATTATAATGCCATGATATGTTCAGTTTCATTGATGACACCTTTAGAAACACACATCAAAATAGAGCTTCTAAAAAGGAAGAAGGCAAATTTACTACTATATTGAGGCCATGTATATGGGATGAAAAAATGTTAAATAGAATTATGAAATTATGGATCTTTGTTTCGGTATGTGAAGATATGATGGATATAGTTGTTAAACTCGTACGAGTCACGAGTCGACTCTTACAAGTCAAATCATTTTAAACCATAAACGAGCCGACTCGGTAGTATGACGCGAAATTGTTGTGACTCGGAAGAAAAAATACGAGTCACAAGTCGACTCTTACGAGTCGAGTCAACTCGTGACTCGGATGAGTCAAATAACCTGTGGGTAATCTTGTTTTCCAGCAGATAATGTTGTTTTCCAGCGGGTAATAACTAATAAAGTAGATATTTCTCTACATATATAACATTATTTGATGACGTTGTCAGTTTAATATATTATAAATTTAGGATAATTTAAAGAGAGGTATATGAACTATCATTCAATAAATATTATATTTTTATGTGTATTATATATTTCTATATAATTTCTTTAATATCATGACTCTTATGAGTCGAGTCGCGAGTCAAGTCACGAGTAAAAAAAATTACATTTCGAGTCACGAGTTGAGAACTATGATGATAGATACTATTATCAGCTTCCACACAACTAATGATGTATGAAAAAAGCTGAATACTATTTAAAGTACTCCTCTTGCTACTCCGACCAACCACCAATACCGGCACAAAAAGGTATCGTTCGTTTTCTTTTTTCTTTCTTCCAAATTTCATAATAGGCTGTTTTAATAATTTATTATGATAATAGATCATGTAGGCTACTTTCCACTACTTGGAACAAAATCCCAATACATTCTTTTTTGTTGACGTCTTTTATTTAGTTTGAATTCTGAAATATTTTATGTGTGAAATTAGATCTTGCTATCTAACATTTTCTTTATATCATCCCGTGTAATACACGGGTGTTACAACTAGTGTAGTATAAATCGCTACAAGTTTAAAACCGGTACATTAAGATCAAATCATTCAAACACAAAATATGTAGTCTAAATCGCTACATGTTCAAACCGGTACATTAAGATCAAACTGGAACTTCGGATTATCATTATAAGAAATTGCTCCATGCTCACGACTTGCGGTCTTCGTCTTCCGTTTTTTCTTCATAACCTTTTCTACTCTCGATTCCTTTCTCTTGGAAGGTGGCCGACCTTTACTACGTACTTGCAATGGTGGTAATAATTTTGTAGTCGAGTCTGAAACATGAACATCTTCGGATGTCAAATTTACGTTACCATTACAACCCCAAACTGAACCATCATTCAACTTTTCTTTTGCCATATTTATACAACTCATCAAGTATTCATACTTTTCACTAGTATTAGCAATATGCGCAACCTCGTAAAATTTGGAACACAATTGGTCAAATTGTTTAGTTTTCTCATCACTCATCAAATCTTCATAACAATTTATCACTAAATAGTGATCGTGCTTCACATCTTTCCTCCACGGAGCAGGGGCGGACCCAGAACAAATGGACACAGGGGGCACCATTTTTTTTTCGACAACTATATAATAAAAATTTATCCTGAAAAAGTTTGATAGCATTAAAAGTAAATCAAAGTACATTCTGAATTTGACCTCTTCTATCCTTCATTTTCTGAAAACGACTAATTACGTTTTCAATTTTTACATCTCTAAGTAATTCATGTTCTACACTACAAATCAAAGCATCATTCATAAATTCGTCGCTCATTTTATTACGCAAATCCGTCTTCAAGAGCTTCATTGAGGAAAAACATCTTTCAACTGTTGCGGTTGCGACGGGTAAAACCAAAGCTAGCTTCACTAACTTGTAGACTAAATAATAAGAACGATATTTCCCTATTTCAACCATCACACGAGCGAGGTCCGAAATTCCCTTCAAGTTAGCAAATTCGGGTTCATTTGTTACACTGTGATAATAGACATTAAGTTGACCAAGAAGAAGCTTCCTTTCCGAATCAGTAAAATCGTTCTTGTAGATTTCACTCTTTTAAGCACAAATTTAACAAAAATCTGCACAAAATTTCTTATATTCTTACTTGTTTTTTCATTGTATTTCACTCTTTTAAGCACAAATTCCCCTTAAAATCAACAAAAATCTACACAAAATCAAGAGTTCAACACATTCAACACAAAATTCTGCACAAAATAGCAACTACAACACAAAATTCTGCACAATTTCATCATCTAGGGCTGGAAATTGAAAATTTGAACATAAATTCTGCACAATTTCATAAATTAGGGCTGGAAAATCGGGATTGAAAACTTACCCTTCAAGAGCTCCACACCTCCTGTTCCGATTTCGAGTCTTTGCGTGAGCTCCACACCTCCTGTTCCGATTGAAGTTCAATGTTGTTCCAATCTGCAACAAAAAAACCGTAACCCAATCCCAAATCCAATGTTCCTTGAATTCCTTCAATGTTCGTTCGAATCAGAGAGTGAGTGAGGTCGATCGAGAGAGTAGAGACGAGAGGAGATCAGGAGAAAGACGGGAGTAGGGTGGGAGTGTACGAGATGTTCCCTGATCGGTCAATAGGAGACCAAACCCAAATCCAATTACCATTTAATTTAGCCCAATTACCCAATCCAATAGTTATAATTACCATTTACCCAATCCAATAGTTATAATTATAAATTTAGCCCAATTACCCAAAGTTAGCCCAATTTTACCATAAGTCCAAAAACTAAATTTACGAGTGTTTTATTTTCTAAAAATTTTCTAAATCGAGGAGCACGTTTTTTTAGACGTAGAGCACATTTTTTTTAGACGGGGGACACCTATATATAAACTTTTTTTTACACTATGCGGTCAAATTTCAGGAGGGACCCGTGCCCCCCGAGGCTCTTAAGTGAGTCCGCCCCTGCCACCGAGTAAGAATATACCGTGAATGAATTTCTTTAATATCCTTCTCAATGAATATCTTCACCATATGCCTACAAATAATTCCTCGAAACTCAAACAAATGACAAGAGCATTGCATGTCACATGTAATCTCATCATAACTAACACTATAGACAACTCTTTTTTTGAAATATCCATGTTTCCCTTCCACAATATCTGTAACATGAAAAAAAATATCGGGTATCATCCTATTTGACCAATTAAGAATTGCAAAACAACATACCTCGTAATTCATCTTGAAACAACTTAAAAATTGCATTGGTATACGCCTCATGAAATTGTTTCTCAAAATAAAACCCAGTTATCAACTTATATGAATAATTATGAGATTCAAAATCAGCTTTAGTTTCTTTCTCAATCTTGCTTTTCAACGCATTGTCATATTGTTCAACGAATTGTCGCAATGAGGTTTTAGAGTTAACATATGCATCAAAAAAGGCATTCATGCTTTCACTTCTTTGCATATCAGACATCCTGGCCCAAAAGTTTAATTTTACATATATCGGTACCCAACGCCGTCGATCGTTAAATAAAGAACACAACCACTCATTTTTTTCAAGTCCATACTATTCAATCATCTAGCACCACCCATCTTCGAACTCTTGAGGATCGGTAGACTCGTACACCAAGGTTTTTAGAGTCTTCTTTATTACTTTGTATTGATCCAACCCACTTAATTTTTCAGGAATTTTTTTCATAATATGCCAAAGACAGAGACGATGATGAGATTCGGGGAATACCTGTGCCACAACTCCTTGCATTGATCGACATTGATATGTTATTATTGCTTTTGGTGCCTGTCTATTCATGCATTCTAACCATGACTTGAATAACCACACATATGTTTATGTATCCTCTCGTGAAAGTAAACCACATCCAAATAAGATTGATTGTCCATGGTGATTCACTCCAACAAAAGGCGCAAACGGCATATTATATCTGTTAGTCAAATATGTGCTATCAAACGAACAAATGTTTTTTCTTGTAGATATTATAGTGTTGGATGTGTGCAACTTATATGGAAGAAATTTTGGAATAAAATTTATTGTGGAAAGACAGAAAGTGTTGAATATGCTTGTGATGTTGATGGCAGTGCTTTTTCACTTCTCGTCTTAATCAACTTGCAAATAGCAAATGGAATTTGAAGGTTTTTATTTAATTTTAGTCATTAAACTTTCTAAGTAACAAAAAATGATCTAATTTTGATGTTCTTTATTTTAACCAATGTTTTTTTTTTCGGTTTTAGAAAGTTTCGAGTTTATCAAGATCCATTCTGCGTTTGCTTGAAACAACCATTCCGATATAGTTCCCTTTTTTGATTTTGAATATTTATTCTTTAAAACAATTTTCTTAGTTATTTATCTTTATATGTTTCTTAGTTTATTCCATTGCATCTAAATATAACAACTTTCACAAAAAGTTAAATGTATTAGGGGATCAAAATTCTTTAAAACTATATTTTAGTGTTTACAATTTTTTGTTTAATTATTTTTTGAACGACAACCCATCCTAAGTTTCAAATTCATCTTAAATTGTATCATACAAAGTGATCACCACTAGATTACATTTATGGTGGTAAAATACTAGAAAAAATTACTAAGTTATTAAATTAAAAACAAAATAAGAAAAATGAGATACACAGCAATTGATAATCTAATAAAGTTGTTTTGAGTTGTATTTAAAAAAATCAATGTTTTAATTTGAACATATTTTGTTGATTAACTATCCGAAAATGATACGATATTGCAAATGAAAATTAATAAATGAGAAGTCACTAAAAACATACAAACTTAATTGTATTCCAACCATAAAACATTCACTATTTTAACCCTCTTTTGCTCCTTTCATCAACCTAAAAATCAATATGCGAAGACTTAGCAATAATAATAATAAAATAAACAAATGTCTCAATCTACTAATATGATACTGACTTAATTTTTTATAATAAAGATTTATGTCCCGCAACATTGCACGGATAAACAATTAGTAAACAAAAATAAGAAAATCGAAAAAAAAATCATACTAACACGTGAAATAACAACATAGGTGTCCACATACGACAAAAGCGTAGCCGGAATCATTGAAATCATAGTCCATGCCTCCCACATGTGAGTTCGATAAGGGTTGTGTTATAGCTACCCCCATTTTATATTGTACCCCTCCCCCTGCCGATTTGACTAACTGATTTGTTATATCTCAATTTCATCTTTTATTGTCTTTTTCTTTATTATTATTATTATTATTATTATTATTATTATTAAATTTATTATTATCAGCTTTATAAAATATATAACCGTTCGTGTTTATTGATAATCTAATGCCTCTTTTTTATTCGTTTGAATTTATTCAGTCGTTTATAAATCAAGTGGTTGAATTAGAATTTATTTTTTATAAAATCCTTCGGGTTATACCATTTGTAAGTAATCGAAATTCATGCTATTATTAGCCGGAAACTGTCATTCTTGGTCCGTCGACCCAGACGTAATATTGGATCAAACTTTGCATTATATTATTATTTATATTGTTATTTTTATACGTTCGTTCGAATTTGACATAACTGTTTTGATATAATTTGTCATAATTTTATAAAATTATAAACGACGTTCGTTGTGTCGTAATTATTAAAAAAAAAAAAACTATTGTTTATTGTTACTAAAACGTAAAAATTATAAAAGCTAAATTCATTAATTTGACATTCGTTCAAATTTGACATAACCGTTTTGGTATAATTTGACATAATTTTATAAAGTTATAAACGTCGCTCGATTTGTCGTAATTATTTTTAAAAAACCTGTTGTTTATTGTTACTAAAACGAAAAAATTATAAAATATAAATTCATTGTTAATGTTTTTCTAATAATAATAATAATAATAATAATAAATCAAATACTATTAATAAAATAAAAGAAAAAGGAAAAGAAAAAGGCAACAAACAAACAAAATAAACAAAAGACAAAAGAAAAAAACTACAAAAAGACAAAAAATCAAATCAGGGGGTATGATTAGATAATATGGGGTATGTATAGAATCACTCTTTCGATAATTAAAAGTGACATTTCAATTCCTTTTGTTATTGGTAAAAGTTTTAGGAGTTTGAATATTTCCATCTTTTTTTTTATATTATTATTATGTCATTTTTCATATTTATTTTTTTAGTTTAAGTTATTGTATTTCTAAAAGTATTAGTTATTTTGTGGAAAATTCCATTTTGAAATAATCTTGTTTTTGTTTTATAAATAAATTATTAGTTTTTAAATAAAAATGAAGGAAGTAAAGAGTAACCATTTCTTGGGTGCAAAGGAGATGTTAGGAAATGACTAGACATTAACGTGGCAGAAAAAACTTGACATTTTAATGACCATATCTCTGAGCCTAATCATGTTGACCATCCTTCGGTTTAACAATTAACATGATAATCGGGGAAATATTAATAACTATAAGGATTTTATTTTCGACAAACTAACATGACGCTGATGGTCAATGTTTTCAAACCTGGATCGATCCGACCGGTCGAACCATGACCCGGTAAAAAGCAAGTCAATTATGAACGAGTTTTTGCATTCTGACTTCGATTGAACTAATCAAGTTTTTCAAAAAACCGGTTGGACTGATGATCTGGAATCACTAAAAACTCGAGTTGAAACAAAAAATCAGATTTCTGGCTTTAAACTAAGCTAAGGAGTTCCATATTCAAACTTCTTAAATTAATCTGTCATTGATTCGACAAAATTGAATAAAAGAAAATTTATAGTAACTTGATAAAGTTTTCTTTTTAGTACCAAAAAAGGAAGTCATATTATTTATGTTTTATAAAAATATAATTTATATAAAATATATAAAATATATAAAAAAATTAAAAATCAAATTGACCCAACCATTCAACCGATAAAACCAAATTACCTTTATGCGATCAGCATATCAGATCAACGAAACCCGTGTATTAAAATATTGCCGATGGTACAAACTAACACTGATGGCAAAAATACTCGAACCCGATGGGAGAAACCGAATCCGAAACTTTTGGGACGAGTTTTGAACCGGGTAAATGGTTATGGGATCGGGTATGAGATTTTTCTAGAAAAATTTCGCCGGTATGGGATGGTTTTGGTATTGAGGTGATACCCGCCCGATTACCCGATCTCATATACCCGATGATCGGACCATTTTGGTTTGAAGTAAAATGTAATTAACTTGATAAATTAAGCATTGTTTAACCAAGAATGGCCCTACTTTTGATGGAATTGAGTGAATTACATGCAGAGATTGAAAAACGAGAATTTTGGGCGAAAACCACGCCTTAAACAGACACCGGAAGCGGGAGAAAAAGCCCAGCGTCCCAGGCAGCGTCCCAGACGCTGACCTGGAACTCTAGGCCATTTTGAGGAGAAAAAGCAAGCCAGATGCGCGAGGAAGCCCGTCAGCGTCCTAGGTGGCGTCTAGGACGCCCAGCGTTTTTGGAGCGTTCCACAGGCGTCTGGGACGCTGGCCTAGGACGCTGCCACGTAGAATGCCTTAAATTGCCATATTTAAGCCACTCTTTTTTATGAAACTTGATGCATCGACCCAAGGCAGCCTCTAGACGATTTTCCTAGGGTTTTGACAGTTTTTCAAGGCCTAAAACATCCCCAAATCATCTAAAAAACAATTCCCAATCTCAAATTAAACCTCTTTTGCATCAAGATCAAGCCACAGTTCCCGAAGTTCTGAAGATCCAGTCATGTTCAACATCTCCAACACAGAGTTTGCATCAGTTCCAGTTATGAGTAGCTAAATCATCTCGTGATCACAACCGGGAGTAGGTTTTGATTTCTTTTCCAGTATTGTATTAGATTTGAACCTTTTAGATTCATGAACACAGTATTTGGTAGGTTTGTTTTTAATCATATGATTAGACTTCCATTACTTGTTCTTAAATTGTTGCTTGATTGAGTGTAAGACAATTCTATTGTGATCTTCCCCACAGTGCCAAATCATCCACAGTGGTGTGTAGGAGGGAGGGTGCGGATTTAACATAGTTTGATCCCAGATTTAGTCAGTAAACAGTACGGTTATGTCTATGTAATCTGAATGAACGCAAAATTAGTAAAATCTGATATAATACATTGTTAGGAATCAAAACTGAAACCGGGAGTGATCACCTCTTTCTCTGATTGAATTAAACCCTTGCAAGCATTGTTTTTCTGATTTTGTTTACTTTTAAATCTGTTAGAACTAGATTGTTAACCATAAGCTCCTCGTGGATTCGACCCTTACTTGCCCTAGCTATTAGTGCTTTTAAGGTTATTTTGGATTGCATCAACGACTGCGATCACCCGACCCGAACCACATATATTTATATATGAGATTGCAAATCAATGTTTTGATATTATATACGGTTGATTATTATGTGGTTACTATTTACCATTTCTACGGTTATCTAATTATTACTTACCGAAAATTCGATATAGAATATTGTATGTGATATATAATTCTTTAATTCCCGTGTTCCCTCCTTCAACTTATCAACTCTGTATGCATACATCTCCATTGATGATATCTCATTTTTCTATTTGTTATCATGTATCGTCACTTTCTTTATGCTTATTAAGCATCAATTTCATTCTTATTAAAAAATTCAGGTAATTATTTAGATGAGATCGTGATCGGATTTTATAACGGAAATTCCAACGCGTAAATTTCAACTTATTATTATCATTGATTGGGATACCGGATACTCGCGGGTATAACCACAAACCCAACGGTTATTTACTAACCGGGTACCCGATGGGATAGAACCGGGTTTGGGATACGATTTTATAATAGGATATGAGAATAGGATAACCAATATGTTAGCGGACATGTATATATTTGTATTTATTATGTATTTATTTGTATTTCTATGTTTATTGTTTAGCCGTAGGGTTTGATGGCCCAGGTCTTATTGTGTTCACGGCCCAAGGTCCTATTGTTGTACATATACTCTCTTGCTTTACGTTTGTGGGTTATGGGAATATACGAGATTCAGCATGGTATCAGAGCTTTCTCTTCTAAAACCCTAGCTGTAACGGCCGTTTTTAAAAAAAAAATTAAATAAATAAAAAGGGGAAAAAAATGTCGCATGAATAGTGCCGCGTGAATAGTGATTAGCGTGAATAGTGCAGTTTGAATAGTGATTAGCGTGAATAGTGACCGCTAATGAATAGTGCCGCATGAATAGTGATTAGCGACGCTAATGAATAATGTTAGCGACGCTAATGTTTAAAACGGTCAAAACGCACGAGGCGGCCGGTCGATTAATGTCATTGCTTACGTTAACATTAGCGACGCTAATTTGACATATTAGCGACGCTAATGTCCAGTTTTAGCCCTATAAATAGAGGTTCAAGCTCTCCATTCTCATCATACCTTCCATATAAACACCTATGATCTTAGGAGTCATTCTAAGAGATAGTGGTACGGAAAATCAATAGATTTCGAGTTGTAGCAGTCGTCTTGACATCCGAGGGGTTCGGGAGAGAAGGAGAGTTCTTGAGAGTCACGTGCTCGTGAGTGCAACCTACTTCTACATATCAGTTAAAGAGGGAATACGAAGCAGAGATAAACGCTGTAGTCGACTATAATCAGGTGAGTTTCTCACTACATTGTGTGGACGTTATATGTCCTTTACCGTATTTTTGTGTGCTTATAAGATGTTTATAAGATGTTGGTAAATGGTACCAAGTTGTGTGTATATTATTGATATATATCTTTCTGTTATAATTGTATGGGTTGGGTTATGGTGGGCTCGACGTATTGAGTAATATAGAGATACGTGCAAAATACACTGAGCAGATACGCATGACTCGACGTACAGGGTATGCACGACTTTAAGTGTTGAGCATGGGAATTAGATTTACTGAGCAGATATGTATAGGAGGTTATAATCCAATATACTGGGTAGAGCAGATTATGTGACGTGTGGTTGTATTTTTCCTGTTAGGGGTAAAGTATGTGTAACTGATATGCTGTGTAGTTGTTGGAGCTCACTAAGTCGTGTGCTTATCCTTCCCTATTAAATTACCATTTCAGGTTGTACAGGTGGAAATGACGGCCAGGCATGACGAGTACACATTGATGCTGCTTAATAGGGGATTCATGCGGTGAATTGATGTTTAAAATGATTTCTAAATATCTTCAAAATGTTAATTATTGAATAAATTGATATTTATTTAAATGAAGATGTTTTATTAAAAACCGGGTGTTACACTAGCCGATCCTTCTGTTCTTCATTCCTCTCTATCACCTTCTCTTCAACTCTCGTATCCTTCCCTTCTTTCTTCATACGATGTCAGGAGGCACAATACAAAATTCCACACCCACTCACAAAGCCTATGGAATTACAAACATTAAAACCTATGTTCCTTTGATTCTCGATCTCACATCACACAATTATGAACCGTGGAGTGACCTTTTCAAGGCTCACTGCATAGCTTACGAGGTTCTCGACCATATTGATGATTCATACGATGCTCCGAAGACCCCTCCTACGGATCCCGAATGGGAGAAGCTCGACTCGATGGTCAAGCTTTGGCTTTTCGGATCGATCTCTCAAAGTCTTATCACAAGCGCCTACTCCACCCATGCAACGGCACGTAAAGTATGGCTGAATCTAGACTCTCTGTTTTACGATAACCGGGAGTCTACCGCCATGCATCTCGAAACCGAGCTAAGAAATATCTCCATGGGAGACTTGACTGTTCATGCTTACTGTGACAAGATAAAGAAACTAGCGGACCTCCTCGAAGGTCTCGGTGAGCCTGTCAAAGAACGGAATGTCGTTCTTCACACCATCAACGGACTATCCAGCAAATACGATGGTGTTGCCGGCATCATCCGACATACCCGGCCTCTTCCCTCTTTTTCGGAGATGCGTTCGATGCTTGCGGTGGAAGAAACTCGCCTCAACAACCCCCGGATCGTAAACCCATCTCACGAACACCACTCATCCTCTCCCGCTCTTCTTCACGTCGATAATTCTGCAGGGTCAAATCCGGCGAGTCAACGTGGGGGTGGGGGTGGATCCCACCGATCAAATCAGCACGGTCGTCGGGGTGGTGGAAATAACCCCACAAATCAGCGCCGCCGTTCGCATTCTTCTTCCCAGGCGTCTGGCTTCCAACTGCGCACACCACCGTCTGGGTGGGTCTTTTTTCCACCTACAGCGCCGGCCCAAAATCTTTGGACTCCACCGACTTCAGCGGCCCAACCTTCTTGGTCCCTTTCGGATCCCACTCAGCAGCGACGGCCTGCCTATTGGACGCAGCAGGGTTCTCAGCCTTCCTACTGGACCAGGCCCACTTCCGATAGCCCAGGCATCCTTGGCAGCCGGCCTCCCACTACAAGAATCGAAGGCTATAGGGACGACAAATGTCGTCCTTATAGACCCCTATGTCGTCCCTATAGCCCCCCTCCAACGATATGTCGTCACTATAGCCTTCGTGACTACAGATTAGTCGCTATAGACCAAAATTGTCGTCCCTATAGCCTTCGATTCTATAGGGACGACATGTCGTCCCTATACCTTAGGCTATTGTGACGACTTGTCGTTACTATAAGCATTTAGAAAAAATTCGCATTATCTATTGGGACGACATGTCGTCCCTATAGCCTAGGCTATAGAGACTAAATGTCGTCCCTATAGCCACTGTACAGGTTCGTTTTATATTTTCTACAAAATGTCAAATTTTATATACATTAATAATTTAATTCTGCAAAATATAAAAACATGAAGGCTATAGCGATTTAAAACAACATATCAATATCACATAAAGTTTAACATGTACAATATTATACAAAAGTTGTTTGTCAAAACATAAATACTAGAACATTTAAAAGTTTTAATCACTTTCACTTTCACTTTCGCTTTCAACTACATTTCCGGCATCATCTCCTTGAATATCATTCGCGGTTGCATCTTCATTTCCGGTTCCACCTCCTTGGTTGTTTGGAGATAGAATTTGCATATTTTGTAGTTGTGTTGGATCGAATTGAAACGGTTGCAACGGTTGAAACAGTATGTTATTTTGGGTGAAAATTGTTTGTAAGTGTTGATTGAATTGTTGAGTCATCTGCTGGGTAAACTGTTGGGCAAACTGGTTAAAATTTTGGGATGATGTTGAAGCATCCGGATAAATCTCTCTCTTGTGTTTGCTAGGCACAGCTTTCCAACTGGGATAGTGCATTGGCACTCTTCTACCAACCTCGTTTGATACCAATCGTATATACATCTGGTAGTTATCTCCGATCATTTTGAACTTTTGTCCCTCGTCATCTAACAAAAGAGGTAACGGTTGCTCATTGTTTTTTGCAAACTCTTCAAGAAGATTTAAGTCTTTTCCCTTTCCACGAGTCTTTTTGGGTTTGGCTGCATTGATACATGTAATTGACAAGTTAGTAAGTAAAAAATATATCCAATATAAAATGATACAATAAATTGGAACAAGTTACTTACATGACTCGCAGATCGAAGGAATCCTATCTGGGCCTCGTGGAGGGTCAGCCCCACCGTCTCCACCGTGACCTCTGGCAACACGTGTTGCCATGCCTTCAATTGAAATAAAGTATATCATGTACTTTTAATGTGCATCATGTTAATCAATTTTCATTTTTATGATGCATATTAGACATTTTTAATATTCATATATAATTGGTATTAGTATTGTATGTGGACGGTGGAGTAATAATATGGAACAAGTTACTTCAATTTTTAACCACATCAAAACCGATGACCCCCAAGCCTTCATCGATTTTTAACAGTGGAATATAGATACCGAGAGAAAACTAGAAAGAAAAATAACAAACCTTGGTATTCGACGGTGGATGACTTCGTTCACCACATCAAAGCCGGAGACACCACCGAAGCAACCCACAGCCACCGGAGCAACCCACAGCCACCGTCTTCAGCTACCACAGCGATGAACACGCAAAATCAGGTCGTTTTATGCTTCTCGGTTGAAATTAGGGACAATGTATTACCTTAATCGGCCGGAAATTACTTCAATCGGGAATTACTTCGCAAATCGCCAAAGAGGTGCAGAGAAAACGAACCAGGAAACAATGAGGCTGAAAAGAAGTCACGATGGTTTTAGGGCTCGCTGAAGGCTATAGAGACGACATGTCGTCCCTATAGCCCTCAACGATACGACGTCGTTCATTTTACTCGCTGAAATAACATTAAAAAAAAGAAATTTATTTTAATTATCTATTGAAACGAGAGGTGGTCTCTATAGATATTGAGAGAACCGCCAAAAATAATTCAGTTTCCCGCTTAAGGCTATTGGAACGCAAAGTCGTCGCTATAGCTAAAATGGTCAAAGATTGACTCGCAACCTATAGAGACGACATGTCGTCTCTATAGGTTGGTTTATTGCAACTAAATATCGTCACTATAGTTTTTCAGATACCGCCACATCTTTTGAGTTCCCGCCTCCTTCTGTTGCGACGACAAGTCGTTGCTATAGCTTAACTTTTCAACGTTTGACCTTTCCAGCTATAGGAACGACATGTCGTCCCTATAGCGGTATCTATAGTGACGACATTTGTCGTCCCTATAGCCTTAGTCTCTACAGGCTCAGTTTCTTGTAGTGTCCTTCCACTCAGCAGCCCACCAACTCTGGCCCACATGCTTTTGTCCGGGCATCAAATCCTACGGCTAAACAATAAACATAGAAATACAAATAAATACATAATAAATACAAATATATACATGTCCGCTAACACAATACCCGTCTCATACCCGTCCTATTACCATCCATATGTCTCATGGATTTGCATTTTAAAGTGGAGGCAACATTTAATATTTTATTAATTACTGCATGTGAATAAATACACATAGAAGTTGACAACGACGTATCAGGGTCCATCTCCTTGAAAGCGACTCTGCCTTCTATTGCGAAAAAGGGTCCAATCATTTATCGCAACGATGTTTACGTATTCAAATTTCATTTCGCCTGCACGTGCATGATCAGTGGTCTTAAACTTATATTATTTTACATATTATACGTACACTGAACCACTTGGTTTGACCTTACAAGGTCGGTAAATTTGGCCATTTTTCGAATAGATTTGTATGAATGATCGATGTGGCTACTATAGGATCAAAAAAACAAATTGGGCATTAATGTCATACTTTTGTACACGGAAGTATAGTATGGCTCATTCTTGCGTATTTACGTTATCATTTTGTGTTACGGAAGCAATATCGTTCAATAATTTGTGTCGCGTGTTATGGTTTTGGGTTACGGAAGAACTGTGGTTCAATAATTTTTTAAATGTGGTTTTGTTTTACACGGGTTCTTTGGTAGAGCTATATATAGTAAGGCAAAATCTTGTTTGAATTTGGATTATACTTTATCAGCTGCATCTTTAAAAATTATGACTTTGACCAAATTAGTTGTATAATTTAACCTATATTTTATTGAACTGCAATAACTGTTCCTTTTTCGGTGATGCAAATCGACTTGGTGTTTTCATCTTAGTTTTACTTTGCGTCTTATAAAACCCTACACATATATAAGGCATCCAAAACACATACTGTCCAACACATTTCAAACATACAATGGGATCCATTGATGATAAACCTCATGCAGTGTGCATACCCTTTCCAGCACAAGGCCACATTAATCCCATGCTAAAACTAGCCAAGATCCTCCATTCAAAAGGCTTCCATATCACCTTCGTCAACACCGAATTCAACCACCAACGCCTCCTCAAGTCTCAGGGGCCTGACACCCTCAGCCACGACCCTTCCTTCAAATTTGAGACCATTCCTGATGGTCTTCCACCACCGGAAAACCTAGATGCCACCCAAGACATTCCCGTTTTATGCAAGTCCACCTCTGAAACGTGCCTGGAACCATTTAAGAAGCTTCTCATGAAACTCAATGATACCACGACCACACCTCCGGTGAGTTGTATAATTTCCGATGGTGCTATGAGCTTCACACTTGATGCGGCAGATGAATTGGGCATCCCAGAAGTTTTGTTTTGGACAACTAGTGCTTGTGGCTTTTTGGCTTATGTACACTATAGCACTCTCACGCAAAAGGGTTTCATTCCACTAAAAGGTTATGCATCGATCATCTGAAATTTACCTTTTGAGCTGAAATAACTCCACTTTAGTTGATGCATGTCGTGGATATTATATTTCTCATTTTAACTTTGTGGATATTCACAAATCCTTTCTATTTCTAGTACTTAATTTTGGGACGTTTACTTTTGGTTTTTAATGTTTTTTTTTTTTTTTTTACCAAACATGCAGATTCTTCGGATTTAACCAACGGGTACTCGAATACAATCGTTGATTGCATACCTAGCATGAAGGGCATGCGTTTGAAGGACATGCCAAGTTTCTTGAGAACTACAGATCCAGACGAATTCATGGTCAATTATATTATACGAGAAACAACTAGAGCTAAACAAGCTTCGGCAATCATACTCAACACTTTCGAGGACCTTGAGTATGACGTGTTAAAGGAGCTCTCTTTGATCTATCCTGCTGTGTACTCAATTGGGCCTTTACATACCCTCGCAAAAAATATGGAGAACAGGGGTTTGGAGTTGTTGGGTTCAAGTCTATGGAAAGAAGAGGTTGAATGCCTGGAATGGCTCGACTCGAAAGAATCTAATTCGGTTGTTTACGTGAATTTCGGAAGCATAGCCGTGATGACACCCCAGCAACTAGTTGAGTTTTCATGGGGACTTGCTAACAGTAATCAGAGCTTTTTGTGGGTTATCCGACCCGACCTGGTCTCGGGAGACTCGGCCGTGCTGCCACCGGAGTTCCTAGATGCGACGTGTGGCAGGGGGTTGTTGGCAAGTTGGTGCCCTCAAGAAAAAGTTCTAAATCATCCATCGATCGGAGGGTTTCTAACACACAGTGGGTGGAACTCAACCTTGGAGAGTATATCGAGTGGAGTTCCGATGATTTGCTGGCCGTTTTTTGCTGAACAACAGACAAATTGTTGGTATAGCTGTAATCAATGGGGCATCGGGATGGAGATCGACAATGCTGTCGACAGAAAACAGGTTGAAAAGCTTGTAAATATTTTAATGGATGGAGAAAAAGGTAAAGATATGAAAAAAATGGCTGAAGTTTGGAAGGAAAAGGCTGAATCCATGTCTTCTTGGATGAACATAGAGAACTTGATCGAACAAGTGCTCCTTCGGTCCTCGTGTACGAGTACTTGAAACAGGGAACTTTATGCTTTTCAAAGTAGCACGACGCACATCTTCATATTCATGATGATTCCATTCATTGCTTAGCTATTAGGGTGGACGCCGGACGGAGTTGTCCCCGCCCAAACCACCACCCCGCCGAACCTGCCATCGACGATGTAGTATCCGCTCATCGCGAACCCCACCCACCCTGCTGTCCCCTTCTTCTATGTCTTCAATCCAAATCGGGTTCGTAAAGTCGCAATCTGAGCCTCTCCACCCTGCCCCTGCCGTGAACCCACCTCCATTCCGTCCGGTCTTATTAGTATATAGTTTATTATTGTTTTCTTGTTATTATTAGAATAAATTGCAAATTTGGTAGTCAAAATTTGATATTATTAAAGGGTGTTTGGGAGTGTTTTTTAATTTAAAAGGTGTTTTTTTTTTTTCAAAAGTGTTTATAGCAAAATGAATTAAAAAAAAAAACGTTTGAGTTAACTTTTTTATCAAAAGTATTTGTATATGTCTTCTATAGATTAACACACACACACACATATATATATATATATATATATATATATATATATATATATATATATATATATATATATATATATATATATATATATATATATATATATATATATATATATATATATAGAGAGAGAGAGAGGTTAAAATGGGAATGATAAAAAGGTTGAGAATGTGAGAATGAATGTAGACGAATGAAATCATAAAGGTATATTAGTAAATGTATAATTATATTAACAAAAAACATGAATAAATTAATGAATGCTACCTATAATCATGGGATATGATCAAGATATTACCATATTTATAGTGATCTTATTCCACAAATCAAGGATAATCTCGAATAGGAAGCTGTCAAATTCGTCATCATCGAGTGAAAAAAAAATCTCATAATAATTGATGGTAAACACACGCCGAGAAATGATTAACAGTGATGGTGTAGTGATACGAGGCAACGTTAATCATTAATGATTAACACATAGTTACATATGTCATCAGTCTGTGGTTCTAAAATCATTAATGTAAACAGTCTTATTCATCAATGATTAATGGTTAACAAGTGTGGTTCCATGTATAATTCATCAATGATTAAATTATGTGATGGTGTGATAATCAGTCTTATTCGACATTATTCATTAATGTTAATCATTAATGATTAACACATATTTACATATATCATCAGTCCATGGTTCTAAAATCATAAATCAGTACAAAAGATGACACAAACTAAATAATCAAGCAACCAAACTTAATTATATATATAAACATCGATATGTCCAAAAAAGCAAATCAATAAAGATATTTACAAATGAATGAACAAACATATAAAAAATCCAACGCATTTGTAATCATAAAGTCGATGTTGCAGCCTTGATCATTTTTCTTGCTTCTACCATCACACATACAAACAAAGATGGGGCATTCATCATCATTTTTATTTTTGCTTCACACCTGTAAAATCAAGTTTAAATATATTAAAAAAACAAATCTAATACTATAATGTTGTGTATGCATATTTATAAATGATTATATGTCTATATCTAACCAAGTCAAAGTTATAATCATAACAGATTATAACTATAACTGATTTGCTAATAATAATCGATTATAACTAAAGTTATAGTTATAATCATAAATGATTATAACTAGTATTCTAATAATTTAGTATGCATTAATAAACCTGCCTATAGCTATAATCACAAATGATTATAATTAATTTCTGAATAATTTATACAATCTCAAATTGCATAATTACTAGTACATACATAGTTATAATCATTAATTATTATAACTAATTAGAAATGACTATACCTAGTGTTCTAATATTATATGCAACAAAGAAACAAACTAGCATAACTTCAATTGAATAAAAAGCCACAATGTGCAAACCATGAAAGCATGTAAGAAATAGTTTCTTATTAAGTCCACAGGTTTTTCTTGAATTAAATTAAAGCCACAAGTTTTTTTTTCTTGAGTTGAATTAAAGCCACAAGCAGGTAAGAAATGAATTGAATTGAATTAAAGTCACAAGCAGGTAAGAAATGGTTGCTTCCCTGAATTGAATTAAAGCATTAACATGACCAAATTGAGAAGAATCACACTATGACATTTTAACAAACACATGGTGTGCAAATCAGAAAACAATCACACTTAACTGGTCTAGGAATCGGTTATTATCCAATCAGATCAACAGAAGGGTTGCAACCTCAGGGGTATAACCGACCAATTGCAAAACAACTGGAAACACCATAAATGTATTCGGCCCGAAGGAAACATCGCCAATTAGACATTTAAATCTCAATAGAACAGAGTTGAGCCTTCCAAAGAGCCGTCAAGAGCACTTTCATATCGAAGCCAAAAAAGGAACAAACAATGGCTCAACCACTGTCAAGAAAAACGGAAAATATTATTACTATTCAAACAAAAAACAAGAAAGTTGAAATATCGGAATTAGTTTGAGAATTGAGAAAAAAATGATCTCTTGATTACAAACCTCAACTCAACGTCTCATCATAGATTCAATTTGCTATCGCTTGATGGTTGATGGCTCAATCACTGTCATGGAATTACTCGGCTATGGCTCATTCACAGAATCACTTGAGTGTGGACAATTGAGGTGAATATGTAGATGTTATGGTGATTGTATAACTGGTTGAAGAGTCGTGTGGGGTGGTATCTGTTGGTGTTGAAGTGGATAAGAAACGATAGTCATCCACAACCTTTTGAAAATCGACGAGAGAATAAAGGAAGAAAATGATGAAGGTCGACCGGTGTGATACGATTTTCTGTAGATCTAATTAGGGTTTGAATATAGAAGTCGAGATATATGGAGAAAGAGAGAGAGAGTACAAGGGGAAAGAAAAGAGATATTTTAGGAGGGGATTAATATTTTTTCCAGATTTTGTGGAAATCAAAATAAATGAAATTCCTACAATGCCTTTTTCTTCATTTGGAAGTTACAATTTTATCATATAGTTTTCAGAATTTACATAATTGACCCATTTATATTAACTATAGATCATGATATTTGAAGGGTTTAGATCTCTTCTAACATTCTCAACCTTTTAATCCTTCTCACTTTATTCTACCTATATATATATATATATATATATATATATATATATATATATATATATATATATATATATATATATATATATATATATATATATATATATATATATATATATATATATATATATATATATATATATATATGGCACATATTACTCTTACACCTAGGGGTGTCAAAAAGTTTAATGGGACCCCAGTTCCGTGGGATCTCGATTACGCACACGGGGTCCTTTTCTCAAAAATTCGGGAGCGGAGCCGAGGAGGGCGGGGCGGATTTAACTTCCGTTTTGATTTTCGGGGTCCAAGTCGGGAGCAAGGAGTTCTGTCCCAAAATACCCGCGGGCCCCCGTTTATATATAAATAAAATAAAATTATATAATGAAATAATGATCCAAAATAAAACAGAAAAAAAAATTCAAAAAAAACTTTTGGATCATTATTTTTTTTATAATGAAATAATGATCCAAAATAAAAACAGAAAAAAAAAAAAAAATATATATATATATATATATATATATATATATATATATATATATATATATATATATATATATATATATATATATATATATATATATATATTGCATCCTTACGTTTTGCAATGATGTAAATTTTTTTTAAAATTTTTTTTTTGATAATTAGATAGTACTATTCTCGATTTTATGATTTGTATTTTTTTATATTTTTTTTTCAATTTTTTAAGGTGTCCTCACGAGTTCTCACCGAAAAAAAGAGTCATCACCTGAACCGGACCATATATATATATATATATATATATATATATATATATATATATATATATATATATATATATATATATATATATATATATATATATATATATATATATATATATATATATATATATATAGACTAAATATCAAATGGGAACCAATATTTTCCTAGGAACCGTAGGAACTTTTTTAATGAAATTTTTTTTTCAAAAAAAATGACATAATACACCTAATCGCTTATATTTAAGACATTTTGTAAAAAAAATTGAAAAAATAATATATATATATATATATATACACGAAATGTGCACATATGCACGAAACGTGATCATATACACATGTGCGAAAAAAATGCATATATGCACATTTCGTATATACATATTATTTTTCAAATTTTTTTTACAAAAAGTCTTAAATATAAGCGACTAGATGTATTATGTCATTTTTTTGAAAAAAAAAATTTCAGTCAAAAAGTTCCTACGGTTCCTAGGAAAATATTGGTTCTTCCTTGAAACGTATATATATATATATATATATATATATATATATATATATATATATATATATATATATATATATATATATATATATATATATACACACACACACACATATAGAAGAAGGATCAAATAAGAATTAAAATTATGGTAAGAAGGTAAGAAGTTTTTTATTTACTTGGTTTTTTGACAAATGACCAAAATGAATCAGTAGATGAATAAAAAATAACATGATTCATTGAAAAAACTTTCTAAAAAAATTTATTGATGAATCATTTTTTAGTAAATCAAGTTTTTATTCATGTTATGGACAATTTTAGTGAATAACAAAAAAATCATTGTAAAAATGAATCATCAAGTTGTTTTTTCGAGAATTTTTTTTGTGAATCATGTTTTTTTTCATTATCTATTGATTCATTTTATTGTTTCGCTGAAAAAATATGTAAATAAAAAACTTATTACCTTCCTACCAAAAATTCACTTCTTACCGGGGTCGGGGTCGGAGGAAAACATTGTTTTTAAGTCTCAAACGGGAAAATGGGGGAATGGGGTAATTTCGGAATTCAGAAGCAAGATCGAAGATCAGGAAACAGAGGAATTTGGCATCGATGTCAGGATCAGGAGAAACGGGGGATTTCGGGAGCGGGTCGAATAATCCGATCCCATTTCCAAAACAATGCTAAAAGTCATTCTAGAGCACATTACAAAAATAGTCCCACGAGTATTGATTGGTTTTTGTGTTTTGTCCAACCTATTAATTATTTATCTTTGGGTTTAAAATTCTAGAGTAAACTACAAAAATGTTTTCTAAAACATTGCTTAGTTTTTGTATTTATTCTAACATTTTAATAGTTGATTTTCGGGTTCAAAATTGATTTATAAAATGTAAGTTTTAAAAAACATATAAAAATAAAGTTGAAAAAAATTATAAAAAGATTTGGACAAAATACGCAAAATATTAAAAAACGTGACAGAAATAGTAAATAAAGGAAGTTCTATGAGACACACTTGGGTCACGAATGATCAAAGATTACCTAGGTCTGAAACTCCTAATATACCACCAAAAAAAAGTAGATAATGAGTTTCAATTTGCTAACCATTTAGATACCACAACAAAGCAATACCTTACCTTTGTACTCCGGAACGTTAGAGCGAATCCGGCATCCGGGCAGGCCGCATTGCCTCCGTTCCCCCCCCCCCCCCCTAACCACCTCACCTAGGAAAATTCCCACATAGAGTTAGTGGGAGTAGAACTCACGATCTCCACCCACGCGGGTATATAAACTGATGCCTCTTCCCAGCTAAGCTGGATGTCATTGGCTAGTATGTCTATTATTTTGATTAAGGCTAAGCGTGATGGATGCTGACGAAACCATCCGTATCAGCTACCACGTAGGCGCCACGTATGATGCCTACAATGGGAAGAATACCACCAATATTTTTATTATTTTTAAATTTAATATTAAATTGAAGGAAGAAAGAGATAGAGAGAATAAAGGAAGAAAGAGAGAAAAGAGAGAAGAAAGTCATCGACATGATCTTACATTTGTAGAAATTTTGGATGACGATGCCGGCATCACGGGGCGGTGATACCGGCAACATCGGCTTGCCACCTAGATGTCGATGAGCTTTTTTTTGCTCCATACCGTATAGTCTAAGAAGACCTAGACATCGCTGATAAATACTACGTAAATGGTATTATAGATAATACTTTTTAGATATGAAGGGTCTCTGTGAATTAAATTCCATAATAAAGGGGTCTAGATGTCATTTGAAAACATATTTCCCCCTTCGTCTTTCTCCGTAGTGTTGTTATTATAGACCAAATGCACAGAAAAAAAAATTCACGAGATCACTCTTTTTATTAGTTCCATTCGGAAGCTCAAATTTTGACCCCCTTTGCAGTCCTCTTAACTGTGAATCAATGCAAAACCCCATTAGCGGCGTTGATCCACTTCCTCTGCATCACCGACTGCGTGTTCTTGTGAAACAGAAGCTGCGAAGGTTGTGCGGAGAGAGAATTCAAAGTTACTAATAATGGGATATTGCAGAGTTGTTGTTTAATTTCTGAGATTTCGGTTTCATCTCCTGCATGTAATTTAAGGTAGTATTTTCTATTTCCTAATACAAGTGACTTTGCCGTTCTTTTCTTCGTGGTTATAGTGAATTTAAAGTTGTAGTCCGTGCGTTTGGTGTAAATTATAACTTTATTGAATATGTCACATATTTTTGACTACTTTGTTTGAGGATGCAATTAAGATTGATCTAGTTGAGTGAACTGTACGATTAGATCTTGTAATAAGCAGCTTTAGCTTCTTCTTTTTTTCTTTTTTTTTTTTTTGTAATAAAAATACTCCATCCTTCCATTAAATTGGCAACTTCAATTTTTTTCTTTTTGTTAAATTTTTGAATAAAAGCTACTCGTTTACCAATGTTCTGGTTGTTGGAACTCAAATGTTCTTTTATTCAATACTCAAACTGAAATACAAGAAAAAAACAACTCTCGCTAACTATCTAAACACTCTCTTCTATGTTTTTGTGGTGCATTACAATGTTTCTAAACCCTCTATTTATAGTGATGGTAGTGTGTATAATTTCTACAATAGCTGCTAACTAACAATGAGTTTATATGTAAGATTCAACAAAGTTAGGTGTGGTTGGTGGTGTAGGTGTGGTTGGTGGTGGCTGCAAGTTTGTGTTTATACTATGTGTTTACATTCACATTCTCCCCCTTAAACCAAACTTGGCTCGAGATTCGTTACGCCGATCATGTTGAGCATTTCATGCCATCCCCGACTACAAAATAATCGGCAAGTGCTTTGTCTTTATCTTTCTCGAGTTTCAATTTTGCATCCTTGGAACAAGTTGTTGGAATGCAATCTCTCACACTAAACTCCCCCGAAATCCTTTTAGCATAAGCCGTTTTCTTTAGAGACACGTCTTCCATCTTCTGCATCACCTTACGAAAATCGATACCTCGATTTTTGGGACTACGTTGGAGAAAACTGGCAGCTGCTTTTTCGGTCCAAGTCCATCTTTTTCGTTTACCAAAGAACCCTTCTCGTCTTATCTGTGGCTTCCTTTTCCATGCGTCGAAAAATTGGTGTCCTTTTTCACCTTTTTCAACTTCAGCATAAAATTCTTCCTCACTCGGATCATCTAATTTCTTTAGATGTGAACCTAGAATTTTATTATGCTTCAAACAACCATTAACTTTCATGGTATAAAAATTGGCATACGGACATCGTTGATGCCACAACCAACCTGGATCATCTTGGGATGATAAATGACACATTTTTCGTCTCGTCTTTAAAAGTGTCTTATAGAGTCGGTTACGGGTTCTTTTTACTTTAAAAAGTAAAGTATTACTATTGTCAAATACCCGTAAAATATCACCATCCATGTCGACTCGATTCCCGTCTTCGGTTAGTTGTCCAAGACTTATAATATTCTTTTTAAGTCTAGGAATGTAATATACCTCGTTAAGTAGTCTTTGATCTCCGTTTCCGTAATCAAACAAGATCGTACCTTTTCCTTTGATGTCGATCTTTGACCCGTCTCCGAACCGTGTATAACCCGTCATGTTCTTGTCTAACTCATGGAACTTTGAACGATCTCCGGTCATATGATTGCTAGCACCGTTGTCAAGGTACCATTCCTCGGAATCAACTTGACTTTCTTCGGATGCAGGGATATCAACGCCATTCTTCTCTTTTAGCGGCACCATACCTGGTGTATCTTCTTGCGAGATCGCCATCATTAAAATGGGCTATTCATCTTCATTGGTTTGGGTGAGGTTCACCTCCTCACCTCGTTTCTTGTTTGGACACTCTGATGCATAATGACCATATTCCTCGCAAGTAAAACATTTTATTTTACTTTTGTCCTTTCGAGGACGATTGTAGTCATTCCGGTTTGCATCATACTCATGACCATCTCCTCGGCCATGCCCACGACCTTGACCGCGTCCTTGTCCTTGGTTTCCACTTTCCCTTGAAGTGTTTGACGAGTCTCCCTCGTCGGTTTGCTTAGATTGAGATGCTCACTTGGCATGTGTAAGCAATAGAGAAGGTCCTTCTTCCCGTTCTTCATACCCTCGAAGTCGCTCTTCGTGGGTCTTGAGACGGCCTACAACCTCTTCGACCGTCATGTTTTTCATGTCTCCAAATTGCTCGATAGATGTTACGATTTGTATAAATCGCATTGGGACAGCTCGAAGAAACTTCTTCACAACCGTATTCTCCTCGATCTTTTCACCGAGAGATCGAATACCGGTCACAATAGTATTCAATCTCATGGCGAAATCATCTATCGACTCACCATTGTTCATTCGGATCACCTCGAATTCACTTCTCAACGTTTGTACTTTAGCCTCCTTTAACCGATTAGCTCCCATATGTATCATCTTAAGCGTTTCCCATGCTTCTTTAGCCGTGTCCTTCTCGGCCAACATAAGAAGTACGTCCTCTGAAATCGCTTGTTAAATAGCCGCAAGCGCCATCCTATCTTTTCGTTCATCTACTCTTGCATTTTGAATTGCATCCCACACTCCTTGTGCTTGCAAATTCACTCGCATTTTTATAGCCCACACCGCGTAGTTTGTTTTTGTAAGCAACGGATAGTGTAACGTAACACTACTATCCCTCCTGGTCCTTTGAACACTTTCAATTTCAGGTTGAGAAAACGACGAGCTTGGTGTAGTCATTCTTGGCATATATTATCTTGAGATTTTTCAAAAATAATGGGGAGCTACGAGTAATTTATGAAAATTACAAGGGCCAAAATGTAATTTTCAGAATTTTAGGGGCTGGTTCGAAACTTTTAGAAGTATAGGGGCTGGTTTGAAGTTTTTCTGAAAAATTAGGACCAACCTGAAATTTTTCGAAAATACAGGGACCAAAACGTAACTTTTCGAAACTTCAGGGACCAAATTGCAGTTTTCTGAAACCTGCTACAGTGCTGCTACAGTGTCGCTACAGTGGACTGCTACAGTGTCGTCTTCTCCGGCGAGATCTCCGGCGAACTGGTTTTTCCGGCAACTATTCCGGCGAACTTTGATCGGCCATTTGAGGATGATCCGGGTGTCGAGAAATTCCGAAAAATATATATTCGGAATCCTGAGAACGAGGCCTTTCCAATGGTGCTCTCGAAAAACGATTTTGAGACAGAAAAGTTTTGACCAAAAAACCCGAGGGTGTTTAGAAAGTTGCCCCGGGAGCTTAACCAAGCTCTGATACCACTTGTTGGAACTCAAATGTTCTTTTATTCAATACTCAAACTGAAATACAAGAAAAGAACAACTCTCGCTAACTATCTAAACACTCTCTTCTATGTTTTTGTGGTGCATTACAATGTTTCTAAAACCTCTATTTATAGTGATGGTAGTGTGCATAATTTCTACAATAGCTGCTAACTAACAATGAGTTCATACGTGAGATTCAACAAAGTTAGGTGTGGTTGGTGGTGTAGGTGTGGTTGGTGGTGGCTGCAAGTTTGTGTTTATACTATGTGTTTACATTCACACTGGTGGCAAATAAATTGATGTATTCATTCAGATGCATACAATTAGTTTGTTTTGGTCTTATTAAGGGGACTGTTTTTCTGTAAGTTTAGGGAGCGTTTGGATGTGTGCTTTTACTGTTTTACTTCACATTTTATTAAAGTCGTCATAATCCATATAGTGTTTGGAGAAACATATAACTAGTAGCCATAGGAAAACTGTTTATTGCAATAATTTATAAATACCTTCATATGTCTAACTTTTAGCACGAATTCCAGCCATGCCTTTTTGGTGCTTTTGTAATACGTGTTTGATTTTTATATGTAGAAGAATGTCAAGGCCACTCCATGGATGTTTTCCCCGTCGAGGCAGGCTTTCAAGATATTCAGGAAGACACTCAATGAAAGACAAAACAAAGAAAGAATATATTGATCATGTGTCTTTACAAAATCCTGTTGGGTTTCTATTTTTCTAGTGATTTATCGTCCAAACAAAATGTTAATGAAGGTCTATTAATTTTCTTAAATTGACTTTTTTATAGTATTTCTAGCTCTTAGTCATGTGTTGCATGGGTAGAATTAGACGGTTTCTTTTTTCCAGAGGTAATTGGCCTTTTTCCTTGCCTATAATAGCAACACACTTGCAATTTTGATTGATTATAGCAATATGTAACGCGTAATAGCAATGTACTTACATTTCCTTACACATAATACCAACATACTTACAATTCTGAACCTGTAATAGCAATGTACTTACATGTTCTTACTGATAATAACTATATGTAACAAAGAAACTATATTGCCTATATTGGGTAGCGAAACGTAAGTACATGGCGGCTATTGATAAAAAATAATATAAATACATGCAATTATGGGGAAAAAACAAAAGTACATTGCTATTGTGGTAAGGAAATGTAAGTAGGTTGCTATTATGGGTAAAAGATAAAGTACATCATTAATCATTATTATTGATAACAGAGAATATAGATACATGCAATTATGGGTGAAAAATAAAATACATTGCTATTGTGTTAAAGAAATGTAAGTATGTTGCTCTCTGTTAACGAAATATAAGTACATCGCTATTATTGATAAAAAAAATATAAGTACATGCTATTACATTGCTAATGATCAGTAAAGAAATGTGAGTACGATATTTGGGTAAAGATAAAGTACATTGCCTATATTGGTATGAATAGTAAAGTACATTGGTTATCCATGCAAATTAGCCTTAAATATTCCATGCTTTTTTGTAAATAATTTATCAAATTTCTTTTTGTTTCTAAAAATGTAGGGTTGGGTGATACTACGCGACACCATCTTTCTAATTGAAACAACAAGAACCCTCACAAGTCACGACCATCTTAAAATGGGAAGCAGCGGACGTAGAAATTGAAAGCAATAGCGATGGAAAACTCCTTGTATGTCAGAAACCATTCCTAAAGAAACAAACTCATTATGATCTTTTAACATTTCACTGGGTGACACAAAACAAAAGGATCTGAGTTTAGGATATTATGAAGAACACAAGTTTTTGTAGAAGATACATAATGCATTCCTAAGGAGCCGCAAGGTGGACATAGAGCGAAATATATGTGACAAATTATTATACTTTGATGGATTACATTTGTTGCTTTCACTATAAATATAAGACAACGTGTGAAGAAGAACTTGATGATGTTATGAAATATGTAGAAGCACGATAGACAATTATGCTCTTGAAAGAATTTCTTTATTCTCTCACGTATATTTTTCTAAATTTATTATAGAAGATCATTCGATACTTGTGTGATCTTGGTGTGGTTGGCTATAAAGGTTTCTTGCTGTTTTCACTATAAATATATGTTAGTGTATGCTTGTTGCTACTTGTTTTTGGGCTCTGTTTTTTGGTTTTGTTGGTTTTTGGAAACATATGGTGAAACAAAGGAAGCCTCGGCTATAAGCTTAATGGGGGTATGTATGTATGTAGCCTACATGCCTCTCATACAATTGGTTCAGGAGTGGTATATTGCATAAATGGTTTAAGTATTCTAGTTTCCCATGTGGATTGGGCTCTTTATGATCACTTGATTTTGTATCAAGACCGACCTTCAAGCGACCCCGTTGGTGATACAAGCTACCGTGACAAAGTTATGTCTGATTCAAAATCATTCTAGTATACATCCATTTGATACTTCACTCAACTATGTATAACTATCTAAATTTGGCATAAAAATTTATCTTTACGCATATCGGTTAGTATATTCCATGCCACTATGAGCGGTGCTGTTTGACCTGGATATTTATTTTTCTGGATCCGCCATTGCTGCCAAGTCCAAACTCCAAGCTACCTCATCTTCTATTTAGTTTCTTTAATAACAAAACCATGACATTGCAAAGAAGATTGCTCTCATTTTGCTGATATCTTTAAAAAAGTTCCAAGTATACTTAGGTGGCGTTTGGTTCGTTGGAATTCGAGGGAATTCGAGGGAATTGGAATCCAATTCCTTCGAATTCCTGTGTTTGGTTCAAGCTTTGTGTGAAGGAATTGGATTCCAATTCCATTGAAATGGAGGGAATGAATTCCTTCAGTGAATGGAAGGATTTAATTCCCTTGGAAGAGGGAATGTGCAAGATTACCATTATACCCCTTTTGTTACCTCACAAATTGAAACCCTCTACCCTCACCCACCACCACCACCACCATGCACCGACCACCACCACCCACCACCACCGCCACCAACCACCGCCGTCGCCACCACCACCCACCATCGCCGCCACCACCACCGCCACCCACCACCACCATCACCACCACCACCACTACCCACCGTCACCACCGCCATCTACCACCACCACCAACGTGACCAACCATCACCACCGCCACCACCAACCACCACCACCACCACACACCACTACCACCGCCACCACCATCACCACTGCCCACCACCGCTAATGCCCATTACCATCATCCATCACCACCACCACCTACCGCCACCACGAACCACCGTCACCCACCACCACCACCACCAATGCCCGTTACCATCACCCACCACCACCACCTACCGCCATCACCCACCACCGTCACCCACCGCCACCGCCACCGCCACCACACACCACTACCACTGCCACCAGCACCACTACTCATCATCACCGCCATACACCGCCACCACCACCAACGTCACCAACCACTACTACTGCCCATTACCATCACCCACCACCACCACCCATCGTCACCCACCACCACCACCCATCGTCACCCACCACCACCACCACCGCTACCATCCACCACTAGCAATAAGTTATATAAAAAGTAAATATTATGCAAAAAACATTAAGGGCAAATTTGTCATTTACATGGATTCCAATTCCATTTCCTGAAAACCAAACAGAAAATGGAATTGGATTCAAATTCCATTTCCTGCCAACCAAACACAATATGAAATTGGATTCCAATTCCTGATAGATTCCAATTCCTTGACAGAGTCCAATTCCTTCAAAAACTTTCTGCGAACCAAACGCCACCTTAGGCATTTTTAGTTTCAAACAATAGTTGATGCAATTTTTATTTTTTAAACAATAGTTGACGTATATAATTAGTAAGGAATATAATTTACCCTCTTTCTCCTACCCGGCGCCTTTCTCTCCCAGCCGGCCCTGTTCATCGCTGCCTCTGTTCATCTCATCCCTGACAACGTAATCACGCTCTTCAGCAACGACGACGATTCACTCGCATTCATTTTTTTTTCCAGCGTCAATTCTAATTCCTGTCGAGAACTTCAACAACTGAAACCGGTACACCGTTGATTTTACTTTCTTGAAGGTTGAATTTGAGAAGCAGTTTGCTCTTGCGATTAGTATCTCATCGGGTTACAACACCTGTCCTCGTCTTTGACCAGGTTAGATGATACTTATGCTCTTGAGATGAGTGCCCCCAGAGGTCGTATTTTGTTATGGGTTAAATGTGAATGCCCTGTTGGTGAGCTCCTCGTATAGAAGAGTTTCTGAATCCTTTTAATTGGATTTATTATTAAGAATCAGTAGCATTGTCAATGGCGTTTTGGCGTCTGCTCTCCAACGCCACCAAAAACAAGCAAATACCACTGCAAATTTACGCAGTCGCTGACCCTAACCCTAGCTTATGTCATATTTCCGCCTTCGCCATACGTGAGTACTCGACTTCATTCCTAATCACCAAAACCCCCAAATCTCAGAAGAAAAAACGCAAAAAGAAAGAATCCGCAAGAACCAAACACGTCCAGCACGAATCCGAACGTATTCCTCACTTCGAGAAAATCCTAAACCGCGACAATCACTTCCGCTTCGTCGTCAAAACCAAGGATTACCTCTTGAAACAACCACAACAAGTTCTCCGCCTGGATGACGCCGGAAAACTCTACCGTGAGCTAGGGTTCCCTCGTGGCCGCAAAGTTCTGAAATTCATCCAACGCCACCCCCTGGTTTTCCAAACATACCGCCACTCCAATGACAAAATCTGGTTTGGATTTACAGATTTCATGGAGACATTTCTGGAAGAAGAGAAGACGATCATGGATGAAATGGAAAACGATCGAATCACTACCGTTAGAAAGCTGCTAATGATGTCTGCCAACAAACGAATTCCTCTAAGCAAGATCTATCACTGTAGATCACTATTCGGGATTCCAGAAGATTTCAGAGATCGTGTCAGAAAATATCCAGAGTATTTCAACACCATTGTAGAAGAAGACGGAAAGAGAATTTTGGAGCTCGTGAACTGGGATCCAAAACTCGCCATCAGCACACTGGAACAACAGTTCATGGTCGATGAAGATCGAGCCAAAAAAGCTTTCCAATTCAAGGTAAAACACGGGAAATCATTGAATTTAGACGAACAAGATGAACGGAAATTGAATCTGTTAAACACTCTCCCTCTCATTTCGCCTTATTCTGATGGGGCGAGCTTGGATCTGTGGACATTGGAGGCTGAGAAATATCGGGTGGGTGTTCTTCATGAGTTCTTGAGCTTGACATTGGAGAAAAGAGCATCGATTCACCATATTGTGGAGTTCAAAGAGGAGTTGAGCTTAACAAAGCATACTTATGCTATGCTGTTGAAGCAGCCCAGGAGTTTTTATTTGGCGGGAACTGAGATGAATTGGGCTGTGTTCTTGAAGGATGCTTATGGGGAAGATGGGGTTTTGATTCATAAAGATCCACAGGTTTTGTTTAATGAGAAGTTCTGTGAGTTTGCAGACAAGCAAGAATTAGAAATCGACTAGCTTCTGATGAGCCCTTGAATATGTTGAAAATTTCATACAACTTGCCATTGCTATGATATTCAAACCTATGATCCATTTATATGGTTTTCTATCAGGTAAAATACAGAAAGGTGTTTGTAACACTATTTTAACCCAACTATTATATCTTTTTAACCGTTCAAAAAAAAAATTAAAATTTTCGGGTGACCTGGTTTTGATATTAAAGCTATGTTTGACAGACTAACTGAAAAACTAGTTGCTAGCTGAAAAACTAGCGACTAACTGAAAAACTAGCTGATAATAAATGACGTTTGGTAAAAACTAACCGATAAAACTTGCAGCAAAATCGTAAAATGTCATAAAACGGCATGTACAAAATTAATCCAATATTATAAGAAAAAATATAATAGATTAAATTAAATTAAATTTCTTGCATCCCATATCATATTCACAATATTATCACGAAGTTCTCGCATCTCGTGACGCGACTCTTGAATGGTCGCATGACTAGATATTAAATTATTGTTTTGTTCTTCTGAATGTATGATGCTAGTTCTAGAAAATCGACATAATTATAGAAATCGATGATGAAGGGAATGCTTTTGCGATTTGGAGGGAGTTGGTGCTTATCTCCTAGTAGTCAGATTTGGAGAAAAATGAAAATCAAATTTGTAGATAAATGCTTTATCAATACGTGTAGTACGTAGTATATTGAATGATAAATTTGGAATATTTAAAAAAGTTACTTTAAACGTTACTCGTAGTAGCATTTTAAAACGCCAACTTAAATGCAAGTTTATAAGCTAGTTTTTGGTCCGTCAAACATGTGCAGTGAAAAAAAAACTCAAAAAAAAAGGTAGCTTACAAGCTAGATGTGACGTATATTGTTGATCTTGGTGCATATTGTGCAAGTGGTAGATGATCTAGTAGAGTCAATTGGTTAGAAAAGGATATGGTGGAAGGGGATAAGCAGTTAGAAATAATCAAATTCAAACTTGATGGTTTCTCATACCAATCATTTTGAATATGTTAACTAGCATAAAAGTAAGAATGTTATCAATGTGGAACCTACATATGATATTGATGCATCTAAGACTAATGGTAAAGATGGTATCTTTTTTGTTAACAATGCTAAACTGTCTTCATTTACATCTCTATTTAGAGAGAGTTATGAATATTGTCAATGTATATCGAATGCAGAGAACGTGGTTGGTGATTCAAGGGATAAGTACATTGAAATGAAAGATTATGTGATCTGAAAAGTAAATTGTAATGGCTATGGACGTCTCAATGAATTTTGGTTGATGCCTCCCTGATGCCTAATCCAAAAAACCTAATAGCAAGGCTAGAATGTATTACGAATTACGAGTGGCGTATCAGGAAGCTTGTGTTGGGGTCTATGCAGTTATCTCGGCCATAAACCTTATAGTGGTCACCTAGCGAGATTCGACTTAGCGTTTATCGTGGTGGTATAGCAGGGGGTTTTTTTTGTTACTTTTAGACTATTAATACTACGTAGAATTAATATCAAAAAAAGTTGCATAAAATGTCACATAAAACATAGATAGTATTCTAATATGAATAGTGTCAACGTGTCTCGGCAAATCTCTATAACGATCCCGCGCAATATCGCTATATCGGGCTCCTAAATCTCCAAAATCTCGGCAAATCTCGGACATTACCGCTATCTCGGGCAAATCTCGGACAATATCGCTATCTCGGGCTCCTAAATCTCGGCAAATCTCGGACATTATCGGCGAGATTCTCGCTGGCGAGATTACTGACCGAGATTTTGATTTCTATCTCGGCCTAACCCCGCGAAACACTATCTCGGCGCTATCTCGGCGAGATCTCGCACGATTAACTACATAGGTTGGGGTTAGATTTAATTTTATAATATTTTCAATATAAAACCATGAAGTCACGCAAAAACAGGTTTAGGGGTCATATGTATTATGAAAATTGTGAATGGCGTATATAGGAAGTTAAAAATTAAAGATACCGACTTATTTCAAGTTCTAGTATTTAAAGATCAACACACTTATTTGAAAACACAAATCCATCCCAATCATTGGCAATAAAATAGAAAAGTTCTACGACATATATTGAAAGATTCCATGACATAGCATAATGGAACATCTCAGAAAAGAAGTCGTCCAAGATATGAAAAGTAGATTTAAAAATCATATTTCTTACTCTCAAGCTTGGCATGTGAAGGGCCATGTGCTCGAACTACTGAAGGGTAGAAATGAAGAGGCATTTCCGAGACTCCCAATGTATTGTTACCACCTAGAGTTGGCAAATCGAGACACTATGACCAATATTGAAACGGATGACCAATACCGATTTTAGCTCTTTTGTGTTGGCATAGGTTGTGTAATTTTCATCATGTTTTAATGAATTTTTGTACTATGAGTTGCTAGAACCTCTATCAATTGTAGATTTATAGGTTCAAAAATTAGGGTTGTGCATGGGTCGGTTTGGGTCATTTTGACCTCAAACCGAACCCACCCAAAATCATCGATTTTCAAGTATTCTAAATCGAATCCAAATCCCAAACCGATCGGTTTGCGTTCTCGGTTTTCAGATTTAACCAGTTCGGTTTTGATTTTAAACAGAATTGAAACCCAAACGTTGGTCTATGTTTGCTACCAGAGAAACCACTATATACAGAGGAGGTGGAAAGTCAAAGTTTGTTACAAGAGCCGATGTGAGACCCTTTAATGTTGGATGTAAAAGGAAATGAGTAGTTACCCTTATATAAATAATGAGTTTGACAGAGCTTTTGACTAGGCGTCGATTAAGAAGCATTCTTCGTCGGCAAAATAAAACATACCCATGTCTAGCGAAGGTATTCAAACTGTAGACCCAGAGAGCAAGCTGCATCTTATGATTTAGTTATGCAAAACTTAGTTATATTATATACATAATATATATTTTTACTTCATAAAAATCGGTCCAATTTTGTTTTTTCGTCTTTCTCATTCCACAAACTGGAACCGAAGTGAAATTTTCGGTTTCGAAAAAAATAGGAACAAATCATCAGTTTCATGTCTGGATTCAGTTTTTTAGTTTACAGTTTGGTTTTTTCTCACCCCTATCAAGAAGCATATGTTGGTGATTTATGAAATTACCAATATGTATTTAAGTGTAATGGATTAATTTTGTTGACCAAATGTGATCTTAACAAACATTAAACAAGTAAGGAAGGTGTGGAGTACACACTTGTTTGAATTTGTCAAGATACAAAGTAAAAAACTGTTAAAAACTATCATTTTCCAAAAATCATCCTGACACGGGCCGTGTTAGGATAACACGGGCCGTGTTAGGATAACACGGGCCATGTCAGGATTACTGAAGCAATTTGGAAAATAACACGGGCCGTGTCAGGATAACATGGGCCGTGTAAAATGTCAGTTTTGGGACAGAAACAATGTTGCAATGAAACACGGGCCGTGTCAGGATAACACGGGCCGTGTTTCGTGCCCAGTGACAGTTTTTTGACAGGTTTTATAGCCATTTTTGGTCATTTCTAGGGTACGAAAAACATAATCTTTCACACATTTCTCTGATCTAGAACACTCTGAATCTTATCCAATCAAAGATTTGATTGTACCATCAAAATACTTTGATTTGAAAGTGATTCTAACACGATTTTCAGAGATCCAAGCCATTGTTCATCCCTATTTCTAACAAAAATCAAAGTATTTTCTGCAACAATGGCAAATGAAACTTCTGTGAAAGATATGACAAGCAAATTTGACAAGTTAACCAAGTTTGAAGGCCAAGATTTCAGGAGATGGCAAAAGAAGATGCACTTTCTTCTCACAACCCTCAAAGTGGTGTATGTTCTAAGTACTCCCATGCCTGAAGTTGTTGAAGATGAACCCCTGGAGGCAACAAGAAGGAGATCAAAGTGGGAGAACGATGATTATATATGTCGTGGTCACATTCTCAATGGTATGTCTGATTCTCTATTTGATGTTTATCAAAATGTTGAATCTGCAAAAGAACTATGGGATTCGTTGGAATCCAAGTACATGGCTGAAGATGCTTCTAGTAAGAAGTTTCTTGTAAGCAATTTCATGGGATACAAAATGATTGATTCCAGGCCTGTGATGGAACAATACCATGAAATGTTAAGGATTTTGGGACAATTTGCTCAACACAATTTAAAGATGGATGAAGCCATTTCTGTGGCTGTCATCATTGACAAATTGCCCCCATCCTGGAAAGATTTTAAACACACTTTAAAACATAAGAAGGAAGAGTTGACTCTGGTTCAACTTGGAATTCATTTAAGGATTGAGGAGTCTTTAAAGACTCAAGAACTCGATAACAATCCTAAAGGCAAGAACCAAATTGGTTCTTCTTCTGTGAATATGGTGGAAGGTGAGGGATCTAAGAATTCCAATAAGTCCAAAGGTAAAAGAAAGTTTAACGGGAAGGATGACAAGTCTTCAAACAAAAAGGCTAAGTTGGTTTGTTGGGGTTGTAACAAACCGGGTCATCTTAAGAAAGATTGTCGCCTCCGTAAGGTGAACAAGGACAAGGATGTGGGTCCAAGTGGATCTAAGGATCCGGACAAGCAACAAGGTCAGAAATCTGATTTTATTCAAAATCTTAAATATGTGCAGAATTATGTTTCTGTGATTTCTGAAGCATTCTATGTGCAGGATGATGATGTTGCATGGTGGGTTGATTCGGGTGCAACAAGTCATGTTTGCAAGGATCTTCGTTGGTTTAAAGACTATCAACCAATTGAAGATGGACCTGTTGTAAAGATGGGGAATGTTGCTACCGAACCAATCAAGGGACTAGGATCTGTTTTACTTAATTTTACTTCTGGAAAATGTTTATCTTTAGACAATGTATTGTATGTATCGAGGATTCGAAAGAACCTCTTATCTGAAATTGTATTAAGTAAGTGTGGTTATAAACAAGTATTAGAAAGTGACAAGTATATCTTGTCAAGACATGGTACTTTTGTGGGATTTGGATACGTATGTAATGGTATGATTAGGCTTAATCTTAATTATCCTTCTTATGATAATTCGATTTGTATGGCTTCAACTAGTACTAGCAATAGTTTGAATAAATCACAATTATGGCATGCTAGACTAGGACATATTCATTACAAGAGATTAAAAGACATGTCTAAAATGAGTATGATTCCTGCTTTTGATATGAATATTGAGAAATGTAAAACTTGTATGTTGACTAAAATCACTAGACAACCTTTCAAAGATGTTGTTAGGGGAAAGCAAGGTGTTGGAACTCATACATAGTGACTTGTGTGATTTCCATGCAACACCTTCCCTAGGAAACAAAAAGTATGTTGTTACTTTTATTGATGATGCATCTAGATATTGTTATGTCTATTTGTTGCATTCTAAAGATGAAGCTCTTGATAAATTTAAAATTTATAAACAAGTAGAGCTACATAAGAATGAGTTAATAAAGGTTTTGCGTACGGATAGGGGTGATGAATATTATGATCCGGTTTATTTTGAATCTACCGGAATAATACACCAAACCACTGCTCCTTATACACCACAACAAAATGGTGTAGCTGAAAGGAAGAATAGGAGCTTGAAGGAAATGGTTAATTCCATGTTGTCCTATTCTGGTCTTAGTGAAGGATTTTGGGGTGAGGCTATGTTAACAGCCTGTTATATTTTGAACCGAACTCCAAACAAAAAGAGTAAGGCTAGTCCTTATGAACTTTGGCATAAAAAGGTGCCAAATTTGAGTTATCTCAAGGTTTGGGGTTGTAGAGCTGTTGTAAGACTCACTGAACCAAAAAGGAAAAACTTGGGAGAAAAGGGTATAGATTGTATCTTCATTGGGTATGCTGAGCATTCCAAGGCATATAGATTCTATGTTATAGAATCTAATGACTCGGTGTCTGTGAACACTGTTATAGAGTCAAGAGATGCTATCTTTGATGAAGAGAGATTTACTTCTATACATAGACCAAGGGACTTGATTCAGCAATCTTCTAGCAAGAACACAACTCAAGGAGAAAATGTCTCTGCTGGTACAAGTTCTGTACCTGAACCTAGGAGGAGTACTAGGACAAGAAAAGCTAAGTTTTTTGGATCTGATTTCAACTTTATTTAGTTGAAGGAACAAGAGATGAGACCATCTCTGAACATCAATATTGTTATATTATTGAGGAGGATCCAAAGACATTTAGTGAAGCTATGGCTTCAAGAGATGTTCATTTCTGGAAAGAAGCTATTCAGGATGAAATAGATTCTATCATGCATAGCAATACTTGGGTATTGGCTGATTTACCTCCTGGATGCAAGGCATTAGGATGTAAATAGATCCTCAAAAGGAAAATGAAAGTGGATGGCACAATAGATAAGTATAAAGCCAGATTGGTTATCCAAGGCTTTAGGCAAAAAAAAGGTATTGACTTCTTTGATACTTATGCTCCTGTGGCTAGAATATCTACTATTAGATTATTGTTGGCTCTTGCAGCAATATATAATCTTGTAATTCATCAAATGGATGTGAAAACTGCATTCTTGAATGGTGAATTAGATGAGGAGATTTACATGAAACAACCTAAAGGGTTTGTGATGCCTGGACATGAAAACAAGGTTTGCAAGTTAAAGAAATCATTATATGGTTTGAAACAAGCACCAAAACAATGGCATCAAAAATTTGATGATGTGATCTTGTCTATTGGTTTTGCATTAAACCAAGCTGACAAGTGTGTATATAGCAAATTTGATACTTCTGGAAAAGGAGTTATAATTTGTCTATATGTAGATGATATGTTGATTTTTGGTACTAGTCAAGATGAAGTTGACAAAACCAATAAATTCTTATCATCTAGTTTTGACATGAAAGACATGGGGGAGGCGGATGTGATTCTTGGTATAAGAATCAAGCGTGAAAACAATGGTATTTCAATAACTCAATCTCATTATATTGAGAAGATATTGAAAAAGTTCAACTTTGAGAATTGTTCTCCTGTTAGCACTCCTATAGATCCTAGTCTTAAGCTTCTACCTAATAAAGGATCTACTGTGTCTCAACTAGAATACTCAAGGGCTATTGGTTGTCTTATGTACGCCATGATTAGCACTAGGCCTGATATTGCTTATGCTGTAGGAAAGCTCAGTAGGTATACTAGCAATCCTAGTTCACATCATTGGCAAGCCATAAATAGAGTATTCAAGTATTTGAAAGGAACCATGGTTTATGGTTTGACATACAGTGGATACCCTTCGGTGTTAGAAGGTTATTCAGATGCTAGTTGGATTAACAATTTGGAGGATCACTCCTCCACAAGTGGTTGGGTATTCCTTCTAGGAGGAGGTGCTATTTCTTGGGCATCCAAGAAACAGACTTGTATTACAAGTTCAACCATGGAATCTGAATTCATAGCATTGGATGCTGCTGGCAAAGAAGCAGAGTGGCTCAGGAATTTAATTTATGAAATTCCATTATGGCCTAAACCGATATCTACCATTTCTATCAGGTGTGATAGTGCTGCAACTTTGGCTAAGGTTTATAGTCAAGTGTATAATGGGAAGTCTAGACATTTAGATGTTAGACATAGTATGATTCGTGAACTCATAACGAATGGCGTGATATCTGTGGAGTTTGTAAGGACTCAGTTAAATTTAGCCGATCATCTAACCAAAGGGTTAGCGAGAGATCTTGTGCACAAGGCGGCTGTAGGGATGTGTTTGAAGTCCACCTAAAAATCTTTGATATTGAGATACCCAATTCTCATCTAATTGAAAATTAGATGCTGAATTCAATGTGGAAAGCTTAATATTTGAAGATTGGAACACATTATTGTCTATATCATCCCAAGGTATGTGTTCAGTACTGCAAGTGAAGGAGGTTGAAATTTATTTTCTTAATAGTTCTTTGAAAAATTGCATATGCAGGTGCAAGAATAAAAGAACTACCTATATAAGCTTGAAGTTTAGCTGCTTCAAGAAGCTTGGGACTTAGCTTTGATATGTTTATTGAAGGATAAGACACAAGCTAGTAAAAATAGTGTCAAGTTAGAACTTATGAGAATGTAAACTGGTGTGTATTATTATCTTCATGTATTCACTAATGTGAATTTCAATCGTCACGATATTTCATTTATGCATCAGTTTGTTATAGTTATGTTTTATTTAAGTTAATCAAGGTTACACTTAAATGGGGGAGGTTTGTTGGTGATTTATGAAATTACCAATATGTATTTAAGTGTAATGGATTAATTTTGTTGACCAAATGTGATCTTAACAAACATTAAACAAGTAAGGAAGGTGTGGAGTACACACTTGTTTGAATTTGTCAAGATACAAAGTAAAAAACTGTTAAAAACTATCATTTTCCAAAAATCATCCTGACACGGGCCGTGTTAGGATAATACGGGCCGTGTCAGGATTACTGAAGCAATTTGGAAAATAACACGGGCCGTGTCAGGATAACACGGGCCGTGTAAAATGTCAATTTTGGGACAGAAACAATGTTGCAATGAAACACGGGCCGTGTCAGGATAACACGGGCCGTGTTTCGAGCCCAGTGACAGTTTTTTGACAGGTTTTATAGCCGTTTTTGGTCATTTCTAGGGTACAAAAAACATAATATTTCACACATTTCTCTGATCTAGAACACTCTGAATCTTATCCAATCAAAGATTTGATTGTATCATCAAAATACTTTGATTTGAAAGTGATTCTAACACGATTTTCAGAGATCCAAGCCATTGTTCATCCTCATTTCTAACAGCATATGTGTCCATTGATCATTATGTAGTCCTTGACAAGTACTTAAGCACCACGTTTATTGCGATTATTATGAACAAAAACAACTAGATCCTCTTTTTAGCCTTCAAAGTGGGGAAGATAGAGTCTGGAAACACTTGAAAATGGTTTTCAGGAAGTTTTTGGCATGCATCAACCAAAAGGTTTTCTGCAAATCTATGAACTAAAACCCTAAGTTCACATGCAACCTAAGTTGGATCTATCTTTTCTAACATTGAACATATAATAACAAACCTAAAGGCCAACAGAAAATTTCTAAAGAAAATAATTAAGAAAACTAACCTTTAGTTTTAATCCTTGAAGCTAGCAGCACAAGTGTCATGCCTCAAATGAGATCACACCCAAGGAGCAAGAGGAGAGGGACGAAATTCTAGAGAGACAGAGTGAAGTTGGCGCAGGTTTAAGGGTTCCCAGGGAGCTCTATTTATAGCCTCCAGGTGGTGACAGTCAAAACCCTAGACAAGCCCAAATCTGGATAAGCCTTTTATCATTTGGACCAAGCCTTTTAGCCTCCATTCTAGGGTTTCGAAATTATGGATAAACCCTCCATAATTTCGCCACCTATTGGCCATTTATCACTCAACTATTGAGTAATTACAAAACCAGTCCCTGCACCTTTAATTAATTAAATTAATCACTAAATTAGTTCTAATTAATTCTAGATTAATTTCTAATTAATTAATATAGTTTCTAATTAATATATTATCACTTTAATATATTAATAAACTATTTATTTTATTTTTATTGATTTATTAATCATATAATAAATCAATCTTTCTCTCTCTTAGAATTTCTGCCAAACCTCTAGCTTTGAGGGCAACCCAAATGGACTTTGCTTTTATTAATAAGATAAATACAAATTATAAGTCATGGCTTAGACACCTAATCCAACATCAACAACATTGATAAACTGGTCATAATTTCCGATATGGTTGATGACATTGAGATCACAATTAAAGAAGTATTCCAACATGCGATTCACGAGCTTTATCGCCAACATATTTGTATATAAATTTACAATTAAGGTCGGAAAAGACTAGGACATTGTACAAACTATTTTAGAAAACATGAAAAATGTATAGAGCATGAAGTATCCATGAAAGTATTGTTGCATTGTGATGTCTTGTGCCTAATGTATGTAAGAAACCAGAAGAAATCAAATACACAAGGTGGGCAAGAGTGTACTTTCCTAAAAAAGCGTTATGATTAAGTGACGTTTATTGTTGCCAAGTACTTGAACACGTTTACCAAACATGCAGAAAAATATCTAATTATTCTGCTAGTTAATTGTTGTCCAGGGCACAGTGCAATAGTGGTATGGTAAATGACTGAAAATGGGAGGTAAATACCAAACACACATGCACGAGTCATTTCATTTGCTTGTGGAATACTTTTTTCAATTTTATGCAGCGAAACATACAGGGTATTTCACCAAGTGGGTAGAGGATAAATTAAAAATGAGAGTTACACGTTCTTTAATGTAGACTGCTTTATGTGACAAACTACTTGTTTGAAGTATGTAACCATCATAAGAACGTTGCCATTGATACAAACCTACATAGATGTACTTGTAAGAAGTGGCAATACATCGATTTTCCTTTACAATCACTTCCTAGAAACTTTTTAGAACAAACATTATATTATGGTTAGGATTTTTGCATGGTCGTGCATCACTACTAGTGTACATCTAACGACATACAGGAGATAATGCATCTTGTTATCTATTTGCTGAGTAGGTTATACCCAAGGAAGTAGTAGTCATTAAACCACATTTGATGGGGAAACGCCAAGCTAGTTTACCATGTAACCACACTCGTATACCATCGAAAAGAAAGGAGCCAAAAGTTAAAACATGTAGTTGATGCCACCAAAAAGGCTACACTCATCTACCTTTCTGGTCTCCCTTACCATCTGATATGTCAAAGTTTGTTTATTCAAATAGGGCTGTGTATAGCTAAACATCTGGTTATTGTCCTATATTTGATTTAAATATATTTATATTTGGAGTGATTATTATTGTTCGACTTCAATATAATGAAATTGATATATTCTATTACTATAATGAAATTGATTTTTAACTGAAGAAAAACGATGTAACTTTAAGGCATATTGAAACTTTTGAAGTATGTCCTTAGATTCTACCATACAGACATCATAGTGATGATCAAATAGATGGATGAAACTTCAAATTAAGTTGAAGGAATTGTCAGCCAATATAAGTGACGCCTTTTGTTGAGGCGTCACAATCAACAAATAAATTAAGATAAATAAGAATCTTAAAATTGTTCTCTACTCAATTTACTAATAAGGTAGTAAGGGATAAGCATGGTCGATCCTCAGGGAAAATATACTTGATTATGTCGATTTCTTTACAAAGATATGTGAGAACAGGAGGGAGGATTTTAAAATTTTGCAAATTATAAAACTAAACATCAAGACTTTAAAAGATACACAATGAAATAAAGTTTCGATTCCATTTTCACATATTTGATAAGGTAATTAACCAAGACTAGAAATTATATTCCTTTCATCTAAGATGGTTTTCAAAAGCATTAACAAGCTCTAACACTTTCAATTCACAATGTTATCTAATCAAATAAGCTCTTTGTATTAAATATTTTTTCTTAAACATCATCCAAATAAACTCTTAGATTACATTAGAAAAACACATTAGGATTCAAGTGAATAAACCAATCAACACTTGATACTTCTCATATGCTCGAAAGCGTAAAAGTGTGTAATTCAAATTACACCCAAGTTAATCTTAACAAAAGATTAATTTCGGTGTTGTTACTAACTTCTATTCATGAAACAATTACGGATTCCATAAATAAAATAACGATCATGAGACAAACATCAATTCAAGTGGCCAACACGAACCGACATAAGAATCAATTAAAACATTCGATGCAAAACTTGAACAACTAGATGAAAAACATAAATATACTTCTAGCCAAATTTTAAAGATCCTAGATCATATGTGAAAACGGAATCGGAAGATGTAGAGATCTAGCCACACATGGTTTGGCTAGATCTCTAAGATATAGAACAATAACAATGTTTAAATGTACTTACAAACCAAGATCAAAGATCAAATTTAATGTTTTTTCCAATGTTTTCTTCTCAATCCCCTTGATAAAAGTCGAATTCCCCTCTCTAGAAATGAACTCCTCTTCAAAAATGACCCAAAAAGGCTTTAAAAACCGTTAGAAAAACTGCCCAAGAAAACAGTTCTGCACGTTACATGGGTCGTGTGTTTTGCAAACAAACCTTCTGCCGGGTTTTACACAGCCCGTGTAAATTTTACACGACCCGTGTCAGGATCTTCAGTGAAATGCAAATTGGGAATGGGTATCACACGACCCGCGTTGGGTCTTCAGACTTCAGTTCTTCATTTTTTAAACTCTAGAAAGCTTCCATCTTGACTCTAATGTTCATAGCCGTCCAACGTTCCATCCAAGCCTCGTTTCATGCACACCAATCCCTTATTCATCCTCTTTTTGATCCTTTCCACTTTTGCTCCGCTCTTCTTTGTATCCAATTCTCCTTATCCCACTCCAAAGCTCTTTTTTCACCTGAAATCACTCACAAACTTATGAAGTATCGTCTTCCTCGGAATATAAATGAAAATACATAAAAATAACTATAAAGACAAATAAAGAAATGTAAAAACGGCCTAGAAAAGATGCATAAAATGCATCTAACACCTCTAATGTTAAAGTCGACACACATGTAACTTGAATTCTTTCCATTGAGGAAATGAACTATGTTATATCATCGTACATGGTAATCAGGACCCGTGACATACACATAACCACCCGTTATCTCAAGAAATATGTATCCTTAGCTTTTAGTCATGATTTTAATTTAATTTTCCTGAAGTACCCTTATTTTTCCAATGAACATCATATTTATATCAAAAAATAATAATAATAAAGTATATTTCATGTTTATATATTGAGTTATTCATATCATAATAATTAAACGTACTCGTTATTTTGTTTAAGTATTATATATTTAAATATTGATTTTTTGAATTTAATTTTATTATTTGAACATACTTTAAAATTGTGTTCAATTTAAGTTATTAATCATGTTATTTTTTTTTTTATTTTTTTAATGTGAGCATGCATAATTTAATTTATAACAATTATTAAATAGATACTCGTTTGTTATTTGTCAAGTTTAAACATGAGGGGTATACTAGTCATTTTTTCAGATTCATATATATATATATATATATATATATATATATATATATATATATATATATATATATATATATATATATATATATATATATATATATATATATATATATATATATATATATATATATAATACTGTATCCATCCAGATATCATTATCCATTCAACATCATTTATCAATTCAGGACTTAACATGAAAAAATGGGGCCTTAGTCCCTTTTAATTTCCAAAAAAATGATATGATTTTTACAGGAATACCTAAAGATAAATAAATCAATTACAAGTTTAGTCCCTATAATTTTTTTAAGAGAATTACAATTTTAGTCCATCTATGTTTTTAAAAAATGAAAAAAAAACATGATTTTTGAGAAAGTTACAATGATACCTAAAGATAAATGAACTAATTAAAATTTTAGTCTCTATAGTTTTAGTTTTGGATATAGTTTTAGTCATTCTAATTTAATTTGTATTAATTACAATTTTGGTCCCTGATTAATTTCAATAATTACAGTTTTGGTTCCTGCAGTTTATAAATTACATTAGTTACATTTTTAAGGAATTTTGATTTACTCCTTATTAGGTCTACTAAGAGGTTATGTGTGTCTTAATACGTGTCAGACTGTTTGATAACCCCAACATTTATCTCGGCCTTAAACCCTTAAATTTACCTCCTACTCAGCGAGCTTAGGATAAGTTTGACTGGATAAGACATCGACCCATTCAACTATTATTCAATCAGTAACTATCAAGCAACCTTTTATTCATTGTAGTACAGAATGGTAATATCGACATTACATAAGCAGTCATTTAGTAAGAGTGATGTTACATAAACGGTCGATGTGTAACAGCGACATTACATAAATAGTTATTATCTAAAAGATTTTTTGTATAATAATAATGATTTAATAGCAATATTAGAAAAATGATCTTTACATACATAAACAATATTAAAAATATCCGATTAATAAACTTGCCATATCACACGAACATCTATAAGTTTCTTTTAAATTTTGAAAAATAAAAATAATTTATTTTCTGGAACCATGAAGGACAAGGTTAAAATAGTAAAATTATCGTTCATCTACGTTACATATACTCGGCCCCCATCAACACTACACATTTTCCGATATGGCCGCCACGGTTGCCACCGACGAGGTCGACGACACCGACCGTCCTGCTATCCGTATGGACTCGGTTCCAGTGGTTGATCTCCGCCTCCTCTCCCAATCAGAACTCTACACTCTCTCGATATCTTCAGACCCCTCCTTCGATCCCAACCGCCGCGATGACGTCGTTATCCCCAAAATCAACCGCGCCGTTTTCAATGAATCCGCCGGTAGCCGTAAACAGACCTACTCTCGTCTCCGTCTTGCCACGGCCGAGTCGTCCTCCGCAGTCACCAAGACCACCACCCTTCACCGACGCACACCTCACCTCCGGGCGTCCCATACGCACCCTTCCAACAACATTAATGACCCAGAGCAAGCGGAGAACTCTCAAATCATCCGTATGTTGAAACAACTCTGCAAATCAGACCCGAATTTCCATGATGTAGATCAGATGGAAGAGGAAAACAACATCAATTCCGGTGTGCCTGAGTTTTTGAATACCGAAAACCTAGTCATAAAGCGAAAGCGAGGGAGACCACGGAAGCATGAGAATGTGGTCTTCCTTCGTCCCCCAGCCGCTAAGAGAATTCGTCATAATACGGTTAAGAAAGTCGTTGTATATGATAATGAGATGGATAGAGAAATCGTAAATGATGGAGGTGCACCAGTAAATATGTCTACACTTGCCGGATTAGACGATCCCTACGGGCCCGAAATTAGGAGGAGGACAGTGGGAATGTCGACGGAAGATGAGCTGTTAGGGTTTCTGAGAGGTATGAATGGACAGTGGGGGAGTAGGAGGAGGAAGAGGAGGGTTGTGGATGCAAGTGAATTTGGTGATGTTTTGCCCAAGGGCTGGAAGCTGAGTCTCTGTATCAAAAAGAAAGAAGGCCGTGTTTGGTTATTCTGTCGACGCTACTTAAGGTTCTCATTTCTCCCTTGCTTTTAGGATGCACCTATTAATGATCTTGTGTATACTGAAAATTAATCAATGGTGTCATCTCTTCCATTAAGTAAATGCTGATACACATGTTTCATTTCAAACAACTATATTTTACTTTCAGAAAGAATTCATTTGGTTGATGTAACCAATAATGGAGATAGAATTCACTGCATGCATTGTTTTCATCTCTTCTAGTTGACTAGGTGACAAAAACTGAGAACCAGGGGCAGGAAAGTACCTCAATACAGTTAAAATAACATTTATCAGATATTCTTGTTGCCACCAATTATCATATGAACCCAAATTTAGGTATTAACTTGCCACATTGAGATCATAATGGCTTCATGGTTCTTACATACTGTATCTACCTTGATGTCAGTCCTAGTGGTCGACAGTTCGAGTCATGCAGAGAAATATCCATGTACCTGAACTCTGTTATTGGAGAAGAGAAGTTGGATAAACAAAAACATGTCGACATTAACACTTCTGATAACTTTGCTTTAGATGAAGCTTCTGTGAATGTAAGTTGTTATATACAAGTGTTTTTTAATCAAATCCTCCGTTTTCCTTATCGGTTTCTCTTGTTTATGACAGGATGTGGATCTTGTTCCACAAGAAGACATCAAAAGAGACGACCTTGTTGACAATCCATCATCATCATCATCACCACCACCATTATCAATAGGGCCACCTGTACCTACAAACTGTGAGGGGCAAGTCACCATTGATGAAATGGAGGTACAAGTAGAAGATGACACCAAAAAGTCTCAACTTGATATGCCAGTAAATGATCAAATTGCATGCCATGTGGAAAATGAAACAGAAAAGACTGAACCCTCACTACCTCCACCCACAGAATTGGATTGTGATTCTGTTGTGATGACTGAAGTTCCTAACAACGAGTCACTTGCATCAGTTTCTTGTGATAATCTTGAAATAAATTCTGGTAAGGAACCCAATACCAATGAGCTTGAGCATGACCTCAACATTGTGTCTGTTAGTAAACAAGATGAACACAATAATGTAGATAGAGGTGTTTTTATTGAAGAATCCTGTGATAAGTCAGCTGAAAACTGCACTAGGAATGATGAAGTCTCTAAAACAGAAAACCCTCCTGATGTTACGGTTTCTCAATCTGAACTTTTCGGTGATGAAATCCCTCTGTCTGCTGATGAAAGCAACAGAAAGACAGAAACTTTTGGTGAAACCCATGTTAATTGTGTTGACAATAAGTCGGATTCCAATCTTGGTCAGGGTATAAATTCAGAAAGCTTTCTGCTTTCTTCATTTCCAAATGAACAAATGGGGAATCAAGATTCAGTGTCTGATCAGGTAATCAATCAAGATTTAGTTTCCAATCAGGTACCCAATCAAGATTCAGTTTCTGAAACAGGGGTTACATTTGTTGATTCCATTCCCACCAAATCTGATTCCATTCTTGAGCTGGATAATGATGTCAGTAAAGATATTGACCCTGTAGTTTCTGAAACTGTGGTTCTAAAGTCAGGTGAAGAAAAGGGTTTTGATGCAAACATGGATATGGAAATTGATAGTAAGTCTGATGATTTGATATCTGAAAAGGAGAAAGTTGTTGTGAGTGAGTCTTCATCTGGTTTTTTCCTTGGTCGTTTAGGGCTGGATAAAGATGGTGCCACCATAGTCAAGAAGCTTTCCACAAAGTCAAACCGTGAACCGGTCAAAGTAGTCAACACTGAAACCCTAATATCCCCCCAAAAACAATCCTCTCCATCTGTTCTTAACCTTGCTCCTGAAACCTATAATAATGTAAATAAACTCTCTGTCTCTGATGGACAATTTGATTTCAGGACAAATGATTTTGGAAGCTTTGGTCAATCCATTTCATCATGGCAGGAAGAAGAGTGTGAAAATAAGAATCTTGGAAATGATGTTTCCTTTTCTTTAAATAAACCAGAGGAAGGTAAATTAGATGAATCAGTCAGCAATCTTGAATTCTGTTCACTTATTCCATCTGAAAACGATCAAGAATTCGGTTTTCAAGATTGTCTGTATGAAGGAACCATGGAGGAATGCAAGCAGCAGGAGGAAAGCTCTGAAAGGGGATTACTTGATCATTTCTCAATTGCTGACACATCAGATGATATATTTGAAAATAAGATGTATTCTACACCGTTAGATGGGATCAAATTCGATGAAGACAGAGATATTAGCAACAACGAGTTAAGTCTTGCTTTTGGTAACCCTCATGATCTATTTCCAGATACCATTAGAGTGGAACACAAGAAAGATGTAGTTCCACTTCCATCCAAGATTGATGAAGCTTTTGGTGTTCATACTAATTTGAGTATGGTTAACAAGAATGATCTTAAAGGAGGGAGAAGTTTGTTTAATCTTGGTTGTAATGATGATAAAAGTAGTAGCTTTCAAAATCAGGTGTACCCTGGCAGACAATGGGAGGGGATGAAATCAAATGATTCTGGAAACAAGTTTAGTAGTGGTTTTGGAAGCAATCATCATCATGCAGAAGGTGTAGGTGGTGGTGTGTGGAAAAGTGGTGATGGAAGTCAACTGCCAAGTGGTTTATCCAACCCTTCTTCACATGCCCAGATACCACAATACCCGACCTCTTTTCACTCCTTCAATATAATGTCCGACAAGGTATTACTTTTTGGCCATCTAAAATATACTTTTCACTCGTTTAAAAAATGACCTGTTTGTATAAGAAGTTGATGATTTATTATTTAATTGACAGGCTGGAGATGGACAGTTTAGAGTTGATGAAAGGTATAACCAAGGTTTTGGTGTGAGTGGTCTCCGATCAGGTAGACCCGAACCTGTGGAATTCAGTTTCCTAACAGCCAGATCTCAACATAATCCACATACACTCGAACCAGATTCCAGGGTCTTTCCATACAATGTGGAAATGGACCAACAGTTTGATTCCTCATTTTGGCTTGGAAAGAACACCATCATGCCAAATACATCTTCAAGAAGTCAGATTACAAGTGTATGTGCATGGTGTCGAAATGAATTCCATCTTCAACCCGTTCATTCTGGATCGCAAGATGCAATCGGTTCTTTATGTCCATCTTGCACTGCTGGAATGTCGGGCCATGTCAACATGTTATAGAATCGGTTTTCAGTTCATGGATTTTGAAAGCAGTTTCTAATGTAGTTAATTTAAACATTCTTAGAATTTTATCTAATGTTTTTTTTTTTTGCAAAGACACCAGTTAGGAAAGTCTAAAACATTTTCGTCTTTCGTCTCTAATGAAGGTGGAATTGGGGTTCCATTTATTTGATTTCTGGATAAACCACAAAATGAAAATGGAGTATGTAAACTACAAATGGACTGTTTCTTTTATTCAAAGCTATGTTTTGATTTAAACAGCGAAATAACGATTAACAACCAGAAGGGAAATCGTTTACGTATTTTCCATTTATGAAAGTTGCTTTCATAGTTTTGATCAAGGTTTTAAATTTTGCAACAAATCGTTTGAATGATGTCAGCCTTTTATTTAAGGAATTTTGATATTTGAAAGTTAAAAAGATGGGAGAGTTATTTTTCGTCATATATGCTATAAATAAACATCAACTTGAAAACTCTGATAACCTTTATATGGTCCTCAAAATTTATTACAGAAATTATAAATGTATGAATTCAGAGCGGTATGGGCGATTGGAATGCCCATCAATGTGAACCAGCTACCATTTCCCAGTATTTGTTATTTGCATAGAAAAAACCTACAGGCTTTGTAGTTGAGCTATAAAATATCTTTTTGAGCATTGTATTTGAACTTTATAGCTAAGCTACCTTTTTGTAAACGGCTCTTATGTTTGGGTAAAAGAAACTATAATCGAGCGTATAAATTGATTGCTTCATTCTCTCGTTTGTAGTTGCGATCTCTATATTTTGAAAGCCTGACTTGTATTCAAAAAAAGTAAAACTGTTGGGCACTTTTATAAAAATATATATATATATACATATATTGTTCATATTTAGTCAAAGTTGAAAGGCTATTATTTTGCGTTTGGCATGGTATGAACTTAAGACTTGCTGGGATAAAAATTATAATTTTTTATCCCAGTCTTTAGAGATAAAACATGTTAAGGACTCTCAGATTTAGGGGTGTCCATTGGACGAAATCCAATGATTTTTGATAGAACCGATTAAATCCAATAATACGTTGGATTTTCTATTTTGTCAATCGATCCAATCCAATCAGATATTGGATTGGATTGGTTTTATCATTGGATATATATAATTTGTTAGAGATATAAACATTTTTATTGCATTTTTCAATAAATAAGTTTATAGATGATATATAAGAAAAGTATATTATATAAGTTAAATGATTATAAGTGCAAAGTTAAAAGGCTATATTTGAAAGTTTTGAAATCAAACTTTGTGTTTGTAGACCCAATTTTTTAAACAGCCCTATTGTACAAAAAATTTAAAATTATCCTATTTTTAAAAAGCTTTTTGTAAACAATTTTAGTTTTGCAAAAAAGTCTCGAGTCTACCAATTATAACATATATATTTTTAGTTAAATATATTAAACTATTAATTATTAATTGATAATATGTTGGATATTAATTGGATATCTATTGGTTCAGTTTAATTGGATATTCAATGAATATTCATTGTCATCCAAAAACCGATCCAATCCAATTGGATTATGAAATTTCAAAATCAATCCAATCCAATTGATGTTGAATATCCAATATAATTGGTCGGTTTTTAATTAGATTGGTCGGTTTTATTGAATCAATTTTTTTCTGCACACCCCTATGACTCGGAATATGTTTTCGTCGACATTGTTATTCTTATTACAATCATTTTTACAATCATGATTTCTAATTAAGAATATCTAGAATCAGGTCTAAGTCACCCAAAATGAATGTTCATGCGACCTTCCAACTCATCTGTCATTATCGTAATAAATTCAACCTATACTCACATATTGATTGTTTTTAAGAATTGGATAAAACGTATGGGTTGACATAACAACCGTTTCAATCGGCACTAAACATTATTAGTTTCGGTACTAAGGCCATCTCGTATGATGAAGGGGAGTAGTGCAGGGAAGTGACAGGAACACTTCCCCTAGTGAGAGACCTCTCACTTTTGTTCCTCGCAGCGGAGATTTCATCGTGCGGTGAAACTATTTGCATGTATATTGATGATACATTATGCATTATTATTTGTACCAAATATGAGAGGAAGTGAAAAGTAAACATTTCCAAAGATGACGGAAGAGTGAGATGTGCTGATATGACAGAAGAAAAATGAGAGGGAATGAGGAGCCATACCAGAGGGCCTAAAAGTTATTAGTTTCTGGGGACAAATTCAGAATGAAAAGCATGAAAGAACGAGATACCAAACTCCTATATTAAGCATAAATACATAGCATACACCATTGGTCAACAGGCTGAATACAACTCTAAAAGATGATGATGAACATAAATACATACATATACATATGCATGTACGTATATATAAAATATATGTACGTATATGCATGTAAGTTATATACTATATCACTAACAGTTACTATACAGGATAAGCAGAGACATATGGCACGACCAGAATTTATCTTTCGGGTTTCAAATATCTGAATTTCTGCCCCGAGATCATCCGCCGTTGGATCAGGTCAGATCGGAAAATGAAGAGCCGAGATTATCCCTTATAGCACACAGCATCTTCAAGCTTCCACCTTCTCGCATTCACAAGGCAGATCACCTGTATGGAATTCAAAAAATCTTGAAACACAAACAGCTTTTGGGTATGATTTTGAACAAAAATTAGGGTTGCAGATCCTAACACTTACCCGGTTTGGGAAAGCCGCCTCCAGTTGATTAATTGGTGAGATTGTGTACGCCTTTGCAAATAAGAACTCTCTTCACCAACAAATGTCTCCGTAAAACTAGAATTCGAAGGCGACCACACAGGCACGACACCCCCATCTCTTTCCCTTGAACTTGAACTCGAACTGTCGGAAGAATTCGCCGGCAAATCATCGGCAATTCTCAGCGCCCTCGTGATATCAATCGGTGGCTGCAAATTTTCCGTTCTCGCTGTTGGACCATCTCCACCTTGATTAATCGGAACCTCCGCCCTGCTATCTTCCCCCAAATTCCCAATTTCTGAAGACGACTCCTCTTCGCCTCCCCTAAACAAGGAGGTCGTCATGCTCGGAACCATTTGGTCTTCGTAATGACGGATCGTGGTGGTCGTAGGGTTCGTCCTGAGGGTATTATCGTCCATTTCCATATCCATGTCTTGAGGGAACGCTATTGGAGCAGCTTCCGACGAGTCTCCAAGCCCTTCTTCTATCCCGTTCTCAAGAATCGCTCGAGAAGACGCTTCGTGTTGCCACATTTGCGTAAGCGCTTCTTGTAATCGGGCTTTTGCCGCATCCAATTTGACAATCGGGAGAGGGTAGTTGGAACCGAGCTCGATACCGGCGGCTTGAAGGACGTATTCCGGGGCATCCCACGGGTGGTGGATCCATTCCGTTGGTAGTCTAGCGAGTTCCGGAAGCCATCTCCTTACGTATTCGCCGTTCGGGTCGAATTTATAGCCCTCAAACTGCAAAAAAGCCAATCGGTTCGACATTAGCCCATTTGAACATTATCTTCGTTATTTAGATTTTTCAAAGTAGGACGCTATACTACAAATTAATACCTGCGGATTATCAATACGGTCAAACTCACGGCCATCAGGCAAAGTACCCGTTATATACTGCCAACCTAAAGCATCACTCTCAAGATCAGCATCCAACAATGTATCCCAGAAATACTTCATCCCCCATCTCCATGGCAACTGTAAAACCTTCACAAAAAAGCTCGAAACCACGACCCGTATCCTATCATGGAGCCAACCCGTGGCCCATAACTCTCTCATACCCGCATCAACCAACGGGTACCCAGTTCGACCCTGTCTCCACGCCTTAAAATACCCCTCATCTATCACCCACGGGAAAAACTTCAAGTGCCCCAAAAGTGGCCTTTCGTGACTATACGGGTGATTAAAACTCATGTACCGTGAGTATTCCCGAAGCCCGATGGATTTAAGGAATATATTTACGCTTTCTTCCCCTGCGGTGTTCCCTTCATTGGCCCAAAGGACTTGTTTGATTCGTAATAAATGGAAGACTTTTCGGACACTAAGTTCGCCAAAATGTAGGTGGGGAGATAAGAATGACGTGGTGGCGCTATCGGCTTTTCTACGGTTTTTGGAGTATTCGAGTAATGGCCCGTTGATGAAAGCTGCTAGGGCTTTATCGGCATTGCTCCAACCCGGCGACCATGCCCGGGCTAGAAGTGCATTGCTTCCTTTCTCAGATTCGTCCTCAAATATCAATGTTTCTGAAGAGCATTTTGACAAGTCACCTAAAAACAAGCACGAAAAATGAGAATTTATAACGGTTCTTAAATAAATGGTCATTTTCTATAAACGGGATCGTTCGTTCAAAATAGGAAACAGTCAGTGTTTATATAAACCTTACTCCAAAGAGCAAACCTTTATCCATTAAGCATTTAATGGAATAAAAGAAACATCCACTTAAAGGAATGGAAGGAGAAAATAACCCAAGACAAATTTGTAAAGGTTGTGATCTCAATGAGAAATGTGTCATCTCTCTATTAAGTTATTCTTTCTGTATTAAGTCAAGGAAAAATACACCAATATATAGCTTTTGAGAATCGAGAGTACGCCATGTCCCTTTAAGTAAAAAAAAAAAACGACATCCAAGTATTATCTGCATAAACTGATGTACCGGTAGAAATGATATTTAATCATTATTTGAGAAAATGATGACATATTTGGGAATGGAAGGTAAAAGCAAATGAGGAAAATTTTGCAAAAATTTAGAACTTAAGGAGGAAACCTCATTTTCACGACTTTCTCTATTAAGTCCTTTCCTTATTGTAAAAAGAAACACTAATATATAGTTTATTAAATAACAAAAAAACATTCAAATATTGTTTACCGGATTATGCATGTCTCCATTAATCCACTATCTAATAGAAACAATACATAACATTGCTATATAATGAATGAAAGATAAAAGCTAGATACGATTATAATAAAAGTGACCTGAAATTATCTTTTTTGGTGGGAGTTGCGGAGATTCAGGATCATAAGGCATGCTAAGACACCTGTCCCAAAATTCTGTAAATGTATTAAACGGACGACCTTCATCATCAAGAATTTCCCATGGTTCGTATAATAAATCTGCATTGAAAGAACGGACCGCTATGCCATTACTCGTTAAAACCTCCTTCATTCGATGATCCCTAACCAGAGACAACGGATCTAAAACACACAAAACAAATTTATGTCAATTTCAAACTTTTCTACCTGTCATTATATTATTAAATAATCAGTTTTAATAATTAGTTTGATACCAGTCGCAACAATACTAATCAAACTAATCATGAGTTAAAGCAAAAAAGGCCTCTGATTCCGGTCGCCAACACTACCTAAAAACTTCTTGAATCATAGCAATAATGTGTCCAAAATCTCAAAAATCATACTTTTGGGGAAAAACCTAATAATCCCAATTAAGCTAGGAGACAGAATAATGCATGTAAAATCTCAAAATTCTTACCTTTTTGGGCAAAAATCCAACAATCGCAGTTAGGACACAGGATAATATATTAAAAATCCAAAAAATCATACTATTTTGGGTAAAAGAATCTAACAATCCTATACAAGTTAAGACACAAAACAGCATAATTCTCACCGAAAACCCATAAAATATAAGAAAAACTAACCATATAAATGATTAAAAAACAGCTGAGTAGCACCCGTCGATTTGATGACCTCAAGAAGAGAAGAAACACTATCGGTAGATCTCTTGGTAACAAGAGAAGTCCCAAGGTTTTTCAAAGACGAATCCAATAAAGCTAAACTCTGTTTTAGCCACCATCTCGATACCCTTCCAGGATAATAGTGACCTTCTTCTTCAGGTGCCCATATGTAGACTGCTATCACGTGACCTGCCCTCACACCAGCCGCCAAAGCTGGGTTATCTTCTACCCTCAGATCTCTCCTAAACCACACTATACTACACCCACCCGACATCTCAAATCCCTTCAAAACACTAAATCTTGAAAAACCCAAATCTTATTTTCGATCGAGAACACTTCAACTATGAAGTTCGGATCTTGTTTTCTTGAAAAGCCCGAATCTTGATTCGGGTCTTCAAGCAGACTTGACCATGGAATTCTACTATGCTAGGCTATTTTGAAGAATAATAGAGTTCACTAATTAATCTTATCTTCTTTTTATTCCTTATCTCTCCCTTGATCTTCACTCATGTGATCAAGAATCGTTGTAGGCCATGGATATAAAAAGAACGAATCTTTTTCCTAATATAAATGGGGGTTTTCAAGAAATTAATAACACTAAACCTAATCAGAATCTTGGTTCCTTCGGGTTTCAATCGGTTTAGAAACACACGAAGACACCAAGAAAGGGAGATGTAGGAGATGTGTTAGCTTCAATGGGGTTAGGAGAAGAGAAGTGATAACCAATTTGCAGCCACAGGTTTGTGTTCTCTTTCCCTTCTTTCTTGGAATTTTGCTCTTTAGTTATAAAGAACTACAAAAGTTGTCCCTATACTATTTAAAAGTTTTCAGGATTCAATATCTTATGCATATTCTTTACTTCGGTCCTCAAATACTTTGTTCGGTGCCTATTTCGCTGAGCGGATAAAGGTTTTTCCTTTTAACTTATTTTGACGATTTGTCAAGTTTTATGTCCAAACAATTATTCATAAGAATATTTGTAGACAATTTTTGATTGATAATATTTCTGTTCAACCTCATTTTCAATTTTCTCCTTAGTACATTGGCAACGTACATATGATAATAATATTAAAGTATTATCAAACCAAAAGTCACTTAATACATTCTTTTGTCTTAATAATCTTAAAATGTTTTCATCTTTCAACTATTTCTATTTGTCATCATGCCAACAATTAGTGATGGATCTAGAATTAATTTCGTTGGGGTTACTGAGGATTTTCATGTGATAGTGTCATAATGATATGAGATATATAAATTCGATTATACAAAAATATACTACAAACTAAATTTGACTAGATCATACATTTTACGGTTCATACTTTTTGTAGCATTTTGTACGAAAATATATATGTAAATGATTACACTTTACAACAATAGGAAAAAGATTAGAAAAAATATATATTATATTAGTACCATACAAGTCTTAACATGTAAACTGCCTCCAATCATACAAGGATAGTCCCGCCCATGGCAACAAAGTTCACTCTATTTCAGTGAAATCGAGTTCTCGATCTTCATAAACTTTTTTTATTTTTTATTTGAACACTAAAAGTAAAATCTTTCAATAAAGGGGGAATATAGAAGCTAATGAGTAATTGAAGGAAGAATTTGTAATTTATTACTTGCTTTGTATTTCTATGACTTTTCTTCTCCTTATCTTGTACAACATAACCGAAGAGACCCACCAAAATCTAGTGCATTCTCTATATCCTTTCTCCATCTTTGGCAGAGTGGAAAATTCCAATTTTGATAAATTATTATCCTCTTTCCTAGCCAAGGTGTAAACTTCCAATTTGACAAGGGTAAATATGACAATCGTTAAATCAAATATTAAATTTTATCTTTTTGATAGTATGTTATCTTGATATAGTATCAAAGTGAAGTTTAATTGTTTTAAGTCTTAAACTTATATGTATTTTATCATTTTACAAAACCATACGAGCAACTAAGTGGTTTTTAAAGCTTGAATTAGAAAACAATGATTTATGTTGATTGATTGAAATTGTTTACTGTTAGGAAATAGACCTAAATCTATAACCTATTGCCCAGGATTAATAATAACGAGAATATAAATGCGGAAATATAAACACAAAGTAACGACACAGAGATTTACGTGGTTCGATCCAAGATGACCTACGTCCACGAGCAGGAGAGAGTATTCTTTATTCCAGAGCTAAATACAGGTGTTACAGAGCGTATCTAGATTGCTAGTAATCGGCCTCCTCTGACTAATGACTTCTAACTTTTACATCGACAGCAACA